>JARFXV010001986.1:62500-222500 GCA_031761425.1 Cosmopolites sordidus
GTCATCCATAACCATATCATGAATAACATTAATTATTTGTTCAGTAGTTATTGGAAAAGGAAAGGAAATAATTTATGGTTAGAGGCGCATCAGCATCTAAGGCTATTTAGCGACTGGACCTACAGCCTAACCTACTAGCCCCTTGACCCTGGACCTACTAGCCCCTTGGTTATGTGCTTACCCATAAGTCTATCCTATCGACTAGCGAGTGACCAACGTAGAACACTTCTCAGAAGGCATCCGGCCTTACCCAGCCTTTAACTGTCATGACTGAGGGGTAATTCGTTGTCGGATTTTACACTCTTGCCTAGAAACAATCACAGACATTTGGATATGGATATGTGTGGGCGTATGAGTGTATATGTGGGTGCATATAAGAAGTGTGTGTGTAGGGTAGGAAGTAAGACGGACAGAAGCATTAATGAAAAACAAACCATCCGAGCGCTGGAATCGAACCAGTTACCTTTGGATTGCCAGGCAGGCGACTAACCCACCAGACCACCTAGGCCAGGCGTAGTTATTGGACGTCCAGGCTTGTACGACTACACTAAAACTCATCTGCCCACTTACAAACAATAGTTTTTGAAGGAGCAGACTCCTCTGATACATTTACCATTTCACTATGAATTTCCATTGGCGTTAAACCTTTTTTACAAAGAATTTAATCACTGTACGATTTTCAATATTTTGCATTTTAAAAATAACACTGATACGTTTACTTTAAGTTTTTGTTCGAATGAATTGATAGATCAACTTGAAACTTCATATATGTTCATATGAAGAATGAAACTTCAAAAATTAAGTAGATTATATAGTATATCTTTTATTGCTCTATAGATGTCGCTCCGCGACCTTTTCAATTAGTCTAGTATTATCTATACAAGATATCCCAAAAGAAAGTTTCTTTTTGATATAGCCATATAAATAAAAGAGAGACAACCATAAAAAAACCTTTATTAATTATTCAAATACACATTTTGGAAATTAATGATAAGTTTTTTTAATAATGTCATCTCAGTATAAACCTTCACGCTTACGATAGTCATCTAAACCAACAGCAAAATTACGGGCCAATTATTCCTCGCCCTGATATTGCAGCCTATACACTGACTTTAAGCGAATATAGGGATCTTTGGTGCTTGTGTTTCGGGTTCATTGCTGTCCAGTAAGAACAGATCTGCTTATTTACATAACCGTTGAGATGAAAATGAGCCTCATCCGAAACAATATGTTGTTGAATGTTGCAAAACGCTCAGTTACCTGATTAGCGAATTGAAGCCTCTGATCGGCAACTTGGGATTTCAACTCTTGTACCAGTTGATTTTGTTATGGGCACAGTTTGAGATCCTTGCTCAGAATGTGGTGCAATGATGATCGAGGCACGTTTAAAGCATGCGCTCTCTAACGAATGGAAAGGTCCGGATTGTCACGAATGGACTGATTTACCATTTACACATTTTCGTTACTTCATGATGACTCTGATCGTCCGGACTTAAGTTTTTCGATAGTTGAACCGGTTTGTTCAAAATCCTTAATCGATTTCCTGATGAAGGGAACACTTGGCGAATCTTTAATGTTACGCAAACCACGATGACTGCGAAACTTTTTCTACACTACAGCCGCCGAAGCATTGTTTTTATAAAATTCTCACACACACAACTCACGGTTTGCTACTCAATTGACACGCACCCCACTCCTTTCACAGTTGTTTTGTTTGCGCAGTGAGCTAATGAAATAGAAACTATCTTATGGGACACCTTGTATAATATCTTACCAATCTGACGAAAATTATTCATTACAACTGGGGTCAATCAAGGGTCATATCAGTGAATTACAAGGAGCATTTAAAAAGTTCTCGGCCTGTTTTTTTAACATTGTTACTTTGAGATTCAATTCATATAGACCAATAACATTCACGATTGTTAATACGATCAGTATAATGCGATTTATCTAACCCATCAAAATAAAGGGTTGTCTTAGCTTTAACCGGGTTAGGTAAACTAAATCTTCGGCCAGCAAGCAATATCGTGCGGGTTGGGAATACGAAGTAATCGTTGAAGCTCCAATCCGATGAATACGATACATGTTGCAGCATTTTGAGTAAAAGTTGTAGACACAATCCGAAACATGTGTTATTTATCAAGCCCTTTCGATTTGACCAGATTCACCTTTGAATCCCTTCAACTGATCCACTCACTAGTGAAACCATTACGTTTCACTAAACGTAATGAATTTCAGTGTGCTTTTCGGTACCATTTGACTTAACGATAGACAAAGAAGATATACGAAATTCGATAAATCAAGGTTAGAATTAGTATAAACCATGTCACCGTAAACAATTTTAATAATTAACTTTAAGGAGCTACTTCCCAGGAAGAACTCCTAATACGTCTTTGGTCGAAGATTAAAACGCAGGTTTTTCATACCCAAAATATGCATACTGTCTATCCAGATATTTGTAATTATAACCAGCTGATGTACGTTCAATTGCTGGTCATTTAATACGGCATTACGGATTTTTATAACTATTTTGTCGATCACAACGGTTTTTGGGCGGTCCGATTTTTGAGCGATCATTTTCAATAGATGTACGATCAGGTTTAAATTCAGCATTCCACTTTTTTTACCGTCAAAAACAATGTCAACAAGGAAGAATGCTTTAAAATGGAATATTACAATTTTCAAATCTTGGAATCTTTTTTTCAGAGCCTTCATTTAATATACATGTGGAAACCAAACCAACACTATAAGATTGTAATGATTACCACAAAATGACGTAGTTTTCTTAAATTATGTTTACAGATTAAACATATGTTTATAGATTTTTTTTCAATTTATATAAATAATCTTTTTCTTTGAATTATATGCACACACTTGATCAGTCCTACATTAGTTTGAACCTAAAGTAAAAAAAAAATGTTACAATAACTCCATCGGAGAAGGTGCCATAGAAGAAAACAAAAAGAAGAAAAGCGATTCAGCAATAAATATTGTTGATGAAATGCAAACAACGAAAATTATTTCGTATAAATAATCGAATGTGTTTAAGAAGTCTTTTTAAAATATGTTTTGTTGCTCAGGAATCATAGAAATTAATAAAGACCTAACACGTTGTTTTATTATGACAGATCTAGGCGAAATGTTAGTAATATTTTTGGTGATAAATGATGTCATCTTTAAATATAAATATTAGCACGTCCTGCAATAAGTCACCGGTCTGATAAATAAAATACACTTCTTTACTTAATTTTACTTTTGACTTAATTTTATCAATATATTCTCGTTGAAGAACAGTATAATCACGCTTTTCTAACATTTCTACACTTTTTTTATAAAACAATTTATCTTCGCCTTTAAAATATCTTTCAGTTTCTTCAATTACCTCTTCATTAGAGCGAACATTTTTTTCCAGAGAGCATTTTTTCGAGGTCTGAGAACAGAACAGGAAATAGTCGCTGGCGGGCAAATCTGAAGAATACGGTGGATGAGGAAGTAATTCAAAGTGTAATTCATGCAATTTAGCCATCGTTGCCAACGATTTGTGACACGATGCATTGTCTTGGTGAAACAGCACTTTTTTGTTCATTTGAAGCCTTGTTTTGCGACCTTGTCCTTCAAACGCATCAGTAACACTATGTAATATTTGCTATTCATGGTTCTACCTTTCTCGAGATAATCGATGAACAATATCCCATGCCCATCTCAAAATACAGGGACCTTAACCTTGCCTGCCGATGATTGTGTTTTTCGTCGCTTTGGGCGACTTTCACCGACTGCTATCCACTCAACTGACTGTCAATTTAACTCTGGAGTGTGGTGATGGATCCATGTTTCATCTATTGTCACGTACCGCATAAAAAAATTGTGATAGGTAAACCTCACCTATATATAAATTTTTTGGTAGTATGTCACTGTCATTAAAAACTAATTGTCAATGTAAGTATCATAGACATACACAAAAAATATATTTACTTCCTATCTTTTCAGAATGTATAGAAATTAATATAATTTATTTTCAGATTCGTTTTGAAAATGGGAGGAGAATACTTCCCGAAACGTTAAAGTTAGAAGTCTGTATATTTTTTTAGAACATTTTTATATTTTTAAAATTTTGTTCGTTAGGCAAATTTATTACAAAAAAGAATCATTGAGAAATTTGTCTCCGTTTGGTTTTTTGTTTTTACCCAGTGATTCTTTATTTACATAAGAACAGATATTTTTGATATTTTTTGAGTTTTAGATCGTGACGAAAAACTCAAATAAACAAAAAAATATATAAACACGCCACAATCATTCAGACATTACATACAAAAATCGTTTTTATTTTGCTTAAACAACTCCAACTATTTCTCAAAATTGTCAATAAGTTGCTGATTTTGGTCCACTGTGAGCATACGCGGTACCCATTTCCATAGCAATCAAACGTATTCCCAAATACTCATACAAAATGCTATAAACACTTCCTTTCGAAATCTACATGATATCAACTCTCTCCTGCAGTCTTATTTTACGGTTTTGCGAAATAATTTTGTGAATTTTTCTGATGTTGTCTGGTGTAACCACCTCATTTAGACGTCCAGAGCATTCAGCATCATCAGTGCTTGTATAGCCACGTTCACATTTAGCGTACCAACAATTATGGTTGATTTTCCTGCAGTAGAATCCGGGTAATGTTCCGGGTAATGTCATAAAATTTAACATATGACATTTGAATGTTAGCACAATCGACCACTGGTATGGATTTTTCGTTAAGTGATGCCATCTATATGTCAGACCGATGACTTATTAAGCGATGTGTTAGAGCTCTACAGGTCATAAAGGCCTAAGGTTTGATTGGCGCTAATTCGCTCTAAGCTTGGTTTGGTCTTCACCTTCAAACTTCTTAGATCTTCCTCAACGGAAGTCAACCACTTTCTTTTTCGCTCTATTCCTCACTTTTTCTTCTAAACACTTTCTTTGTAACTCTATTCATACTCTGTGATAGTCTTTCAACGTTTTCCAGCCATCTGATTCTCTGTGCTCTTATCTCGTTCGTTATTGAGGATTTTTGGAGTAGATCCATTACTTCTTTATTTGTTCTTTTGACCCATCCCTTTTCTGTTCTTTCCTCCCTATAGATCCATCTCAGTAATTTTCTTTACCACACCACCTACTTCATACATTCGGTTTTGTTTAGCTTGTGACCGACTTTAATACTGAATGCTAAAGTTTTTCTTTTGATTTTTTCAACACTGCTTTGGATTTCAAAATTTTACGTAACGCCCCTCAACTTCTATTCCTCTGTTTAATTATATCATTGATGTCCTAGCCTTCCTCGTGTTTGTTGTTTATATTAACTCGTAAGTAAACAAAGTTCCTGAATTCTTTCTCTTGCCCTTTCCGCCTTTATAATAATTATACATAAAAAATGAAATAATTCAACATAAAAAATGAAAATTCCTAAGTTTATACAAATCACTAGTCTCGTGGGTTACAAAAGTATTTTATAGTAACTCGAACATCAATTTTATTAAATTTTTAGAAAATGTCGCTACTAATAGTTTAATGGTTCGCCATAAATGGGGATTAAACTACAGGCATCTGAAACATCGCAGTACGCCATCTAGCGAATCTAATTTGAAAAATATCATAGTCATTTGGTCATACTTGCGCTATCTCTGCGCCAGGTTGAGAACTTTTCGAGCGACCCTCGTAATTTTGATATTGACTTTAATGTTGTTTCTTCTACAACAGTCTAAAATAATAATATTACACATAATATTGATTATAAATTACACCATCTGTAATGTTTCAAATATTTTTTTAGAAATGTTTTATTTAATTTATAAATGAAATAGAATTAATTGATTGAAATTACTTAAAATAAATGTTGTCCGTAAAATCGACTTCTTGGCATGTGATATCTTATCGTTTTTACCGTGTTACTTCGAAGAAAGCTGAAGTTGTACCGTGGACTGAACAGGACCGAAAACAAAATCCGATCATAAAACTTTTGATTTATTTGAGAACATTTAACAAGGAACGTGACTTCGGGGCAGAGTTTTTCTCCTCGACAATTTAACTTACGATTCGTACTGGGTGAACCGCGAAGTTAGAAACTGCAAGATCCTTTTTATCTTGTGTCGCCGATTTATAGTAAGAAATCATTAAGTCGCAAAAGATTCAAACTAAACCATAAATTATATATTTTACGACTAATGATATGAAGTAGACAACTATATAGATATATTTTTTTTATGTTTATTATACAATCAGTTTATACAACAAAAAACAATAAGTATATTTGAGGTAATGAAAACTGACATGGAAGAAAAACAGAGAACCATTTCATTAAATCATCTCTGTCTGACTAATAACTATAAAATCTGTGTACAAAATGTTATTAATACATAAAATTCACAATAAACTGCTACACTTTGTTGAGTTTTAGTGTGGTAAATCTATTGGCATTTTATGTTTCAATGCTCGAACTTTCCGGCTGTTGTCAAGCAAATTTGTTGCTTGACAACAACCGGTACCCCAGAGCTCAATACCACATGTCCATACTGGTTTTATGATGGAGTTATATGTCAATAGCTTTTTTCTGATGTTGAGTTGAGCTTTGGTACCTAAGAGTCAACAATGCTTACGGAAAATAGAGTCAAGTTGCTTTCGTTTTTTTCCAAATATGCGTTCTCAATTTCAGGCGCTTATCGACGTGAATTCTGATCTGATGCTATCTACGATATGGAGAACGATATTATTGATAGTTATGGGCGTATATTCACTGTGGAATTTTTTGCTTTTATTAAGTTTTATTTTCCATTTTTTAGTCTATTTAACAACATCATCTATATTTTTCTGGAGACGGCTAGTTGTTGTTGATCTTGGTGGATTGAAAGGATTGCCGTGTCGCCTGCGGAAGTGGCCGTATGGATCTTGTTGTCTGTGGACATATCTTAAGTAAAGATTTAAAATCATATTGGATCAAGGGCGCTACCTTTAGAGACGCTGTTATGGAGTGTAGATCCACAATTTCATCTTCATATCTTTCTCGAAAATATCTTTCATTTAAATAGAAGTGCAGGGCTGAGTATATTTCATCCTAGTGCCTGAGTACTGAGTATATTTGATGCTAGTGCCAAACTTTATCAAACGCTTGGCTTACGTCCCGAAATACTGTCGGGTAGTACTGTTTTTCTTCAAAGGTGTCGAGTATTAACTCGTGTCGTATTATTGTCATGTAAAAAACATAAGAATGGTTTTTCTAAAACCAAACTGATTTTTGGGTATTAGTTTTTTACAGATATGGTATATCTGAAGTAAAATTAATTTTTTCCATAACTTTGGATCACCAAAATTGGTGATAGCCACCATTGCCACCGTAGCCACTTTTCGTGCCTTACGAGCACACAATTTTTTACACAGTCAAGAAATTTGATAATACTGGATCTATTACTAACCTGGTAAGACATGTGCATTATCGTAACACTCGCTCGAGAATATCGCTGCTGTTAGTGAAAGTGTGACTGAAAATCCAAATTTATTAATTCCTCGACTTTCACAGTCTGTAGGCTTGTCTTTCGGAACATTATAGCGTATTTTGCATTTGGACTTGCATTTTCATCCTTATAAAGTTCAACTCACGCTAGAATTGAAACCCGCCGATGAAGGAATGCTCCGAGCATAGGCCGATTGTGTGCTTGAACGTCCACCTGATTTTTCGAACAAAATCTTCTTCAGCGATGAGGCTCATTTCTCGGTCGGCGGATACGTTAATAAGCAAAATTGCCGTATATGGAGCGCTGAAAACCCATAAGTGATCGTGGAAAGTCTATTGCAGCAGCAAAAGGTGACTGTTTAGTGGACATTATGGTCGGTGGTGTAATTGGCCCGTGCTTCTATATTAGTGGTTGGCAGTGTTCAGGTTATACTCAAGTAAGACCGATAATACCACTCAATAATACTGTCTGATAAAGAATAGTCAGAGTTGATTAATTGATTTGACTTTATTGGTTTGTTGATTCACCTAATGCCCTAGGCATTGTTATACCAAAAAATAAATTAATTCACGGGTTCAGCATCTACTTTCACACTTTCACCGCTTTGTACATGTTCTTTCTGATAGAATTTGCTCACCAGAAGCTTCAGACATTACTCAATGTACTTCAGATTAATTTCTTTAATCAAAATAATATAGAAGTACTTGATTGATTGAACATTTTTTTTATGTAATGTTTTAAAAAAATTGTAATGTTATCTCAATTTTGTGTGAATATGTCAGACATTAGCAATTAATCAGAATCAATTGCACTACTGTATATATACCAATTTCAGCAACTTGTAATGTAATTCAATCAATTGAACCTTTTTTAACAACTTCGTTAGACGTGAGAACAGTAATATTAAATACTTGAAGCAATTGAAATTTTGACAGCCTCGTTTCGGCTTGCTTGATGAACAGCAAGTCTTATTATCAAAACATCTACTAAATCATTATCTGCTACATATTAAACGGTCAACGGTCTTTATCAAATCAGATCTGCTTTACTTCATGTCAATGATGTTTTAATACAGGAGCGAAGAGAATATTTTCTGTTAATGCTAATCACTAGATAGCCTCTTGTAATATTATTTGATTAATATAGATAATCCTGATTTGTTTCATATAAATACAATCTATAAATTTTGATATATTCAATAATCACTTAATAATGGCAATTTACCTACACCAATGACTTTTTACATTACGCCCTTAACTCACCTTTGTCTTTCCATTTTTGATACGACTCCAAACAAAAAAACCTGGAAAACAAAATCCTTTTTTATGCAAATGCTTATACTTAAACGTACAGCATACATTTCCAAATTATTTAATATAGTTATTTGTGAGATATTATGAGACTGATCATATAATGAGATATAGTTGTATAGTTAGATAGTTCTGGTGACTCAATATCGCCTGTTCGTTTGTCGGCATGGCTTGAACGGATATTCCGTAACCTGGATTGGAAATAGAATAGAATGAAAATTAATAGTGCATACTTAAACCATCTTAGATTTGCAGATGATACTGTTCTCTTATCACAAGACCCAGATGAGCTACAAAAATATACACAAGGGCTGCAAAGGGCGGTAGAGCCATTTGGCTTGAAAATAAATTTAAAAAAGAGTCAGGATATGTTCAACAAATTTGCTAACAACAGAAGAATTTCTATTTCAGGAAGTGATATAGAAGTTGTGGATCACTACATACATCTTGAATAAAGGATTTCAATTAAGGGTGATATTGGGATTGATACCGATGATATGGGAAGTGGAACGGCGTGTTAAGTGTAGCTGGCAGACTCAACATAGTGTTTAAGAACAAACTGCAACTTTGTCTGAAAAGAAAAGTTTTTAATCAAGGCTTGCTGCCTGTTTTGACATACAGAAGTAACATATGGATATTCATATCAAAATCAATTCAAAAACTTCGGCCAGCACAGAGGGGAATGGAAGGATGTATGCTTGGCATTACAAAATGGGACAGAAAGACCTACACATGCTTCAGAGAACACACAAGAGTCTGTGACATCATCAGAAAGGTGAACGATTTAAAATGGAGGGCAGGCCATATAGCGAGGCGATGAGAGGACAGATTGACCAAAGCAATCTTGGGATGAATACCGCTTGAGCCACGAAGCCCCCAAGCATTACCGAGGATATATATATATATATATATATATATATATATATATATATATATATATATATATATATATATATATATATATATATATATATATATATATATATATATATATATATATATATATATATATATATATATATATATATATATATATATATATATATTTATATATATTTGAAGAAAGTATTCTGGTTTAAAAAAACCTATTTGTACACAGACATGTTCTAACTGCCAGTTTGAAACTTTGGCAAGAGTAAGTAACTAAAAAGTAAAGTTTTAGGGTTAGAGACACATCAGCAACTGAGAAGGCTATTTAGCGACTGGACCTACAGCTTAACGTGGGTTCCGAACCACGGTCATCCGCTACCGAAAACCCCGGTCAGCACCCCCCTCGGGCTATCAACCCTTGGTTTTGTGCTTAACCGAAAGTATCTCGAGAAGCCTACCGACTGGCGAGTGACCAACGTAGAAAACCTCTCAGAAGGCATCCGGCCTTACCCAGCCACGAACTGGCGTGACTGAGGGGTGATTCCTTGTCAGATTTTACACTCTTACCTAGAAACATTTACAAGAATTTTAGAAAAACTGTTTTGCCTAGAACGGGATTCGAACCCGGCCCACATTAACTGCCGTAACCTAAGGCTAACGCCTTAGACTCCACAGCTAACGTGGTTCCAGAGTAAGTAACTGTTTTAAGTAATATGTATTTCTGTTATGTTCTTTATGGGCCATTTTTATCCACAGTTGATGTTAGGAGGATTGAGCAATTGCAGAAATCTCATTTGAGATATTCATACTCAAATGGAATACAAAGGTTTAAATCTGTATCTCATAATCTGGTGTCATTGAAGTGTTTATCTATGTTATTTAGAAGGCAACTCCACGTGGGCTGCTTATTTCATTCCATATTATGGTACAAAATGCCTTTATATCGCCCCCTTTGTTTTATTCTGCGCAATTTACAAAGTCGTTTTCATATAATATATATAACGATATACCTCAAGAGTATAAATACTTTAAACCTGTCCGATTTAAAAAATGTTACTACAACTACTTGTTTGAAAAGCAATTGGAAGCAATATATCTGCCTTAACGATTAATGATTTTTTCTGTGCCTTTATTGCCTTGACACCTCTTTTCTTTTAAATGACTAAATTTTTTTTTTATTTCATCTTTCATTAAATAAACACTATAATATATTTTTGAATTTTCATTTATTGCCTATAAGATTATGATATGTAAGATAGCTTAGCCAATGTGTACCGCCGGTTAAATAAGAATTATGGCTGAGGTTTCTAAATTAGTACTTCAGCCACCGCGGTCATTTTGCAGTGATTTTATATGAGTTTTCTATTATATTGTAATATATTGCTATTTTCTGTATTGTTCATTGTTAAATGTACTGCGATAAAATTATTATATATATATATATATATATATATATATATATATATATATATATATATATATATATATATATATATACATATATAGTGTGCGAATCTAAGCTGAATTCTATATTTTTCACATTTTTTGACTAAAACAGATGCTTAAACAAATATAATTACCATATGTGGAGTGAATAAAATCCACTAAAGATTATTGACCTATCATTATATATTTAAAAGGCAATTTTCAATTTCAATTTATCTGCAATTTGTCAACGTACATTTCACTAGCCATCTTAGCATCAACGAGAGATCATTCAATTTAATCTTAAAATGATATTTTATCTTTATCAAAAACAACACCTTTGGTATTTTGTGGCATGATTCCTTGGGTTTAACCAAAACCTTAAAAACCATAAGGTTACAATATAAAAATTGATTTAAAGTTAACAAAAATAAGTCTTTGTAGGTAGATTCTTTAACTTAGTATAAACAAATTTGAAGATAGAATGCAAATTTTCCCATACAAATTCAATTTATTATTATTTAGTGGCCACATCGATGCTATATAAGATGCATAAAGGAATGTGTTTGTCCAGTCTCGACAATAAGAAAAATTCACAGCATTGTAGAAGAAATTTTATGTTTTTTTCATAAACAAATGCCTTTTAACCTTTCCTCTAATTTTAAAAATTGTTGTTTTTGAATTGATCTGTTTCAATAATAAAACATGTAATTATGCCATTAACATCATCAGCTTAACAACAATAAATAATGTAACATTATTTCGAAGAAAATGACATTAAACAAATGTAAGAACAAAGTTACGTATTTGCTGCTACTTATTACAGTGACAGTGTTTGAAAATATGATAATAATTAATAAATATCCATGTATAAAACCACACTTAATTAACATACACTATACAAAGCATAGAAAGGTTTAGGTTCACCTTTCACTGATATTTGCCAACAATAATGCATAAAACAAATTACTTTGAATTAAATTATAAGAAATGATATTTCCTACAATGTAATGGCGCAATTTTTTTTTAATTGTGTCTATTGGAATAAAATACTTAGTTGATGAAAGTTATTTAAACTTATATTAATATAATTCAGCTATATTGAATATTTCTGGACGTCAAATGTTGCTTTTAATGCCTTTGTTCGAGGTGTTGTAGCATTTAAAACCATTGACAAGTGAATCTATAGCTTAACATAAGTTCTGAACCAAGGATATCTTGACAATACCATTTTTGACCAACTCAGAGAATATCCATTTTTATTCAAGTTGATTACCCACTTATTAGATCCTCAGTTGTTTTTTATTGCATTTTACAGTCTTATATCATGAGTTTCTGCAGCAAAATAAACAAATTTATCAAATAATCAACTAATTACACAAACACAAATATTTATGCTCCAGACGGAAGTATATATATATATATATATATATATATATATATATATATATATATATATATATATATATATATATATATATATATATATATATATTTTAACCTAAAACTAAATTAGTTTTGAGTTCTCAGTTAATCTTAAACTTCACGAAAAAATGCCCAGGGAGTAGTGTAATCTATAAATGGAGTGCTATCATTCTATAAACTGTAGATGTTTTAACGTCAAATCATTTTCACAATTTATCATTAACAATAACTGCAGACAGTTCACAGATTTAATGCAGCAATGAAATGAAATTCCCCATTCATATGTTGTTCCATTTCGAATTTCTCCAATCTATTCTAGTCAAACTTTCCGCAAAAACTTTTCGCCACAACATTAAATTGTTTTGTGCTTTGTAGTGCCTCGTTACCAATCCAGAGGTTGAAATCACTTATTATTAATAGTTTTTATGTGAAGTCTTAGGCAGTTTGCTCGAATTAGTTCTGGAAGCAGATACTGACATTATCTATATACCCGGCAAGAAATTTGTTAAAGTGGCAAGAAATGGAAATCGTTTCCTTCGCACTCGCGTCCTCCAGTCACCTGGGATACTTTTCTCAAATAATCCCGCAACATTCTGATAGATGGGCAAACATTTCTGCGACTTGTCACTTTAAAACCTTTATCTATGTATGCCGACGAAGTGAATCAATGCTTCACATCACTCTTGTTCTTCAGGACAAGTAAAGAGACATCTTCCTCTTTACTTGCCTGTTAAATATATCAAAATTGATCTTGTTTGCCGATTACACTTAGGGTGCTTCAGCTGTCTCAAACATTACTGGAGTTTTGTACTTTTATCATTTGAATTTCACTCTTTATCTTTCCATTTCTGTATTTTTTAAATCCGTAGTAAAATTTTCCGCCTTCAAAGGATTTATTTCTTCAGCGCCTTAATGAACACCCTTCTCCTCAATGACCCTCTGACTGAATAACTCTTAGAAACGTATTCACTCTTCGGTTCACCTATGTGAACTGGAATCAAAATCCGTGAATGGACAACCTAAATGACGAGAGGACTGGTACTCATTCTTGCAAAAATAAACAAGCTATACTTATTCTATAATCTTACATGAGCATACCAGTTTGCCGGTATTTGACTCTTTGCTTTACTCAATTTTTATATTGGAATCTTCAGTGTGAAATATTAAACGCAAAACTCGCTTTATTTCTCAACATTAGATTTAATTATCTCCTAATCATGGTCCGAATCGCGCGACGTGCTTCGAAAAGTTGTATAATAAATGACTTGGATTTTTGCGATAAATCTCATTGAGTTTAGCCTTTTTCTGCATAAAACAATCATAAAATCCAAGGAACGTAATTAGTCTGCGCTCTGCCATATTTTTGTTACAAATACTTTTGTTACAAATACTACAATGTTCAACCATTTTGCTTTGCTAGGATGCATATGTGTATATTATAATGATCTCTATTTGTATTAAATTACAAAATTTATGTAAGTTGACCTGATGATGCAATCATGTGCATCATCATCAAAACAAATATTAAGATAATTCAACTATAATATTTGTTAACTCCAGATATTTTGCTATTATAAAAATGCACATGAACAATTTTCATTCTTGCATTTCCGTACAATAGTCATCCTAAACATTGTGCTTTATCCCTATACATGCAGTCCATTTCAAAGTTATTTTGATAATAAAGGAATTTAAAATACAATAATTCTCGGCGAAATATTACTGATCAGTCCCCAAGAACACTCTTGAATTTTAGTCATGTTACGTGAACATTTGAATTATGTTCTTTTTATATAAAATTCAAACTTTATTCAAATAAAAACAGATATACGTTTACTATTCAAGATAACTCCATTATTTATATCACTCTATTTCATATTTTAAGCACCTGGAAAATGTGCTCGCCCCAAAGGTAAATAGACAAGGTTTTTTTTAACTCAGTAGTTTGAGCAGGATTCAACAATTCGTAATGCATTATTTATTCCCCGTCAAATTCATGTACTTAACAACATTTATTTTTTAAATGGATTATCAGATTATTACCCATGGTTATCAACCTTTCATGTTATACATGTTAATTTTGAAGAATAACACTTTTTCTTTTTAAATGAACCAGCAAAAAATTCCAAATCCAAATTCCACAAATTCAGTACGGCTTATTCTTTCCTTGTTTCGCCAAGTTATTATAAACACTACAATAAATATCGTTGAGTTGATATGTAAGTTACCTTAAAATTTTAACAGAATTTTAAGGTTGATTCGAACTTTCTGAAACAATTGATTCAGATTACAGGTTTTTACACATTTACGTGATGTGGATTTTACGTGGTGTAAAATAATGAGACTGGTGGAGTACCATTCAATCTGGTTATACCAGAAGGTTCTGGTTATACCAGAAGGTTCTGGTTATACCAGAAGGAGACCAACATCTAATGCATCTACAGTACGAGTTTAAACTCCATAAAGTCTTTCCATGAGCCAAATTTTCTAGTGCGTTCTGTGCGTAAAATGAATGATAAGAATTTCAAACAACGATGTGATATCTATCAAGTTTTGTTTCAAACTTGGGTATAGTGTAACAGAAATTTTTCAAAACTTCAACAGGCTTGTGGAAACAGTGTTTTATAAAAGGTCCAGGTTTTAAGGCGATAAGGAATTCTCAGAAGACCAAGGCTCGATTGAAGATGAAGCGCGCTGTATTCAGGATCTTGTATATTCTGATCGTCGATTGATGGACAGAATAATCGGTGAAGAGTTAAATTTCATTCACAGAACGATTTATCTGATTTTGTAAATCTACCAAATCTATCGAAATTGGTTGCGCAGAATCAAAAGTATAACAGGAAGGAAAAGTCTCTTGACTTTTTGAGATAGATTGAAAATGACCCTCATTTTCTAGAAAGTGTCTTGTCACTTTTATAAACAAAGAAATTGCAGGAAACTACATTTGAACAGAACTAAAGACACTGAATTAATGTATCCACTAATGCTAATGTGTTAGTGGATACATTAATGTATGGCTAATACTTATCAAAAATCAATTGTTTGGCAGATCAATCTGAGATTTTCAGTCATAAAAACATTTCAGAAACATGACTAAAAACTATTTATTCCAGATTCCAAAAATATTTTCAAGTTACCCTCGTATAGCCACAGATTTTCATCCCATCCTCACACATCCACTTTTTTTAAATAGAAAATATTAAGTTTACTCAAAAATATCGATTGGTTTTAGGTGATTATTTTTGGGCCACCGCAAGCAGCCGTAGAAACATATCAATCAAAGAAAAGGCTTTTTAATAAATAAAACATTGGCGGGCCTTCAGAAAAGAAATAATCAGCAAAACCAAACAGAAGGGACCACACACGATCGGGACAACGTAGTATGTAAAAGAGGAAATTTCTTTTGTATTCGAATTAATTATTGCCTTCGAATTTTAAAAGCCGCATCGGTGTCGCCTTTTGTCAAGCTGGGGAGCTTTTACGCACAATCGCGTCATTGTCAACATTTCACGTCATTTAGTACGACTCTAAACCGTTAGCAACCGAAAATTCACTACACAAATAAATACATTCTGGGACTGGCTCATTTAAATGTATTTCTTTATGAGAAAGGGTAGTGTATCTAAGCAGGGGTAATAGTAAATTTATTATATTCCGAACACATTTATATTTACAGTGAGGGAAAAAAGTGTTTGACGAAACAGTTTTTTTTTTATTTTCTTTATTTCAACACCTTTAATTTTGTTAATATTATATTAACACAAACTACAACTGATTGTCAATAAAATTATACTTTAAGTAAAACAGAATATATTATAGTTCATGATATAACAATTTTGAACGGAAAACATGTATTTAAACATCCGAAAGTGTTTCTAAAAATGATTATAAAAAGCTTTCAAAATTTTGCATTCGATCCAATATCATCTATAAGATCCTGCAACTGTCTCGACATTGATTATAATAATTTTTTTGGTATATCTCTTGAAATATTTGTTCAATTTAAGAGTAATACTGTTCTGAAGAATTTGTATTTGTACACTTGATTTTTGTCATTTGTTAATCCACTAATTACATCTTTTATATTCAGCAATTTTGATCATATCTCTTAATGGAGTCGCTCGATTTTTGCTATCGATGGCAGTGTTTGTTTAAATAAACTGTTTTGTTTAAGAGATAGTCAGAATAATACAATAATTAGTTAATTATTCATAACTCATTTAAATGTTTTTCTTTAGTAGAAAGGGTGGTACATCTGAACAGGGATACATCTGAATAGTGAATTTATTATATTTTGTACACATTTATATTATACAGCGCGAGAAAAAAGTGTTTGAAGAAATACATTTTTTTTTTCTTTCCTTTATTTTAACACCTTTAATTTTTCAACGTTATATCAATATAAACTACAACTGATTGTCAATAGAATTATACTTTAAATAAAACAGAATATAACATTTACTACTTAATACTTCATGAAATAACAATTTCGAACGGGAAAAATGTATTTAAATACCTGAAATTGTTTCTAAAAATGATTATAAAAAACTTTATGTATTTATATTTGATCCATTATCATCTATAATATCCTGCAACTGTCTTGGAATTGATTATATTAAATTTTTATTTGTATATATCGTGATATATTTGTCAATTCTGAGAGTAATACAGTTTTTAAAGAATTTGTATTTGTACACTTGAATTTTGTCAGTTTTAATTCTCTAATTGCCAATATTATCATCTAATAGTATCACAAACATTCCTTTTTTTTATATTCGGCAATTTTGGTCATACCTCTTAATGGAGTCGTTCGATTTTTGCTAGTTTTGTTTAAAAGATCTTACAATAGTTAGTTAATTCTTTTTAACCATATACATTTATCATCGCTTTAAATTTCTGCTGAAAAAAACTTCTAATGAAGCGTTATGATATTTGCATTAAATTACCAACGTATTTCTCTTTTTCAAGATGTTTAGCAATATACATACCGCATCTCAAAAACTTTTCTATCCGATTTATGTACTTACTAACTGACTAATTACATTCTTTTTCTGATCCTTCTTCTTCTTCTTCTTATTCTTCTTCTTCTTCTTCTTCTTCTTCTTCTTCTTCTTCTGATTCTTCTTATTTTTCTTCTTCTTCTTCTTCTTTATAGGTGTTAAATCCCATTAGTGAGCCTTGACCTCATTCACCAAACCTTAATCCAGACCGATCTCCAACAGCCCCTTTCCAGTTTTTAATGTGTAATACTTTGTCAACACGTCTTTTCCCAGTGTCCTGCCACCGAGTCGTTGACATACCTCTCTTTCTGTTACCCCCTATTCATCCATCAACGATTCTCCTTGGTATTTGGCATTCTCGTCACGTGTTCCGCCCATGAGCCGCTGAACCCTCACACAGTTTACAATATCCCGATCTTTATATATTTGCTTGAGATTGCTTCAAATATCATCTGATCATCCAATTTTCATTATTTGTCACTACATCAAAAATTCTTCTGAGTACTATTGTTTCAAATACTGCACACATTTATTATGTTTTCTTTGTGAGAGTTCACGTTTTGAAGGCATAAATGACTATTGGCCAAATTTGTGTGTTTTATAGATCTTAACTTTCGTGCTCCTTTGTATAAGTTTAAATCAGAGGTTCTCAACCTTTACCCCGAGTGCCTTTAAAAAAAATTCAACGCTTCTTCTTCCATAATAGTTAATTATACCAAATATATAAATATTATTGAACGATATCTATACCTATTTTATTTGTCTATCTATTAAGAATAACAAAGTATCATTTAATTAAAAATGCCATCAAATGTAGTGAAGAATTATTTATTAAAAATTTAATAATAAACCCAAAATCAATAAGAAATAAAAAATTATGATGATGAGATGGTTAAGGCTGGTGGAGTACTAACAATTTGTTTATATCGGCTTCCAATTTCGTTAACATCAGTCGCAAATCACCACGCTCAGTGATGTTCAGTCTGTTCCTTTTCTTAGACAGTAAATTAGCTACTGCACTAAATCCACGACCCGCTAAATACGATGAAGGAAATGCAATTAAAAATGTCTCCACTATTGCCCACAATCCAGGATAGAGAGTTGGTTTTGAAGCCAGAACTCTTGGTATTCATTTCTATATTTTACTTTTAGTTCCTCGTTAGTTGTGAGTTCAACGGGTTCCTCTTCTAAATTTTATAATTCTGCTGCATCTGAATTTACGAAAGGATCCAAAACTCAACTCGGTACATTCGTGTTTAAAATATCCTTGAATCGCTTCGTAAAATTAATATGAAGAACGTCCATGTGTTGGCAGTAAGTAAATAAATCTTCCTGTTTTGCAGGGACTGCTGATAATGTGGGAAAGTGGCTCTATTTAGATTTCGTTTGAACAGAAGAAGTTTTCCCACAAAAGCAGCTATGACGTTTTGTCATAGCTGCTTTTGTAGGAATTAAATTCAACTCATCACGTTGCAATTATAAATTGACTTCATTAATTATTTGATTATAACTAAAACAGGTCTGTCAAATAAGCGATGTCATATTTGGATATAATCAGATTTTCGCGTAGTTTCTCGTTTCTGTTTTCTTTCTTCGTTTCTGTTTCTTCAAGAAAATCTTGTAGTCAGTCAAAAAGCGATTCAGACAAATACTTTTTGCGAGCCATTGCAATCTACTTCATTTTCACTACAAAGTTGTCCAAATAATCTGTCGTTCAATAAATTGCTTCTGATCTTATTGACTGCTCTAATATGGAGCGACATATGCAGGCGTTCATTCAATTTTCTTGCAACCAAACGCTGACGATGAATAACACAATATACAGCGGGCACATTTTGTACTATTTGTTTGAAATGCACTAGGAAACCCTTATGATGCCCCGTCGTTGCTAGTGCATCGTCAGTAGCAGCTGACAAAATATTACCAATAAGAATTTCTTTCTCTTGAACAAACTTGTTCATGGTATTAAATATCGATTCTCCATTTGTACCGGTTTCCAAATTTTTAGCAAATACTTACTCTTGACAATGTTTTTCTTCTTTTATGAATCCAACGAATGATAACATGTGTTCCGTTATTTGGTTAATTTCATCTGTTCTCCTTTGAATAATATCTGAATTAAATTTTTTCTCTCTGAATTTTCCTAATGATATCTGTCGGTGTCTTATTATGAAGAACAGCCAATATTAATTCCTCGCCAATTGTGTGTCATTATCCCGCTTTTGTGATTAACAATGAAATATTAAATTGAAGTCCATCATCTTCTTGTTTGGAAACTTCGTAAAAACGTTCGATAAAGTTGGCTGTTTCAAATAATTCTTTTCCAGTTTTTCAAACTAGGATAAATCTTTGTTCTTTTAATTAGAATGCACTTTATTCAAATGCTCTTGTAGCTAAGAAGGCTTCATGGCTTCATTTAAGAAAACTTTTTTTGGAAAATTAAACACATAGATATTGATTGGTTTGTAGGAGAGTGCGTATTTTAAATACTCGATGCTGCATTGCCGGCATTTCTTTTTAGATTCAGACATTTTGAAATATAAAATTTTCCACGTTTTCCATACACTTTCAACCATATTTATAGATAATAATATAGGCTATAATGACTTATCACTCACTAATCACTTATAACTCACGAATATGGATTATTGACGAAGCACACCAAAATATTGACATTCCTAGAGCTATGCCTGATTTTTATAAATTTCATTTCATGCACGAATCAACTTGAATGCCTTTGCTTGTTTGGTAAGCAGGTGCACTTGCTCGGTAAGCAAGTCATTAGAAGTTCCCATATTTTTGTCAAAACATGCTTGATTACGTTAATCGCGTCTTTGCTTACCAACTTACAATTATTTGTCACCGATAATACTAATCCGAATTAGGAATACGTATACCTAATGCTAATTTAAAATTTTGTAATGCTTATTTATGCAATAATAATAATAAGATAAAAATTTTAGATAAAATAGCTTGATAACATATTTATTCATAAAAACAGTAGATATTTTCAAAGAATTTTATTATATTAATTTCTTTAATAGGTAGGTACGCCACCGCTACTCCCCTTGACTGTCTTAACACCTACCATTTGCCTCTGGGGTCACTACCGCCTCAATGGAAGGCTCTAGCGCTTACTCAGATTGTTATCGCCCCCATTAGGAACCTATGGTTTAAATATTTGAACATACTGCAGGAAGAAAGTAGTTTTGTTATCCTTCATAATACGATTGACATCTCCAGTGATGTCATTTTCGTCTAGTTTGCTTCCCAGATACATAAATTCTTTCACAACTTTAATCAATGTTATCATTATTGATTATCCTTCTGTTCTCTTTGATTAGTTTTTTCCATCAACTTCGTTTCGTCTATATTTATTTCTAGACCGGCTTCTTTATCGCATTCATGTTCAGGAGGGTTTCTCCTTTATCATATCATATATATTTAAAAAAATTGTTTCGAGCATATTAATATGTTTAGGTCATCTGCATATCTTTTTTTTTATTTACCGGTGTTTCATTTATGTTTATGTCTGTTTTGCTGATAACTTATCAATGCTGTGTTAAACAGAACTGGCACCAATCCATCTCCCTATCGCAAACCTTCTCCGACCTCAAATTTTACCGTAATATTAACGACATTTAATATTATATATTTATTAGAGTTTACTTGTATTATAAAGAAGCTTGTTCAGGTGTAATTTATATTCCGGAGCGGTTAGTTGCTTTAAAATGGCCGGAGATTGGTTCATTAGTTGTATACCTTCAGTAACGCTTAAATTGCTAAACCAAAAATCTCATCACTGGAAAACAATACTGATAAATTCCCTATATTTAAGCTATTCTTCATTTTATCTTTGTTAGAAATTGATAAAAAATTAATCATTGCTTATATCTAAAAATACAAAAAGGTGCTTAATATTAAATATTACAAATAATTTGGCATTAACAAGAAATTAATATGAACTGGTGATTGCATAAATAAGAAAAATGCTTTACCCTAGCAAAAATTCTGGTAACTTTCTAATATACCCATATATTAATATTTGATTTTCTTACAAAAGATTCTGTAATATTTTGGTCCAATACTGTATAACCGTAAGCTACTTCCGCAGTGGACATGCCGTTCGAACATATAGGAATTTAAACGAGTTTTGTATCGTTCTTCTTTCTTAGAAAAATGCTACGATGAACACGACCTATGGTCAATACTAGTAAAAGTTTAATGGCAACAAGTTTAAGATTGATTGTTCTAGCGGTAAAGACTATTACAGTTCAAATGTTTTCTCTCTGTTGCTTTTTTTTTAGAAGAGACGAATAACAATAGTAAAAAGACATTCAAGTTCTTTAACGCGGTTTTGCGTACTATTACAATTAAAACCTTTATTCTACTAACTGTTGTTTTGTTTATCTCTATTTAGAGAATGTATTAAAATATTTTCTTTCAGTTTGTCTAGCTTGTTTTCATTTAATATTTGATTGGTTTTTATTGATTGCATAGTATTCACTAAAAATATAAAAGAATTTTTAATATATTAAGTTGACAAAGATTGCGATTGATGCTGCTCGTAATATGAAACACTATATAAATGATTAGACGCATTTTTTTTTGAATATGCACTAAAATTGACTTACAGTTATTTTTTTGCTGAAGTTGAAAGAAATACAGCAAATCGATATATTCTCAATTTCTCCGTTCATATTATATTCTGAAATAAAACCCATCCAAGCTGTAATTGGATGATTTTTTTACAATTCAAATCAGATTGTTTTTTTAATTAAAACTATAGTCCCATATTTTTTATAAGTTTTATTATATATTACTTATAAATAATTATTTAAAAACCAACTTTATGAACAACTTCCTCAAATAAGCTTCAATATTAACTTGGTTTTTGCATTGGTCGTTCATATACCACCAGCGCTGAAGATACACTATAAATTGTACTAATTGTAGTGTATTAATTATACTAGAGTAGGGTGAAAATTAGATTAGATAATTATCCGACAGATGGCGATACGACCTCAAACGTAATTGCATTTCTGAAAAGAAGTTTCCTTTCTAGTAACGCTTCCTGAATTTTAAGTCGATAATACATTTTGTTTTGTTTCTAAACAAAACTAGCACTCTTCGAAAACAGATATCTTCGTTTTTACTATCATGAATAAGAGCGAATTCCTTGTGTTGAACAGAAGAAAAATTGAAAAAGTATTATGGGGAATCTGCTCCTTTAGATTATTGGATTCATAAGTATTTTACTGAGTTTTACTATGCGTTCAGGACTCCGTCACTACTGAGGAAATGATCGATAAAATCCATGACATCGTGTTGGCCAATTACAGCGTAAACATTAGAAAGATTGTTGTTGAGTCAATAAACATATCGGCCGAATGCACAATCATGCATGAACAATTCAGCATGAAAAAGCTATCAGCGCGATGAGTGCTGTGTTTGCTTACTTTGGTGCCTAGGATTTTAGAACTGATTTTAGCTATATTTGGGGCGCTAAATCAAAATATGAAATCAGTTTTTCTCTATCTACTCTACTTTTTTTTAGATACATCCACTTATCTATCAGTGCTTTTTTCCACTTCAATACATTCAAGTATGAGTGTACACCCACCAAATGCACACCAATATTCTTGCTTCTTGTGCCTCTGGGATAGCAGAGACAAAACACACCACTGGTTTAGAAAAGAGTGTTCTAAGAGAGAAAACATGGACCTTGAGGAAAACAATGTCATTAACGACCCCTTAGTTGGACGTGAGAAAATCATCTTTCCTCCACTGCATATCAAGCTTGGCCTAATGAAGCAGTTTATAAGGGCTCATGATGAGAATGGATCATGCTTTACATGTATAGGAAAAAAATGCCTCAGTTGACTACCCAAAAAATTAAAGCAGGAATTTTTAACGACCCACAAAAAAGATAACTCTTAAGGATCCTGCCTATCGTAAATTCGATAAATAAAGCTGAGCGAAAAGCCTGGACTTCATTTGTTGCAGTTGTTGGAAATTTTCTGGGAAAACGCAAAGCTGAAAACTATGCTGAACTGGTAAAGAAGATGATTAACAGTTTCAGATCCTTTGGGTGTAACATGAGTATTAAGGTGCACCATTTGCACAGCCACTTAAACCGTGAAATCTAAGAGACACCAGTGACTAACAAAG
The DNA here is from genome assembly GCA_031761425.1 of Cosmopolites sordidus. NCBI lineage: Eukaryota > Metazoa > Arthropoda > Insecta > Coleoptera > Curculionidae > Cosmopolites > Cosmopolites sordidus. The sequence continues at coordinate 86,186 of JARFXV010001986.1, forward strand.
TGAAAGATTTCACCAGGATGTTAAAAGTATGGAGGGCCGCTACCAAGAAAGATGGGATACGGACATGATTACTGCTGGTATTTAAAAAGGGACTGCTCCAAAATACATTCAAGAATGTCACGAAAAAGAAGCTTTTGAAGTGTTCAGTGATTAGTTGCTTTCATCGATGACTTTTTCCTATATATTTGTATATAATAATATTTGTATAATATTATAATCAAAATACGTGTTTAGTTTTATTTTTTTTTTTTTTGATCTATGGATTTAATGTATATTTCACTAAAATATTATTGCTTTGAGCTATAATTCCTATAAGTTATAAGATTAGAGCTTATAGGAATTTGAGCTCTTAGGTCAAAATTAATGCCATATTTGCATTCAGGGCATCAAATTCATATGAAGTCCCTCTGCAAATACTCCAGCATCAAAACAAATGTTGGCCCTGTAATAAAATCGAGTGGCAACTTCACTGTGATGTTTACAAATTTATAAAAGCAATTTGAAGGGGTTCCTGCAACAATTCGTGCCTATTGATAAAACTTGGATTCATAAGTGTACACCAGAAATGAAATAATAGTCAAAACAGTGGGTTATACTCGGCGAACGTGTCCATCATCTTCATCGGCTATTTGGAAAAGACGATCCCAGGAGAGTATTATACTGCATTATTGGCCACATTTGGCGAAGAACCAATACTGTTTCACCACGAACGACAATGCATCCGCTCACTCGTCTGACATTACATTAGCGAAATTGGCCAATTTCCACTATGAATGAATGTCACATATATCCTATTCTTCGGACTTAGCAACCTCGAACTTTTTTGAAGAAACATTATAAAAATACTGGCGGAAATTTTTGGCAGGAAAAAAATTCACATCAAATAAAGAGATGATCATTAAAGCAGAAGGCAAATTTTCAAATGTCAACAAGTCCTAATATTTGAAAGGTATAAATAGAAATTGTAAAATGTGTTGTAATTATTAAAACATTTTGTCGACGTTTTCTTTAAATAGATAAATTTATCGAGCAAAAAATTTGTATACAATTTTTTCTATAATATGATTTTTTTTGTTGTGATGCATTAAAAATGTTTAAGAGTTACAGATGATAAAACTGTATCAAAAAGCATGTTTACAAGTGGTACAAAGACTTTAGTGATTGTAGAGCAATTCGAACATACTCTTCTTTCAATAGAGAAAACATTACCAATATCAAGAATACTGTACTGAGTGATCGCCCGTTAGAAACATTGTAGATGTTATATTAGTAAAATTATTTATTATTATAACAACGCACCCTTGTACACCACAATAATTATGCGTCAGTTTTTGGGCGAAAATCAAATAAACACCTTTCCCCAAAAAACACCTCGTAAACGCCATTTTGGGTCTATAGAAGCCATTCAGGTTAGTTTTTTGGCCGCTTTGAAGGATGCTAGAAGAATAAAAAATGTTTCGAAAACTAGAAAAAAGAACGTCGGGATAAGTATATTGTAGTGAAAGGGAATTACTTTGAAGTTGACAAAATAAACTTGGATTAATATACAAAGATATGTGTTTTATTTAAAAACTCACCTTACTTTCTGATCATAGTATTATATTAATTACGCTAATACGATTCATAAGAAATTGTAGCTGTTCCTTCGATAGATCTCAATAAGTATCTCATCTTCAAGATTGATTAGTACTTGCTGCTCTAACATAATGTCCGTTGAGTTTCTGCTCGATACGTTATCTTTCTATATTCTTTTCTGTTTGTTATTTGTCTTCTCCTCTGTTCTACCATCAATTCTGCCCTTCAGTACTGTCTTCTTCCATCTGGTCTTTCCAACATCTTTATCGGTTTCTCCTGGATCCTATATCCAATGGATTCCATGTTCTTGTGTTTTCAGTATCGTCTTCCTTCATCCTCTATATAGTACTAGCTGGCCCGGCCGGTTGTTGTCTTTTTTTTACCTTTTTATTTGCTCCAATTTTTTTAATAATTGATATTAAATTCCTTTTTTTTAACAATAAATAATGAAAATGTTAATATTCATATGTTATTGTGTAAATATGAAGCATTTCGTTTTATAAATTTAGAATTTCTTAATAACTTGACTACAGCACCATCTATCGCATCCTAGCATGAACCATTGATCCAGCTATGAACCATTATCTCGACAAAACAAATAAATTGTAGAAATATGACCTTAATCGGTCAAATCATTCAGAAGTTACACGATCACAAACAAACTCACCTACTATTATATATATATATATATATATATATATATATATATATATATATATATATATATATATATACACTAGGGGCTAGTTACTCCCGACTCCCGCTTGTTCGGTGATCGCTGTAATCTGGCCGGGTAATGGGGTAGGCGAGGGAGGCGGGTATAGGTGCGGGCTGCCATGAGCCAATCCGTCGTCAGTCTTGACCTTTCCATGAGCCTTCCGTCTACAGTGTCAATTTAGCGCGCTCGCTAACATCATAGCACCGCCACGTATGAAGTGTTAACTGACGAGGAGATTGTGAGCAAGATATTGTTGACGATGAGCAAGATGAGGACAATAGCGTTGAAGTTCTCGTCTCCGAAAAAGTTGGTAATTCAGAGGCAGTGGGAGCTTTAAACACTGCTTTAAAATGGACTGAATATAACGAATTTGATAGCCACGAAGTTATGTTTCTCCGTCGACTGAGAGACCGGGCTTTTGAAATGAAGTGCGAAAATTCTAAACAGAAGAGTATTACAGACTTTTTCAAGAAGAATTAACTAATGTTTCATTTTAACTTTTAACTGTTTTTCTTACATGGTTGTAATTTTTTTGAACATGTATATTTTTGTCGTTATGCTTTAATTTAAAAACTGATTAAAGAAATTTAATTAATTTACGCCATTAAATATGGCGTACCATAATTCGGACACCTCGATAATCCGGTCTTGTTTTTACCTCTCCGGATTAACGAGGCCCTACTGTATATATACTGCTATTCTATAGGGTATATACACCCTACTGTAGATATGCTACCCTACTATATATATGGGAGTGAAGTTAATAGATAAATTGAGAAAATATTCGGATAGTTCGGACTGGGACTCGAGAACCCGGATCGTTCGATTATATGTCGAAGGTTCTGTCCAATTAAGCTACCCGGCCTATACAAATTTATTTTTAGTTTTATCTATATCAATTGTATGGTAGCATTTTTAAATTTAAACCCTATAAGTAGGGAAAGAAGTAGTTAAGTAGAAAGAAGTAGAAGTTGATGCGATACAGCCCCATCTTGTGGCGAGGTACATCAAAGTAATTAGTGCAAAAATATTCACCGTGTTCAAATACCTATGTATACCAATTTCCAGTTATATATATATATATATATATATATATATATATATATATATATAGATTCATACAATCTAATTCCCATTGATTTAGTAATTCTTATATAAATGGAACCTTTGGTGTGTAACATTAAACTCAAAGAGATTTGCCGCGAAACAACAAACCACTGTTTTTTAATTTCTCGACACGCCCTAACCATTTTACCATCATCAGGATTGATTCAGACATCATTTAGATTATTACATAATATAATTTTCTCAGTATTTCCTCTATTTCGCAAATCATTAACTGCCTTTTTCTCACTTATTTTCTTTGGATTCTTTATTAATCTTATTAATTTTCCTTACAGTATTTCAAATTTTTCTTCTTGTTTCTTTGTTAGTGTCATTGTTTCTGTTGCATGTATTATTGTTCATCTTACGTCCTGCAGATTCTTAATGTTGTTTTTTTTTAACTCTCTGACTTTTTTTATATCAGATTTACATGTTTTTGTCCTGCTTAAGATTTTGTTTTTGTCCTGCTTTTTGTCATGTTTGTTATTGCTATGATAAATGGTTTTCAAGGAAAATCGATTTGAACTTTTCACGCTGATTTCATAAGTTTCTCAATAATTATCAAATTCAATGCTAATAATGAAAGCTGAATGTCGTAACTTGTCAAAAAATATGTCAGAAAATAATTATGTTTATTGTTAATCAATTCTTCTATTCGATTCATCTATTGGAACGTTCTGGGGTGTAAACTCTAAGAGATTTACAAGTAAACACCAAATCATTTTATTAAAACTTCTCGAGGCGCTCCTCGAGTTTTTTGTTGTTAATGTAATGCAAAAATTAATGAAAATAAATAATTAGAATTTTATATTTAAAAAAGGGCGTCTTCAAAAAAGATTTAATGCAAAGGATGATTTTTTTAGTGTGTCTGAACTTTCTATAGGGATGGCTGTCAAACGAACTGAGAATTTGCCCGATCTAGTGTCAAAATTATTTAGTATTGTCAGACAAATCATAATGGAAAGTTTAACATTATGGCGACGTTTACAAATTGTCGAAATTTATTATCAAAATCAGTGTTCTGTGCGCCACATAAATCAGTGTTCAAGAGCCACATAATCACCCAACCAAGCGATGTATTTGCCGAATTATCGACAAATTCCGAACGCATTTTCCTTTGCTCGATATAAAAACAAAAAGAAGATCCAAATTTATTAATTTTTGTTCGCAAGAAATTGGGCTTTGTTATTCGACTACGTAGATTAATCAATTCCGAATTTAAATGGCACTGATCTGGAGCAGATGTGGATCCAACTGGAGGGGTCCACATGTCATACAGCCAACGCAACAACCGATTTATTAAAGGAAAAATTCGGTGAGAGAATTTCTTCAAGGAACAAACCTATTAATTAACCACCAAAATCGTGTGATTTAATACCTTTGATTATTTTCTTTGGGGTTATTTTAAATATTTGGGATTATGTTAAACATAACTCGAACAATCGCGGTCATAAGACTCCAATTGCATGAAAAAGTGGTCGGAAATTAAAATTGAAAAAACGGTCACATAAAATAGTTGCAAGGCATCTAATTTGGTTTTTATTTTATTTAAATTTAAAGTTGGAACGCACTAAAAAATCACCGTACACATGCGCTATCTTCAAAGGGTTCCACCTTCCTTGGATATATCTTACGAGATGCTTATATGAAACTACTGATATTTTAGAAAGGCGAAAATTAATACAACAGAAACAATACAAGCACAACACAACACGCTTTAGCAAATAGAGTTAAAAAACCTTAACACCTTCAAGAGTTGAACTACAACAAAAATACCACGACCTTGAGTAGTTATATATTTTTCAACTATGGAAAAAATCAAGTTTATCATATACAGTAAAGTTTTGATATCATTCATATCAAGAATAACAATTTAAAACTATAAAATAACTAACCCTTGACATTATTTTTTATTGTTAATGACTCAACTATTCTCTTATTAAAATACCACAAAAGGTTTCCGATCTGATTTTATACCTTTTGAGATTTAAATTTGTGCTAATATATTAAAATGCGTCCTCAGAAATATATTAAAATGCACTGTAATTACCATAAATCGTATAAATAGGTTCCAATAGACAGCCATTATACTATAGAAACGTTTTTGTTTCGTATTTTATTTATGAAACAGATTTCAACCGTTTTTTATACCTGGTGATCTGCGGCCGCTTTGTTTAACTAACCAAAAGGCAAGATTTAGTATTACGAGAGCTAATATACAGAGTATGCAGTGGTTACCTAAACATATAGCAACAAAAAATTCATAAAAAAATTAATTATTATTAATATGAAATTATTTCTGTATTTTCCTTACAAATACATACGAACAGCATAATAATAAATCAAATCTTGGACAGAAAAAAGTTCCAACAAAGATATGTTTAGATATTCTATCGATGACAAATCGATCGATCTTCGCGGTCATGTGTGTGTCGCTACCAAACACTTTTCGGAAAACTACACTGCTTGACGAGCTCTATTCGATCTGGCGGTATCTTGCACCAAAGCGGTATCTTGTAACTAAAGAGTGTTACAATAACAGCGCAAATTGTGAATTTTTAATAAAGCAAAGCAAATTATTGAAATATTTATTGACTCATAATATAGAAATTTTGACATCTAATAAATGGCCGCTACAAGCTTTGGTGGCACCCACGAACTTTTCTGGTGAAATTTTCAATAAACGTTTTGTATAAATGGGGCGGTATTTCGTTGATACAGCGTTCAATTTCGACCTTCAGTGCTTGGGTGGTCGTGGGCTTGTTGGTGTAAATCGGAGACTTCAGAAAACACCACAAAAAACTCCATTAGTGTTAAATCGCAAGATCGTGGCGGCCAATTGTGGTCACCAAAACGGCGGCCAATTGTGGTCACCACTCATGCAAGACCTTCAATGCTTCACAAGCGGTACGGCAAGTGGCACCGTCCTGCTGAAACCATATGCCTTCAATAGCAATATCTTCCAATTGAAGGACAAAAAATTATGTTATCATGTCACGATAACGTTCACCATTTACCATTTTGAAAGAAAAATGATCCAATGATTCCTCTAGACCACAATGCACACCAAACCGTGACATGTTGGGAATGCATTTGTTTTTCATGAATCAATCGTGGATTTTCTAAACCCCGAATGTGGCAATTGTATCTATTAATGAAACCATCGAGGTGAAAAAGGGCCTCGTCGCTAAAGATGATTTTGCCCACAAAATCGACATTCACTTCTTGTTATCAAATGATCCAATTGGTGAATTCTCTTCGCTGTGCATGACCTGTTGGCAGAAGTTGTTGATTCAATTGAACTTTGTAAGCATATAGATGCAAATCTTTAGTGAGAATACGATAAAGAATCGCTGTTGAAATGTCCAATTCATGTGCAGTATGACAAATCGAGCACCCTGGACTCTCGCCCACACTCTCACGAACTGCCGTGATGTATTGTTCTGAACGACCACCACGAGCTCGTGTCGTGTGTTTCACATTAATAACTGAACCAGTACTTTTTCGATTATTCTATTCAGAATGAATACATTTGGAACATTATTTCTACCGAAAATCGAACGCATTTTACGAATCGTAGCAAACAAACTTTCACCATTTTAATAGTAATGTTTAACAATAAGGACGCGTTGATGTGTAGCGCTCCATGTTTATTAACACCTATCTGTTGCTTATCAACCTGTAACAATTATTGACATTATCGAATCATGACAGACAAAATGGCGCGCAATTCAAATCTTCCGCTATTATTGCACCACCCTTTATTATAACACCCTATATTATAACACCCATTATTATTTAACCATTTTTTATATTAAACTTTATTTTTATACTTAGTTTATACCAAATAACTTTTTCTTGTTATTTCTAAAGAGATAAAACCTTATATAACTTGAGGAAGATGTTTTTTGACATAGATCGATTTAACAAGATATATTTTCTCCTTATTGTCTCTGGTTTTCCTCTTTATTTTAAATTTATGCCGAAGATATATGAATTTACTGAAACAATAAATACATCTTATGCTTTTACTCCTTTTCCATTAACTACTGTTTTTGGAAATATAATTCCTAAAAAATACATAAAATGTAAATATTCTGGATATCTACAGATTTATATCCGTAGCAGCACTATTTAAATACATTATAAAATATCCTTTCCTTTATCAAAATTTGTATTGTCTAAAACATAATAATAGATAATAAAAAATATTGATATTTTTCATCTCGTTATCCAATTTAATTCAAGAGAGTCAAACAACTAATTTAAACAATATCAAATAAATACGAATTTTATATATATGATAGTGCAAAATGTATGTTTTAATGTAGTTGTTTATATCATGGTGTAAAGTGGAAACATATTCTGACTTAAAAATCATTTAATATGAACCAAATGATACACACACAGCATATGAATACGGAAAGCTGACTGATGAAATTGTAACTAGCGAAATTAAATATATTAGAATACACTATCAATGATTTACAACTCAACATCAGTTCACTTATTTTTAATTTATCGACGGCAGTTTCGCTAATCATGTTACCGTCATCATGAGGTGATTTAATCTAGATTGTAGATAGAGAAATTGAAAATCAGTGATTTGGTGCTTAATGACAAATATCTTTGAGTTTAGAATACACTATATTTAAATAGAGATTGGATTATGTTATTTAAAAATATATTCAGTGTGATTCACTGCGAGGAAAAGTTTTTGACACACTCCTGCTACTCAGTTTTGAACATCGCATCTAGCACTGCTGTCGATGCCTACTGCATATTCGATATCAATTTCTCCAATTTCAGCTTTGAGAATTGCCAGAAGTCTCGTGGAGCCAAATAGGCGTAACTATGTAGTGGTTGAGTACCGTACCACGATAGTTTCATAACCACGAAATGTTATATACTTTATTACGCTAGTGAATTCTTCGATTAACCTGACGGAGACGCAACTATTGTTCCTACCTAGGCGTAGATGGTTTTAAATGATATCTGTCCTTAAAAAATAAAAAAGTAAAATCTTGCAAATCGCTTTAAAACGATATTATTCATATTTCTTCATTCGTAACTTCATTTCTCGACAAAGCGCTGACTTCTGTCTGTCATACTTTTTTGTTGATACCTCAGCCTCCAAAATGGACTATATGGACGGACATAATGGAAGTCCATTGGATTCAAGTCTGATGAGTATAGAGGGCATTGCGAAAAAATAAACTATGGAACGTAATTTTGTAGAAATTGTTGTGTCAAATTAGCCTTATGGGATGGTGCCAAGTCCTGTAGAAATGTTCAATGGTTGAAACCAAATTGTTTGTGTGTCCAAGAGATCTATGTATCGTTTAGCATCTTTTGATTGTACACTTGCTGGTGAAATGAAAACGAACGGAGAGCGACAATTTGCAGTTACAGAAGCCCAAACCATCACAGAAGCAGGCGCTTGTTTATGCATAACAACTCGGTTGTCCAAATTGTCGTTGAACTTGCCCTTCAACCACATTGTTTTCACATTGCTGAACAGTGAACATTTTCTCATCAGAAAACACCAAATTTTCCAATTCGCCACTTGCATGTATGTTTTTCAATACCTTTGATCGTTGAAGTCATGTTGCCTTTTGTGCCGGTGTCTGCACTGTTTGCACTTTTTGTATCTTGAATCATATATTAGTATGCGGCGTACGCTTGAGTCGGACACGTTCAACTGTTTAGCCAATTTTGCTGCACTCTGACGTGAATTTCTTTCAATTCGTGCCTTTACCTTTCCAACCATTTCTGGTGGTGTTGCCGATTTTTTATGACTACCTCCATGGCGTTTTGCAATGCTACCAATATCATTGTAACGTTTAATGGTTCGATATACAAACATTTTATTAACACGTAAATGCTGTAGCTCACGAACAACATCAGGTTGCGATTTTTCCGCCAAATACAAAGCAATCACGCTATTTTTGAATTCCATTACGACTATTTCTTTTCATCTACGACGTAGAAAGATAGAGTTTCATACACTTGTAAACAATATTATAAACTAAAGACTGTCAAATTTTGAGAGCGCTGTGATCAGCTGTTAGGCAGCTACAACAGCGTGAAGTTGGTAATAGTTCGAGTGATGGACCCTGTATTGCCAAAAATTATCAATAGGTTTTCACTTACTCTTTTTGCGTTTTTAAAAATTTCCCGTTTAAACAATTTTTAAGGAAGAAGCATAGATGGTAAACCGAGGATACGATAACCCCGTATAATGTAGAGGGAGTAAAGGAAAAATTTTTTGCCGAGTCCTCGGAGTTTTATTTCCTCGACATCAGTGCTGTTGGAAGGACAACCAGAGCAATACCGGCTTCTATGTCAAAATCTCCTCCGCTGGACCGACTAAACCACTTTTGCATGATGGTCTCCTCAGCAGAAGCCTCTTCATATCGGAACAAATCTTGTTTTTTGTTTGGTCAGCGTTCTTACCCTTTTTGAAATAAAAAAGTTTAATGTAACGTAAATACAAATTACTGACCGGCATTTTCAATTTAAATCAATTTACTAACTGAAGAATCAACAAACTAACTGAAGGCGAAGTTAATTTGAGTAATCAAAGCGAATCTGAACGTAAACGTTGCAAATACCACAGGAATTAATAATATGTAAATAAGTATTACTAGTACTAATCCAACACAGATTTTTAATTAGAAGCATTAAAAAGCAACTAATGGGAAAACCCTATGAATTTTCCGGACAACCCCGGACAATATATCCTAACGTATGCCAATTACAGTTTTACAAATTTACAGATGCAATATTCTCAGACATGACTAAAATTATCTTTTTAACTGAACAACTCGCGAAGAATTTTACTAAAATGCATATAATACCTCATAAATAAAATATGTTTTAATACAAATTCCAAAACGGTACTACGGTTTCTAGGACTTTCAATATAATTAAGTAGCTCCAAGGTGTATAACTCCCACCAAAATTCCAAAATCACATTCTGTCCAAAAATAGTAACAAAAATTATCACAATTAAAAATTAATTAAACGCAAATAACTCCCAATACCCTGTATGTAAGAGGTTGTGTTCTAAACATTTTAGATTACCCACAATAATATAGCCGTCGTACTTCCTTATAGCATTCTAATAATATCCACCGCGCGGATCAAGATCAAACAAAGAAACGGCGGATCCGTCCGAAAAGACGTTTCCGAAAAGTTCGATCAAAACGTTAGTGGCGACATCCCGGTGGTGGGGTTGAGGCAAAGGACCACGTCGGATCAGTAAGGATCGCCCGAAAGAAATTTCGCACCACTGCGAAAAAAGATCTTGGCGCTATTCGGCTTAGTGACGGCGGTGGCGAAAGTGTGGGAAACGACGGATAATCAGAGACCGAAAGCTCCAAAGTTAACAGTCTCGGGGAAGGGTTGGTTTTTGAAGTGGTTCGGTGCAGTTGGAGGGTTTAGTCTCAATTTAAACCGATGATATAATTTTTCTTTTGTATTATTACTAGATGATGTACCTTAAATAAATTTAAAGTCAAGGATCAAAACAAAAGGTAATTTTTTATAATATTTTTTAAACTAATTTTGAAAAATTTCGTTGCTAAGAAATATAATTCATAAATTCAGGAGTGTCTCTTTCACAATGTACTTTTTCCTTTAAGTAAAGTATTTAAAATTTCCTAATCGGTTAAAATTTGTTCACTTGTGTATAATTCAATAATTATAACGGTATTTCTAAAATGTAGTTTTATGCAGAATTTTGATTAATGATTTGTTTTTTATTGTTTTTGATTATTGCAATAATACTTTGTAGCTTTTGAAATAAAGACGAAAGAGAAGGCCTAGTTTTAAAATAATATAATAGTATTAAGATTCAGATTGTATTTTCAGTTTAAAGTATTTTAGCAAAAATGGTTTTAATTAAATATGTACTAATTTTGTTTCGTACCAAAAAAAATTGTAATATGGGGGTTTTAATTGTTTTAATTTTTTATTGTTTTTATAATCAGACTTGCATTTTTAGTATTTTTATAATAGTAGTGAAGCATTAAGATGCTGATGTGTATATTCTAATATCTAATTATATGGAATTTTTTTATTTTAGAAATGGATATTTCTTTTTTTTTTGTTAGTTTTGAATCTGACACAGAAACTATTACATCCCATCATGTTATATTATATTTATTCCTAATAATATAACACATATACATTTAAAATATATTATATGTATTGTTTAAGGAAAATCTCAACTCATTCAAATCCAATAAATATTTTAATCATTACTAGATCTAATACGAAATAAAAATTTTTCTATACTTTCAGTAATCAAAGAAAAGCTAGTGAAACATGTATAGTACTTTTTTTTATCCGGTAATGGTAAAATAAGTGAAACTGTAGAAATTATCACGCTTTTGGGTATAGGATTTATAAAATATTTTACAAAAGGATATTATGTACTATAATTTTTATATTAAAATTTTGGATTAATTACATTTTTTCATCGTTAATTAAGTTTTACCATATAAAGTAATAATATGTAAAGAAATATCAGAGAAGTTGCTGAACATACATATAAAAATATAGGATTTTAAATGATACACTTGTAGCTTTTAATTATTTCAAACGTTTATTATAGATTTTGCTGTGCATATGTTTCGCCTTGTTAGGGCTTTCTCAATTTTTGAACTAATGATTATTACTTCAAGCTACTCTTGAGAAAACCCTAACAAAGCGAAAAATCTATAGAGCAAAATCTGTAATAAACATTTGAAACATTAAAAAGCTACAAGTGTATCATTTAAAATCCTATTATTTTATAAATGTTTCACAATGAACCAACTGCGAAATCCTCAAATGTTATATAAAAATACTTGATCTTCAAAAAATATTAAAATATTATTTGGTTTTATTTAAAAAAAAAATATTTTTTTCTATGTTATGTATAGTTTATGACTTAAACTGTGAAGACGAAATCATTGAGTGTCACCTAGTTTTGGATGGACAAATTAATTATATTTTGCTGCCGAAGATGTCAAAGATAGATATTTCAAAGATATTCAAAGATATTAGAAAATTATTCTAAAGATTTAAAAAATCGAGATTAAAAATCTACATTACTCCATATTAAAATAAATGTTTCGTGATTTTAAAGCGAAGAGAGATTTTGTGGTATACAAAATAAAAATAATAATCTTCTGGTTTTTCAATACATGTACACCAACAATTATCGAAAACCTTTTTGCCTTGATAAAATTCAAAATCGTCAACCCATTATCCTATCGCAAAATCGTCGACCAATTTATCAATGGTAGAAAATGACGGGGCCCGGTCTTCCAGATACACCTTCATTTCATTATGGATGTTAGTTGTTGATAAGCCATTTAAAAAGTACTTTTAATATTCCTAGACCTACTTTTAGCGAATGTAAAAATTAACGAAAAATTCGAATTTTTATAAAATCAAATTTCAATCAATAGGTCAATCAAATTTAAAATAAAATAGATCATTACACGCTAATGATAGAAACAACTTTATTTTTGCTCATTACCTCATTACTAGAAGCAATATAGTAATGGGAAATCTCAGGAATCGGTTCAAAGGAAAAGTTCATTGAGACGAAATGAAATACAAGACGTGATATAGTTTACAGTTTCCATTATTTTCTATTCAAAATTATTTATTTTGAGCCAACGTAACACTGGTGGCGTTCGTAATGTTTTTCGAAACTGGCAACTAGGTAGAAGGTATTCGGCACCAAATATAGAAAAATAAGGGATTGTCAAGAAATCGCGTCCTGTGAATTTACGAATGAGTATTTTGAAACTGTACTTTAACCTCGGCTACCTCAATCTGCCTGGCCCGATTCTCCTTAACTGGAATTTGATGTTTTCTAATAAAAGCAATAACAGTTAACTAGTTCCGGCAAATAATTAATCCTCAACTTAATTATAGACTCTTTGACTCTTTTGATATTTATTTATGAAAAATGTAATACAAACCTGATCCTCGAAGTAATATCCCTAACTTTCTATACACTTTCTAAAACTTCAGACAACTGTAAAATCTTAAATAAAAAAAAAACTTGGTGACTTTGATGTTATAAAATCATTGATGTTTTATCGACGTCCTCAAGATATGTGAAGCGGCTATCAACCAGGTAATGTTACAGATGTCGGAAACGGTTAACAGCGGACGTTTATCAGCTTTTGGTTTGGCTTTTTTATTTGGTTTTGCGGTACTAATTGATGGTTCACCAGGATTAGCTCATCATTTTCACCTCTGTGAATTATCGAAGATGATTCGCTTATTGTCACATGTCACAATCTTATACAGAAGGTTCTTATTCTTGAATCTGGAAAGCAATGACACAACATCAAACGTTTACTCTTATTATCAGCTGCTAGTTCATAGGAAATCCAACGATTCTGCTTTTGAATATTTCCAAACTTTTTTAAACTTTTAAATTGGATTGCCGAGTAACTCTGTGTTGTCCACGCCCTGTAACTCTTGTCCACGCCCCAGCAGTGCTTCCAATTGCTCATCCTTCACTTTTTGTCAACGTAAGTCCACCATTTAAGTAAAAATTTACAGTTCGAAATTACTGTAACCACAAGTACTATACGTCTCCAAAGCCAAACAAAGGCAGTACCTCAATTGTTGATTTTCGAATGACATCGTCTACATAACTGATTTTTCAAGTTATATTTACTATATTATACCTGTGAATCTGAATGATGATGTATTATTTATTAGAATAGCTTCTGCAGTCGATGAATCGAAAATTAACTTAAAGTCAAAGTTACTTGCCCAGAAAGAGTATAAAAATCAACAGAAAGTAGCACCTCGGTTAATTCAGTATTTATTCAGCAACCGTTACGCTTCTTGATATATGAAAAGGCTAACTATAAACTAAGGGTTAATTGCTCGAGAAGGAATCTGAGCAGGATGAATTGCTAATAAGTGTCCGCAACTCATACGTTAAGTGTAGATTCCACATTGCCTATAATTAGTTAGTAATATGCCTATAATCTTAAAGTCACTTATTCATTCATACGTTCTTTTTTTGGGTTCATACCAATGTTTTCTGTGATTGTATACCTATTTTTTACAATATATAACGGATAATTTTTTACTGTGTTCGAATTTCCGATAGAGGTCGCTGTCAAAAGAACTGAGTTGGCACGTCTCTAGTATCAAAATTATTCAGTATAGTCCGGCAAATAATCATGTAACGTTTAGCATCAAAACAACGCTTACAAATTATCGAAATTTAATATCAAAACATCAGTGTTCCGTACGCTAAACTTATAGAACACTTCGTGAATTTTATTGTGCACATAATCGCCCAAATGGCACATGTATTCGACGAATTATCGACAATTTCGAATGCATTTCAGGCTGCTCGAAATTAAAACAAAAACTAGATAACAAAATGTGCGTTCCGAATAGAATACTACCGCCCTTGCTGGAAGTGTTGAGTGGGTGGATACCAGTGGGCTCTGGTATTCGACTACGTTGACTATTTAATTCTTAACTTTGAATTATATTGCTCTAGAAATGACGGCTACTCATACAGTCAATGTAGCATTCGATTTATTGAGGGAACGGTTCGGTGGGAAAATTATATCGAGGAAGGGACCTGATTATTGGCCACCAAGGTCACCATGTGATTTCATGCCGTCACATTATTTTTCTTTGGGGTTATGTTGAATATTTGGTCTATGCCGATAAACCAGCAAATATGGACGCCTTGGAAGCCAACATAACTCGAACAATTGCGGAATGAAAATCATAACAGCTTAAAAACGTGGTCGAAAATTCGATTGACAGAATGCGCTTTGTCAAAAGTAACCGCGGCGGACATTTGTCCGAAATTGTTTTCAAACATTAGTGCCATTGAAAGTTATTTCACATGAAGTAAATAATTTCAGGGCATATAGCTTGCTTGTTGTTTTATTTCAATTTAAAGTTGGGACGCACTAAAAGTATCACCCTATATATTCCTGAGATCACTT
Source organism: Cosmopolites sordidus (assembly GCA_031761425.1). Classification (NCBI taxonomy): domain Eukaryota; kingdom Metazoa; phylum Arthropoda; class Insecta; order Coleoptera; family Curculionidae; genus Cosmopolites; species Cosmopolites sordidus. The sequence continues at coordinate 101,582 of JARFXV010001986.1, forward strand.
GAAATGTAATAGTAAATGTTCTAAATAAAACCCTCTATCCATTCAAGAAAAATTAGAATAAAAGAGAGTGTATATTTGAATAACTTATATTTGAATAAATCTAGCGAAATATTTTTCAACTTTGCAAAAAGATATTCTTTTTCTTTTAAGAAAATTAGTTTATTTTTCCTAGTGTTAACAAATTGAACACCTTTTATTGTTATCTTATTTATGCAATAAAAATAATACTTGATAACCTTGTATCAAAATAATATTACGTTTTTTATAACGATAATTATTTAATTTATAATATATTCAAATATTATTATTCTAAAGAAAACATATTTTAAGATGGTTGCTTATGAGGTGAATCTGTGCAGTTGAAATCAATTTTCAAGTATTTTCAGTATCAATAATAAAACCAATCATTTTATAAATTTTAGATATAATATGTGCAGTAAATAACTTTGAAAACCAGATAAAACAAAACAAATAAGGTAACACATTTGATTTTTATTGCTATAAATAAATTAATATATTTAGCTAGGCTCGTGAGGGAGGGCGCTTCCCTTCCAGCATTTATCACAGTAAACAATTTTTCAGAGCAAAACACCATATTTTATTTCGGTTCAGTTTCCTTAACTCATTTTAAGATATTAAAAATTAAAATCTCCAAATGTTGAAGAGCATTTGTCGACCCATCATACTAAATAATGCGGATAAAAATTCCATCATCTCGCCACAATTTGAACATCGTTGGTCGGACGCTTTCCTGCAGCGACCGTACGCCACGTCCATTTATTTCGTCGTTGGCGTTACATGTTTTGTTGGTTGCTAGAATTCGGGGGTTTAACTGCTTTCTAAAACATGCGATTTGGACGCAGATTCCCTGCGACCGAGCCTATCGGTAAATAGTTTTAAACGCTGCTTTGACGGATACGGAGTGTTTGATATGTCTGGCGTCGCGTATTTTCTTCGCCTTGCGAATACTTGTTTTGATTTCGGATTTGCTACATGTGTACACACTGAGTAGTAATTTTTAAATAAAAATAATAAACTTTTAATTGCAAACATGAAGGTGTCTGATTTAAAACAGTTAATAATGACTAATTTAAGTTTTTTTTGAACTTTATCGAATTTTCTCCATTGATTTGCAATTATAATAAACTGTTTGAATGGTTTACTCTTCAGGAAATTGTAAGTACCTACTTATTAATTCCTTTATTTGTGCAACAAGCAACAACCCATCTTCCAATGTCCTTGTAAGTGGTAACAATACAAAATTTTAATATTTTCCTGGTTCACCTCCTGTATATGGTTTTAATAGCACGAAAAGCAAAAAGGAGGAAGGGGAAAGCAAAAAAATCTTCAGCAGCACTATTTTCTTTCACGCCCTCTCTCTCTTTAAACGAGCCACCACTGACTTGTATTATAACTTCTGCATAGCACTCATTTTTTAGTTTTTATTAGTTTCTATGCTTTCTAAGCAACAAAAAATATTTCAAAAGCACCTCTTAAACACATCTGATTATTAAAAAAAAAATTCGTTATTTGCATTTCATCAATAAAATTATAGTGTGTGAAAGTTTAAGAAAATTAGTGAAAGTTTAAGAAATTAGTGAATTTCTATTGAAATGAAGTTACCTTCAATCCCGAAATCCACATTTTTTAGCTGTTATCTAAATGGTTTACTGGAAAAGAATTGGGATGCACTTCGAGTCGCGATATATACAGGGTGCCAAAAAAAATTATACACACTTTGACTGGTTCTAAAATCAGTATTTATTTTCATACACTTTACTCTAGGGTTAAAAAAAAAGCTAAAGAACAGCTTTTATTTTGACTAACGGCAGTTTTCAAACGGCCCGCCGGCGTGGTCCAGGCATTACTGATAACGAGAAGCAATGGAATCGCAAACATCAATCAATCGCTATTCTTAATTCATTGACTGTTCCATAAAAATATGTCAGGCGGCGTAAGGTCAGGTGAACTTGCGGGATATTTAACCCAACTTCTTCGTCTAATCCATCTGTTCGGTAAAGTCTCGTCAAGATAAGCTCTTACGTCATGATGATCATATGGAGGTGCACCATCTTGTTAAAAATAAAAGCTCTCACCCTCAAAAGCTTCCCGAATGAGTGGATACAGGTTTTTGATAGAGGAAGCAATGATCCTTCCTGTAGCAAATTAAATAGCACCAGTTACCACTTACAGTATCGTCAAAAAAAAAACGGTCCAATTAATCCTTTGACAGATAAGACAAACCACACTGTGACTCTTGGCAAATTAGCATAATGTTCTTCAGTAACGTGTAGATTTTCAGGTGCCCATATTCGTACTTCTAGGTATATTCGTACTTCCAGTAATACTCCATAATGAATTTCTATTGCTCAAAGGTAAATCTGGTAGAAGCCATTTTGTTTTAACTAGATCAATCTGAAAAAGAATGCAGTATGAGTAATCAGAAAATAAAGTATGTATACATTATTGGGACACCCTGTATTTCGTACTCGCTTCTTGCGTTTGATTTATCATTATTAGTGTTTCTGACATATCTTCCTTGATTCTATGGCATCATTGAAGAAGTTTTATGTTAGATACACTCGCCAGATCCTATAGTTATTTTTAAATCCTATAGTTATTTAAAATTCGAACATTTATTTCCATAACAAAAAAATTACCTTAATAGTCAAAGTATTGGCCATCGTTAGCTGTTACTTTTTCCCATCTTTCTGTCAAAAAATGGATTCCGCACGAAAAGAACTTTTGGTCTTTTGAGGCAAACCATTCATCAAGCTAAATTTTCACTTTACTGTCGCAAGAATGTAAGTGTTGTTCTGAAAATCGGCGCTGCATCGATCGAAGTAAGTGGTAATCGAAGGGGCTAAGTCCGGTGAATATAGCGGGTGGGGTAGGATGTCCCATTTAACGTTTTCAAAATTGTTTTTTACACATTTTGCAACATGGGGCAGAGCATTGTCATGTTGAAAAATGGCTTAAATAGACACGAGTCTTTGGGCATATTCTGGTCGTTTTTCGTGCAATGCTCAATTTTATCAATTGTTGTCGGTATCGATCGCTAGTAATCGTTTCACCAGGTTTCAGATGTTCCTATATACAGCTCCCTACTATCCCACCAAATACTCAGCAAAGCCTTCTTTCCATGTATATTGCGCATTGCTTGTCATGTTGAAGACTGACCTTTGCTCTTTGGATTGTCAAAATAGATCTACTTTTTATCACCTGTCACAACTTGATGCAAAGAACTTTTCTTTAGCAAAATTTTACAAATGGTTTTTCGCCTTTCAATGTATCTTGCCTCTAATTCATACGGAACCCATTTTCCTTTCTTCTGGATCTTTCCCAATGTGTGCAGACGCTCGAAATTGGTGGATTGGGCAACATTTAGTGCTGCCAATTGCTTCAATGTATACGTTGAATTGGCTTTAAATGGCGTATGTTTACTCTCCAAAACGCCATAAACGTTGTTAGTATATACAAACAAATGTATTAGTAATGGCCATCTCCTAGCAACATCGACATTATTAACCGAAACATTTACTATATGCCAAACGTCCACATAAGATTGAGAATCATTGTGTAGATGGTTAATATCCTTTCCCTGACAAGTTGCTTTCCCTCCATAAAAATGTATTATTTTCAGTTTATTCTTCAGTCGAGATATTTTGCATAATTGTCTTGGGGAGTTGATGTAACACACATGATATATTTGGCCTGAAACAAAATTTGAAAGCGTAAGATACAGCCGCCAAATATCGCCCCCTTTTTGTAAAATAATTGTAGAAAAAAAATATTACTAGTATAATAGTAAATAAAACGTCAAAGAATAAGGAGAACAGTTTTTTATTAACAATACTCAAAAACACGCCTAAGTTTGTTACTATTTCTACAAGAATTGCTTTAACAACAAAGTGGACATTCTAGAAATATATTTTTGGGCGCCTAATTACGTTCCTTGACGATATTGAGATCACAATAATCCTACTTCAACTTAAATTGTCTTTTTAATAACATATATATATATATATATATATATATATATATATATATATATATATATATATATATATATATATATATATATATATATATATTGGTACATTGTACAAATAAATTTAGGTCCTGGATTAGCAACACAATCCTCATTTATCCATTGGAAACATTTGGTGTATCTTATTCATTTCTCTCCCTTTTTATCATGGAAAAAGCTTTTATGACAAACAAGGCTTTCAGCATCACCATTGTCACTGTCTTCTTCGTCAGTAGAGGTTTGTTGAGTCAAAATTGAGTCATCACCAGACGTGTCCTCATCAGAAGAATGTCTCTTTCGTCGCTTCTTGGTTCTACTTTTGTTGTTTCCTACTGTCTTGCCTGTTTTTAGGTTTTTAGCTCTTTTTTTTCTTCTTTTCTGTCGTCCTTTTGCTTCCGCTCCTTTTCTGCATCTATGATTTCTTGTTTATGCGGTGAAGCCGTGACTATCATGGCTTTGCCTGTCTAATTGACGTCGTAGGGTGGCTCAACGATAGGAATTGGCTGCACATCAGCTGGAACTAAAAATGGGGATAGAGTGTTTCCTAATCGAAGGAAGGTAGTTGAAGTTTCTGGGGTTGACCTTGTGGAGTCCGAAGGTAACGAGACATCATTTACCGAAGGTGTTGTACTGCTGGCATCGGTGGAAGAAGGAGCATGTGGTGAGTCGACGAAAATGTTTTTGTTAAGTGGATATATTTCTGTTTTCCGAAAGCCATTTATAGCCATATCGATTTTGCAGGCTTTTGAATAAGTTTTTCCAAATATTTCTGCAACTTGGTAGTGAGTAACAACCCATCCTGGATGATTTATCAACCAATTCTCTCTTTCTTGGGCATAAAATGTTTTTAAAGGAAACATAAATGAGACATCCAAAGGCTGCATATGATCAGTTGAATGAGGGGGGAGGCAGATCACAGATCACAGACACAGACCATTGTCACGCGCAATGTCAATCACGTCTAAATTTCTAGTATGGTTATAATGACCATCTAACACCAGCAAAACAGGGTCTTAGATGGTTTTACGATAGACACGAAATGTAAACAGCTCAGGCTAGATCCAACCAGACGGATGACATCCACCAATGGTGCCTGGAGGTGCTCCATTAAGTAGTTCACCTTTCGTGTTTTTTCTTGGAAACACAATTAATGGAGGAATAAACTGACCAGAAGCTGACATGCAAGTCACAATAGTTTCTAATGCTCCCCTTTCAGCAGACGGCAATTCTTTCAACAATTTCTGCAGTAAAACCTTGAACACGACCTCGTGATAATGACTCGTCATCCATTTTTTGCCTGCCTTTTTTTTTGATTTGTGAAAATGGGTGAGGAATACTATTCCTGATAGCCAATTGGAAAGGCATTCATTTTAAATCAGAACCGGATTCAACAACAATTCATTCAACAAAAAAACACATGTAACCTAAACGTTATCTTATCAATTTAAATCTATGCAATAACAATTTATTTTGACAGAAAATAATTTCAGTATGTCAAACATAACAATAATTAAACCATTCCGACGATATTTCAATCAAAAACTCATCTGGAACAGGTTTTTCCTCTTTTAAATATCTTGTCAAAGAAGTGCCGTCTCATTGCGAATTGTTTACAATGACCAATTGAGGTCACTGACTTTAGTTCGGGTTATCAAAATTAGATGACGTTAGTCAGATAAAAAAACAAATCGACGGGAACGAAATTAGGTTCGGGGACAAAATTTGGCGACTGTACCTTACCGATACTCGAAATTGTTGTCACTCATTTTCAGAGCGCACTCAAAAAATCCTATTCACGAAAAAAAAATGCCCCTGACCACCAAGTAAGTCTAGGAAATTCAAACTCGATGAAGTCGCATCAGATGTCTTGTCGCATCAGAGCTTACTTGTCTCCCCTCCAAAGGGGAAGCCAACACTGTTGCCAAATGGAAGGCTACACCACCAGTCCTATTACTATATTTAAACACCTCGCATGTGCTTTTGTAAAATACCAAGAGGTGGACAATTGACCATTTATAAATTTTATTGATTCTTATTTTCAAAACAAAATGTCAACTGTTCAGCTTTCGAATTTAAAAGAGCAAACATTTTATTCAACGTCAAATCAAAGAGAAAACTCTTATATAACATAACAAATTTTGATATAGTATTTTGTGAAAATTTATCATATGAAACAAGAGTAAAATTTGAAAAAAAAATCGTTTTATATATTCACTATAGTCGAATATACTAAAAAAAAATATTAACCGTAACAAAAATTGTTACCAAAACGGTCATCAGAGATTTTAACAAAGTAGGTTTTTAAAAATAAACATACAGAACAGAAAAGCTATCTGAATTATTTTAAAATCTATATTTTATATTATAATCGAGGTTTAATTGCTCACCTGAAAGTTGCTGTATATATATATATATATATATATATATATATATATATATATATATATATATATATATATATATATATATATATATATATATATATATATATATATATGATAGGTTTTTATTTGATTTATGCTATGATGCTTTTAATAATGGGGACAATCTATTGATGATTATGTATGCCATTTTCAGTCATGACTATATATGCTATATAAGACTTCATGCATTCTCGCGTATTTCTAAGTTTGTCAATATCTAATTTGTAGGCCTATCGAGAAGTAATTAGGTTAGAAAAGTTACAAACTAATCGGTGGTCACCTGGGTGCACATTAGTGCAATAGTTGCAAAATACTACACTGTTGGGCCTCTTATCTTAAGTTCTGCTGCTTATTTCGGTGTGTTTTTATTAAGTTTTTGACTGATATTCATTTCAAAATACAAGTTTTTATTCCATTGTTATAATCTGAAAATTTAGATAAGTTTTCTTAAAAATAAAACGTGAATTTTGGAACAGCTTATTCTTAATAGATTTTTTTCTACTTGTTGTTTTTAAACCATGTGTTTATTTAATGGGATTAAATTAGATCTAATATGTTTGTTTTATTTGAGATCAGACATCAATGTTTTCTGAAAATGTGCAGGTTGGATAGATATTTAAACTGATTTATTTTGATTTTTTTTATATATATTTGGTAAATATACTATTATAATGTATAGATCAGAATGTTTTCTTCAAAATACAAATCATTGCATTGTATTGTATTATTCCTTTTGTCACCTCCTTAAAGGCTGTAAATATACATATGTCTTAAAATGAACATTTTATTTGTTTTCGAGTTGGTACACCTGATACGTATAAATGTCAATATTCTCACAAATGTCGCTATAACTTTTCTGAAGTTTTTCGGGAATACTTAGCATAATCCACGAAATTATTTGTGAAATACATGTACCAAATGAACAAATGTCTGAAGACTGATTGAGGAATTGGTCAAAACTCGGTAATTGAGTTGTCGGTAAGTCGGTAATGTATACATCTTGTGTGTATCAACTTATATGTATATGATGCCGTGAGAATATTAATATCTTGAGTAAAAATATCGCTAAAAACCCGAGAAGATCCATTCAGTATTATTCGTAGCAATAGGAAAAGCTTTCTTCAGAGAATACACATAGGGGACCTGTACATTCATAGGCATACAACATCCAATTACTGCAAGACTTAAAACCTAGTAACTATTTCCACCATCGACACTTTGTCAGTTCAATTCTGAAGAGATTCATGATGTATCATGTAACTCTTTGATGTGGATTTTGGACTGTCGAAATGATGCCCTTGAAAATGCCTTTAAAGCACCAACTGTATGGGGTTCTTCAACAAGTCGATACAATCTGCCATATTGCCCAAGAAACAAGCAATTTACGGCAATAATTTTCAGGTTGTATACTCTTAATATAAATATAAAATTCTGCCATCAATTAAACAACAAAATTTGCATACATTTACAATCGAACGTCAATGTATTTTTTTTTTCTTTAAATAGGCACCCCGAAGGACATTGACTGATATTACAATCTGATCTAATATAGATCAATAAGTAATTCTGTTCTAACTAAAATTGCTACTTCGAAAATTTAAATCTAAATTCTTACTCACTAGAATACTTTATAGTCTAACAATTTAAAATATTCAAAAAACAAGGAAAAAATTATTCCTGTGCTCCACGTAAAATTCTCAATCCTTCAGTCGCCATCAAACACGCCAACAAGCATCTCCCGAGACCGGTGTCTGGCTTTAAGCCGTCATTAGTCGGACTTTGAGTTGTACGTTCGAAAGCAACGGACTCTTTAACCAGGGCCCTGACCATATTAATCGGCCAAATCGTATAAAAGCAGCATTGAAATGCAGCTCCGCCATCCGGTGGTACGTAACAGTACTACTGCACATTTCATCTGAAGGTCTCGATGGAGATCACTATTTCTGATCACCATGTTCTGTACCATGGCGCATTGGCGATGTTCCTCAGTAGTTTGTTCTGGATAATTTCTGGATAATTAAAATATTACTCTTGGTGGCACAGGCCCAGAGCTGTATGCCATAGATCCACGTCGGTTTGAGGATTTGTTTATATAATAATATTTTATTATAGGTAGATAGACTGAAGTGTCTACCAAGTATCTAATATATTTTCTTGTACCTTATATCAAACTCTCCTCTTTTCTATTTGACATGAAATTTCCAGCGAGGTTTTGTGTCTAATGTGATGTCTAGATATTTTGTTGAGTTACACATAGGGTGTATGGGCATTATTTATATTAATTGGAATCTGTTGTTCTTTTTTATTTGTGAAATTAATGTGTACAGACCTGATCTTGTTCAGTTTGATACGCCATCTTTTGGTCCAATTGTTTATTTGGTTAACTGATATTTGGAGTTTATTTGCAGCCTCTTCATGATCTTTGCCTACCGCTAGGATAGCAGTATCGTCTGCATATGTGGCTATTGTATCTTGTTCTAGTTGTGGAATGTCACTTGTGTAGCTCAGGAACAGTATGGGTGCTAAGACGCTTCCTTGTGGCACTCCTTCTTTAATTACTTTCAACTCTGTATATGCTTATTCTTGCTTTACTCGGAAGAATCTATAATAAATATGCCAATAATTTTCAAGCGGCTGTCGTCCTAAAGAGCCAAGTTCTGCGTATTCTGAATTAAATTGAACCGAATATCTGTGAATCTGTTATCAATATGTTTTGTCAAGATCAATCAGTTTTGTCACTACTCAATTGTTTAAAAATCTTGTTTCAAAGATGAATTCAATTTTTATTGCCAATTTTATTACCAAATTTTATCCTGTTGTATATTTATGTATATTTTTTTAATTGCAATATTCTAGAAACCTATCACAAACTGCTAGAAAAAGATACTAGGGTGTAATAAAAGTATTTATTTTTTTTATAGCGGAGGCAGTCCTCTTAAGGCACGCCTCTTAAATACAGGTTAACGTTAGTATTGTAATGTGTTGTATTATTAGTAGTATGTGTTCCCTTGAAAGTATTTTAGTGCTTGTTTTAAGATCTGCAGCCAAACCATCTACTATTAAAAAGTTGGCATCGAAAGACTGTGAACTATCAGTATTCCCCTATCTTCAAGAGCTGAGCTATGTGGGTTGATATGGCCTAATTTCGCGACTTATTTCCATGATTTTAAAATTTTTGTTATAAATCGTCGACTGAATATTTCGCAGTGGAATCACTTTAATACTGAAGAAGGAATATTTATTTGTCGGGGCAAAAAGTTGAAATGGAAGGGGTGAAGTATAATCCTTTATTTATAAACAAACGAAAAAACACAGATTCTTTTGTTATACCCTAGAATTTACGCCTTGAAAAAAATTAAACCAATATAGGAAAATCATTATTTGTATTAGATCGACTACAGATACTGTCTACTACGAATATCTCGACACGGGCCAACCCTTAGCAACTGGCATCTGCTTTATCCATCTGAAATGTGTAGGTAATGCCTAACTTCAGAAAGGCTAAAAATAATTAATCCAAAGAAATTGGTTTATAAGGTTTTGCAAAAAATATTATGCTGCTAAGTAAACCAACGTAAAAAGTGTTGCGTTATTGCGTTCAGAAATTTTACATAAATTTTATAAATGACTATTTCCTTCTTGACGACAACATTCAAATTTGTAATATATATTCTTGTTTAATTTAAATTAAATTTTGAAAATATTCAAAATCACACAAACCATTACCTTCTTCAATAACATATATTTCGGTTTTAATTTCATTATTAAAAAAAAACGAAATGGACACATAATTTACTTCATTAATTATGCTATCCATTTTTTTTGTTCAAAAACTGACTATAATATATTTTTATATTTGTTTTTAGACTCATTTTTGATATATCTAATATAGAATGCCACCAATTAAAATTTAATTTAAACTCTATTAACGATATCTAAAACTATATAATAATTGCCTATTAAAATCAGCCACTTAAAAGTTTTAGTGCTTTCTCACATAATGTTTGTTTCAAATTATTCCAGTTTGAATTAATATATACTCTATTAGGTTTTTTAAAAATCATTTTTCATATATACAACTTAGAACAAAAAGTAAAAATGTAAAAAAAAATGATGAAACTATGCCAAAATAATGTCTATAAGTAGTACAAGGATTTTAATGATAACAGAAAACCACTTTAAGATGAACCTCGTCAAGAAGACCTTCCATGGATCTTGTACTGAATACTCACCAATTAAGAATTATAGATATTTAGATATTGCTAGAATATAACTTGGACTATTTAGGGAAGTTTAGGCTTCCCTCCCTTGTCTTCTCCTTTCCAGGAAATACTTAATGTTTTTGAAGAAATTCTGAAATTCTGTTCTGAAGAAATGTTTTCTTTGGATGATGACATTCTGAAATGCATAATTACTTGTGATGACATATGGATTTATGCTTATTATCAGAAAGAGCTCAACAATCAAGCGATTATTGTGCTTGATTATTGTGCTAAAAATGAACCAAAACAGTTCATGGTTTTTGCATCTCCATAGCTCACCATCGCACACAACAATAATTATTCGTCAGTATTTCACTAAAGTCAAACAAATACCTTCCCATATTAAGTACCATACTCACCAGATATAGCATCATGTATCATTTTAATGCCGCCTCGATTGAAGAAACTACTTCGTGTAGGCTGTTTTGTATCCATTGAAGCTATTCAAGAGAGTTCGCTGGCCGCTTTAAAGGAAATATCTTCAATCAAGTCGAATGTAACAACTGTTTCGAAGACTAAAAAAAAAAACGTTGGAATAAGTGCATTGCAGGAAGAGGAATTTAATTTAAAGGGGACAAAATATAATTTTATTATTAACTGAATTCGTTCTTTCGTTTTTAAAGCCGTCATCTTACTTTTTGATCATAGTACTATTTTGATCAAGTATTTAGTAATATATTTATGCATCTCCATGTTGCAGTAGGAAATCCTTATACGGATACAGGATAACAGACGTCAAAACATTTATTTTCATTGAATTTTTTGTAATTACAAATATGCATCACAACTAAATGCCTTATATGAATAAAGACAAAACCAGAAAATATTAATTTCAAAAATGATTTATAGAATTGCATTCTAGTAATTCGATCTCGAAAATACTCTGAAACATAAATCGAGACGAATTTGTAGCCAATAATACACACTCGCCATATATTTTCATGTCGATTTCATACTAGTAGTCTAAGATGCCTAAAATATCACGTCTTTTATACTTCTAGCCAATATTTTATTATCATACATAAATCTGATCCTGAAGACATCTAATCCATGTCGCCATAACGGTAGAGGCAGCAAGATTCAATCGTCTCTCTATTTCTCGCAAACTTAAACCTTCTTCTTTCACACCAATAGCTTATCCTTATTCAAATTCGGATAATTGGTTAAACCGAAGTGCCGCATCACAATAATACTGCTTAACTTAGTAGCATGCAAATGTAGCACAGAAAAACTTTGTTTTACCGTTTCCTGTGCCACATTTTTTTGCAATCGCATACAGAAACATAAGTTAATCAAACAAAAAGTATCAGATTTTTTTATCAAAAAAGTATATTTTTATCAATAAAAGTATATCAGTTTAAGACATTTGAACCAGTTTGTTTGATATTAGGCAAACAAGTTTATAGTTAAAAAAATGAGTTTATTCTTCCATATATTCTCCCTTAATCTCGGTTCTCCAATACATTTATTCCATCTCTGAAGTGATATTCTGAAAGTTCTCCAAATACTCATCTACGGCTGCTATAACTTCTTCATTTGATGAAAAACGCTTTGTCACGTAGGAATTTTTTGAGGTTTTGGAACAGATGAAAGTCACAAAGGGCCAGATCTGGTGAATATGGTGGCTGTTCCAACAATTCATAGTGTAACTCCTTCAATTTGGCCATTGTAAGAACACCTCTGTGAGCCGGTGCATTATCTCAATGAAAAATAATTTTTTCTTGGCTAAACCAGGTCTTTTCTCACGAATTCTGGCGTCCAATTGATCTAAATGGTTTGAGTATCCTATTATTGTTTTGCCGGTTTGAAGATAATCAATTAACAAAATGCCTTTTGCATCCCAAAAAAATTGATGCCAAAAAATGTTTGGTCGATTTTGACCACTTTTGACAACAACCGGGCTCTCCAGTCTGCGGTTTGTTGTTGCAGTTCAGGATCATAGTAGTTAATCCAAGCCTCATTCATAGTTACAAAAACATGTTTAATCTATTTTATCACTTCGAAAAAAATCCAAATGTTAGTTAGAACGTTTTACTCCAAGTCGTTTTTAATCAGAATTTAACAAATGCGGCGCTCATCTTGCCCATAGTTACGTCAAACCCAATTCCTTTTTCAAGATATGAAACACCCATTCAGTTGTGATACCCATGGCCTTAGCAATTTCACTCAAAGTCAATTGTCTGTCATCCATAACCATATCATGTATAAAATTAATTATTTGTTCAGTAGTTGCACTTTTGGACGTCCAGAACTAGGATTATCCTTCAGGCATGCACGACCACGTTGAAACTCACCTGCCCGCTAATAAACCATTGTTTTGGAAGGAGCAGACTCCTCTAATACATTTACCGTTTCGCTATGAATTTCCGTTGCCTTGAAACCTTTTTTTACAAAGAATTTAATCACTTCACAATTTTCACCATTTTAAAAATAACACTGATACGTTTACTTTAAATTGCTGTTTTTGTACACATATGTTCATATGAAGGACGAAACATCAAAATATACTAGATTATTTAGTTCTTTTGCAGCTCTATAGGTGTCGCTCCGTGAACTTTTCAATTAGCCTAGTATAAAGAGCAAAAAAGCCCTTATTGGAGTTTTTTATACAATATAAAACAGCATTTGCCAGAGAATTGATTATTTAGGGTGGCTTAAGTTATTAGCCACACAATTATTAAAAGATTAGCTTAAAACGTTGAACTTTACTGGAATTCCGACAAGGTCATTTATATACTCAAATGTAACTTAACGATGTTCTGAAACGATTTGCTTTAATGTACATACAAGTTTGAATAATACCACATAGCAACAAGAAAAAGCCACTGACTTACACGATCACCTGATCTATTGCCTATTGAACATGTTTCCAAATGTCTGGTTCTTACTTTTCTCCCAATAAATTTACAGCAGCTATATGGTGCTTTACAAGTTGCTTCAAATAAGCCCCATCATGAGTTCATAAATCGCCACGTTAACAACTTCCCCAAACGCATAGGCAAATGTGTCCATTTATACTGAGGGACACCCAGTTTCAAATTTTCTATATAAATAAAATTAATGTTTCAATGAAAATGTGATCATTGGATGTTGGCAATACCGTTAAAATAGATATAACATTTAACTTAATAATATTACTATTACCAGGTTGGCAGCAGAAGAAAAATATTCCATCATTATAATAGTCCATCTCAAATAAGAAGGAAACCCACGAGCACAAATCCATGTTCCAATGTTTAAAATCCAATACTTTAAAACAATTAATGATAGAACACTTTTAATATTTAATTTTCAATGGATATATCTTCTAATTGTGAACGTTGAACTGCAACTTCATGATGCCTATCAAGAAGTAATATCTGCAATGCTGTTATAAATATTTGTGAGTTTGTTTTCTGAATATCTGATATTCAAACAATTCAAAATTGAAGAGAAATTTAATAAGTGACGTTTTAACTGTAATCAATCCACTAAAGATCACTCTTTATTATATTTTTAACATATTTTAATTATCAAGACGTAATTCATAAAAATAATGGTTCAAATTGTTTAGTTGTTCATTTTTGGTCAAAAAATTAGTGATGAGTGAGCCAGCTGTCTTATTGACGACATTGTGGCTGCACACGACGAATACGCGACAACAGACAGACGCTTTATAACACCAAGATAAAACACACCATTGATCGTTTGATTAGGTGGAACGAACTTCTTGTGCACAATTGTCCGCGAATCGTAGAAACAAATCAACATTATTTTGATTTTTGATTTCTCCAGGCAGCTTTTCTTCAGATTTAGCTCGGTCGGGTGCTTCCATCTGGCACTTTGACGCTTGGTCTTTGGATCATATTCACCATGTCTCATCACCAGTAACAATGCTGTATTTGAAGCTTTTATTCTTTTTCGACCCTATAATCAAGTCCGGAGCCTTTAATTAAGTCGGAGCAATTTTTGGTCGTCAGTCAATTTGTGGAGCAATGCGTACACAAACCTTCCGAAGTTCCAAATGATCGGTCAAAATGCGATGGCTTGAATCTTTTGACATGTTCAATTGCATTTTTATGTATCGCAACGAAAATTTTGGCTGATTTTTTATAAATCCACGCACAATTTCAATGTTACTTTGAGTGACCATGGAATTTTTTTGACCAGAATGTTCGTCGTCCTTAATGTCCTCACGACCTTCTTTGCATTTTAAACCACGTTTAAACCACTCGTAGACTCTGCCACGGGATAAACAATCCTCATCATACACTTGTTTCATTAATTGAAACATTTCGGTGAATGTTTTACCAAATTTAAAACAAAACTTAATATTCGCTGTTTGTTCGATGTTCATTTTTGAACCGATGATATAAACACACTGACACCTTAAGTGCAATAACTTGGCTTCTAATGATCCGAATGTCATAAAATTTTGTCAGAACGCCAGTAAAGGAAGATGTCACCTTTTAAACTCCGTCAAAAGATGGCGCCACTAGAAATAGGTATTTTTGACTGTTTTCTTTTATACTATACATATGCCGTCCTATAATAAGACGATCGCGAAGTAGTTTTTGGTCAAATATGCAATAACAGTAATCCTTACTCTTAATACTCCTCCAATACAGTCCATATGTGAGATATTTAGCACTCACTTGAGATAATATCTTTTTCAGTGAATCTCTGATAATGAATCATCCATCAGTCATCTATATCTACAGGATTATGAAAGGCTGCATGTCCTTATAAACCCGTGTATACCATTAAAAACAGTGATATACAGAAAATTGAAATATAAAAATGAAAGGTATTTTAAAAGAATTCTAAAATACAAAAAGTACTTGGAATAACTGAACTATAAAAAAATATAACATTCTAACAAAAACAATTTTTCAGCTTAAATTAAGCAATTTTTTTAATTATCACGCATTCAAAACAACGATATTTTTTTAATCGAAAACTTGGTGTAATTATTCAATTATTAATATTTTTTACATTAATTGAAACAAATTATACTGAATGACAATTTCTATAATTGGTTTTGTCATTCTGTAGCTATTAACATTTTTTAAATATGTTTTCCTATAAATTAATATACACTACCTTAATTTATCATTGGAACGTTTCAATGTGTTTATTGAAAAGAAAATAGTTTAAATAGGTGCGAAGTGTAAAAAATGGTAAGAAGTTCCATAGTTCCTTCAATTAGTTTTATTTTCTTTTTTATTCACTACTTCACTCAACAGTAATCAACACGACGGTTAAAAGCAGCATTTGAAACACTTCATTATTTTATTATATTATCATCAATTAAAGGAAACTATTGTTAAAACTACTGAAATTATTTATGCCACCCCTGAGGAGAAGGAAGGGGAGGATTTTTCGAGTTGGATATTTTCATCTTTTGTATCAAAAACGTCAGAATCCACCACAAATATTCAAAAACGAAAGACTCGAGCAACTATTGAGTTGATGCAAAAGTTCGTGCCGTTTTTGACGCTTGATGGCATTGTATCGTAAAACCAAACTGTTATGTATTTACCTTGTATAAAATTTTAATGAAGAATTCAGAAGGAATTTCAGCGAGTACTTTGGAAAATAATTGTGTTATTTGGCTGGATTTTTCAAATCTTGTTAAACATTAAAAATGCTAGAAAATATTGAACACAGTACTTTTTTATTTTCGAAAAGGCAATATTGCTTTGCAGACGCACAAAAAGATATGTGATGTGTACGTGTACGTGTAATTGGCCGATGTATGGGTATCGTATAAGTTAGCGGAGAAAAGGTGAAGGCTGAAATTCTGCTTAGAATTATCTATTTAAGCACAATGAGATTGATCCATTTTAAAAGCTGATGGTTACAGGTGATGAAAAATAGATTGTATATAATCATGTTAAGCGTAAGATATCTTAGTGTAAGCGCGGAGATGTCCCTTCAACCAGCGCAAAAAAAACAGTTTGCATCCGAAGAAGGTTATGGTATGCATGGGACTGAAAGAAAATAATTTATTCTGAGAAATACTGTTCACAACTATGCGAATTCAAGCGAGAATCAACCAAAAGCGACCTAAAATAGCCAGCAGAAAGGACGATGCGTTCCATCAAGATAATGTTAGACCACATGTGTCTTTGGCCATTCGATACAAACTTGTACAACTTGGCTGGGATTTTTTTAGTTAATCCACCGTACTCTCCGGATCTTTCGCCCTCTGACTACCTTTTATTTAATATGGTAAAAACTTAAATTGCTTGAGAGACCTAGATCAGTTCTTTAGTCAGAAACCTCAGAACATCTATGAGCGCAGGATTATACAACTACCGGAGAGGGAGAAAAATCATCGAATAGAACGGCACATAATCTATTGATTTAATGTAATTTATAGTAAATAACTTTTTTTTTCGATTGTTCTCGAAAAAACGGAACGAACTTTTACATCAACCCAATATATCATCAAAAAACGAATGAAAATGTTATATGTATTGCAATTGAGTTATACCACATTTTACTTAAAAAAGTTATACCACATTTAATTGAATTAAACATTCTTATTATATTATATTATTATTACATTTCTTTACAGTTTGTTTCAAGTTAACACAACACATTAACAAAACCTTAATGTATCATAAATGCTCGATTGAAAAGACGTTTGCAGTGACCTACATAAGCTGTTCTTATAACTAACATTAACCTTCACCAAATAAAATTGACAGTTCAGCATCATTAATTTTATCTTCTAAGACCATCCCTATCTTTCATATCAAAACATCATAAGTGATATCGTTTAGGCCTATTTCTTTAAATTTAATTATTGCAGCATGAAGCTAACCATGATCTCTAAACACAATGTTATGTATATATAAGAAATGCACAATTTTCGCATTTTTTAATCACGAAACACATTAAATCAAACGGGAAAAAGGTCCGCTCGAGTGTGAAATTTCCGCTGGTAGTAAAATACGTAAAATATTTTTTATTGTAATCTAACGCTAAACTATAGCCGTCGTGCCGAAGTCATAAGTAAATGTCAAAGAATTATTTTTAGTATAATAACGAGCAATACAAGAATATCTGAGAAATGTATCAGAGAGAATTCGCAGCACTACACGGTATAACAATATTATTCATATTTGGAATTATTTAAGAAACATCTCTTAATACATACAATATTTTTTTTAATTCATTTAATTTTCCTAAATTAAATTATAGTGCATACTTTTAATTTCTCAATTATATGTGTAACAAAAAATACCTAGAATTGTAGCTCTCATTTGAAATTCCGCAATGAAACTATCAAATACAAATTTTGTATTTAATTAGTTGAGTTCAAGAATGTTCTACGATTTTCATAATGCAAAAAATTGTTTTATATTGGTTGAAATGAATCACTCAAAATATTTATGAGCAATTACTGATAAGTGTTTTACCAATAAAGTGTTAAAGCCGATAAGTGTTTACTGATTTGCCTCATTTTCGTCAACCGCGTCTACAACTTAACTAAACATCGAAAAAAATCAATGAGATGCTGCTTGTTAATCGTCATTTAAATGTAAGAGATATGGTACTGGAGCTGCATATGTTTCATATGTCCGATCACAACATTTTTACTAATGTTTTAAGCATAAAACGATCCTGGCGCGAAGTATTCCGAAGGAACTGTTTTTTTTTAATATGCACCGAAAGCTTGTTGTGGCAGAAATGATTCTGCGAATATCTAATGATTCAATCATCTTGAATTACTCAGATATAGATTGCCTTCGATTATCATAGTATCATGCACTCTAAATTCCTTCCAAATGGACACACTGTAAATAAATTATTTGGTCGTTTGCGTAAGAATATTCACTGTAAAAGGCCAAACTTAATGAAAAATACATTTTATAAATTTTCCATCCCGACAATGCGTCGTCACAAACATTAACAGTTGTACTTTTTTCTTACCCGAGCGAAAGTTATCACTTGAAGGAAAACATTTTCAATATACTGAAATAATAAAGGAAAAAACAGCAGAAAATGCAGAAATAGCTCAAAGCGGTGTCAGCTTTTAAAAAATAAGTACTGGGTTAAACGTTCTATTTCTATTTTATCAGTCTGGTTTTTAAGTTAGCCTTTATTCGGCTCCTACTTTTATATAATTAGATTAACCCCAGGAGAGATTTTTCGAGAATTTTTATAGGCCTCTAGTTGACCCAGTGACCCATTTATGACCCATTTATTGCCAACTCAATCATCACCTCATCCGCAATTGTGGAATTTCATTTTTTTTTTATTTTTACGTAATCATATGTAAAATATTTTTTGTCATGATTGTTCTTGTAAAAGCTTTGCCTATTCCATACACATAATAACTCTAAATCTTTAATACTCAAAAATATAAAAATTACTTTTATTCGTATGAATCACTTATTTCTACCAGTCTTCAGTTAATCACAACTAAAAAGAAACTGAATTATCTCCATAGAAGTGCTAACAGTTGGTTGCACTATTTGATTAACAATAACTGACAAAAATCAATAATTTGCACAATGCATTATCGATGAGGCACAAGGGGATTTTAATCGGACAATAACAAGTTTATGACTGCTTTAGTCGATTCAAATACGGCTTGGAATTAATTGAAAACAACCTGAAAATTAATAGTCCGAAGACGTCGACTATGAATAATAACACTGTAAAGTCGTAATTAGCACTCATCTTAGCGTTGACGAATAATACAGTTTCAGTTAAAATTGGTTCAAAATGGAGTTTTTTTCCCGGAAACTGGTTTTTATAGATTTCACTCAAAAAAGTTGAACGCTACAGTTATAGAGAGAGTGTGTTCCTTATAAATAAATGTTTCTTAAAAATTAAAAATATATTTTTTATCCTCTTATCCTTCCAAGAATTCCAAGACAGTCGGATTTAGAGGACCTATTATTAATCCCCGTTAATCCACTCATCAAAGAAATCTTCCACAGCATATCGTGTAGTAAATTAATCCGTAATGCATCCATTTTCATAGCTAAACAATTTATAGTAAATATCGATAGTTAGCTCTATGTGATAAATGTACGAGAGTGCAGCAACAGTTAAAACTGATTCTTCTATAATTTTTGTTAAGGAAACATGGTTATTAAATCATATTATCTCACGTCATCTCATTCAAACTCTTAGGCTATATACACGATAGACCTCCCACCTTTCGACAAGTACTTTTTAAAAATCGATTCTTTCTACAGATAAACATCGTCAATAAGTGCATATTATTTAGAATCCAGAACGCTTTAATTATTAATTCAATGTGATTTTTATGTAATACATTATTTTCGGTAGCCTCCCTCCATCTTTTGGAAAGTCACATCGATTGTTTGAGATTGACTAGTTGTCGAGAGGACGAAATATAAAAGACATCTTCAATTCCCTTTAATAGGTATAAACAAACACTGTGGCTATGCTACAGAATCACTTTCCTGCTTTGACTACTGTGCCATAAAATCTCTTTCACTCTAATGTTTCTCAAATGGATACATTGTTGATAGCAGAGACAACTACAATCTGATCAGAACTTGATAATACACCACACTTCTCATATCCTATCAGATGCCCAGTGCCCATCGTTAGTATAACTAGTGAGCTTCGCAGTCGACTATTTTAAATTATCATTATTAAAAATTCTCCTGTTTTATTTCCTGTAATTTTCTGATTTTATTCAGAAACTTTGCTACTTATTTGTTATGTTGAAGTGCTCGTTCTGGAATTTGCCCAAGCGGTATTATTGGATTATTCTAACCCATCAAGTAAGCTTTGCTTGAGTTTTCAGTCAATAGTCAACAAAATCTTCATCCCCGAATCTCAAGTACCACTTTTTACATGTTTTGATACATACAGCATTCTAATTCATATTGGCACAAATTATTTTCAAAGAATTTGTTTCTTTAATGTAAAAAGAATTTAGAAGCTGGAATTATGTTTTTCGACGGCTATCGATTTCGTTACTGTTGTGTAATATCGCCTGCTTTACCACAGTATATAAATACTATTACATTTTGAGAACCGAAAACAGACTTACAAACCATAAATAAACGGGAAACTATTTGAATTTAAAACGGGATGATATAAAGCACGATATACAATTAATATTTCTCAATTTCTTCATTATTTCTTGAAAATGTTTCACTTAAAAAAGAAAAGCTATTTCGAATCAACTTCCTTTCATCATTTTCACTATACTTGAAAATAAAGAGAGACAAATAGTTTTGATTGGAAATTGATAAGCAATAAATTGATAAAGCAGACAAAATTTTTTAATTTTCTGAAAAATTAATAAGATTAAAGTTTGGGGTATTATAACGTACTTTGTTTTAGAGATTTAAACTTTGGCGGACATATAAAAAGAACTTGATTCACATATTTCACTTATTCGCCCAAAAAAACGCTTCAACCAACAAAAATCGTCACAAAAATCCACAATATGTTTCACACAATGTTTTGGATTCAAAAAAGCAGTCCCTTAGATAGATGCCGCCTTTGTTAATAGTGGCAGCAACTAAAGACGCATTCGAATGAACACTTCTCGAGAGTATTTAAACTTACTTAAGCACAATTATTCTGCTTAATTTCTTATACGTTTTATAATAGTAGATAAAATGTGGATTCCGCTACAGATGAAACAGCAGTCCAAACAGTGAGGAAAAGCAGGTAAAAATGCACCAAAACAGTTACATCTGAATAAGAAATCAGGGCTACGTCACAGACTACCTAGCAAAAGGCAGTAGTATCACCTGAGAGTATTAGATTTCATTACTACGGCTGAATTGTGCTGTTCATGTTAAATATTCACACCTGATCAAAAAAAAAGAACTCCTTTACCACGATAATACGCCTGCACATACATCTCGGGATGTCGCTAGAAATTCCATTTACGCTTCAAAGTGCTTCCGCATACACCATATACTCCAGATTTGGTTCCATGCAATTACTTTCTCTTCCCACATCTAATTAAAGGTACACTGGACAAAGATTGAGGTTAAAGCTGAAATAATCGCTTTCTTTACAGAGCTGGACAAATCACATTATAGTACGTGTAAATGTGTTAAATTGTAAGGTATTATAACTAACTGCCTTGAAAATTTGGTAGCTTTTAATTTCACTTAAAATAGTTTAATTGCCTTAGCAGTAGGAAGAAGAACATTGCTGTGATGGAATACTCAGTTTATCACCTTCAGATTTTGAAGAACTTTAGGATCAGAACTTCTGTTCCGTGGCTTGTTACTACTTTAAAAATAATTCGGTGACCACAATCATTACGTAATTGACTTCATAAGTTTATCGGCTGATTCTTGTACTTTCAATTTTTGGTGTTTGAGCGGTGAGTATTAAATAAAATGCAAGTTAATTAAACAACAATTAACGTATCAAGGATATATTTTACGATGAGTTAGAAGTTTAATTGCTGATAAAAAAACGTGATATATGAACAACATGTTTCGTAATGTGAAGTTTGCAAACAATAAGTATATAAAATGGATTTTTTTTATAAATCATTTATATTAATATTTGTTTAAAGAAGTTGCAAATTAAAATTCAAAACACTTAATATTCGTACCAAAGATACACAACCAAAACTAACCTTATTGATGCAATAAATACAATTTGAGACTGCAAACAAGCCAATACAATAATTTAAAGAGCGATAATATTTACCCTGAAACGACAAGCAAATATATTTTACGTTTAACTGTAACAGCTATTCTCTATTAACTTACAAAAGATATGAAGCGAGCGGATGAGTTTAGTATTCGTGTTTCAAATATTGTGTTCTTGTGGTTGTAGTTCGTTAGATGCAGGTTATCTCGTAAAAAAAGTATCTTTTATATTCCATATTATATATATATATATATATATATATATATATATATATATATATATATATATATATATATATATATATATCTATATATATATATAAATCAAACATTTAGCTTGAAAATGTTTCACTGTACAGCACTAAATACGAGGTTGGTTCACGAATTACTGTTCCTAGAATAGTAGCCTTTGACCAACAAATGAAACACGTTTTTGTGGAGTTGCTATTTTGTAACATTACTACACACAAATTGAATGCCTTGTTTTATTTAATTTTTATATAATTTTAATAAGTCGTATAGTTTTTTTATTATTTTTTTGTTATATTTTATTATATATTTCAAACAAATAATATTTATCGCTATTGTTTATATGCCCCTGTGAATAAGCTACAAAAGGATAAAGGTTATTTTCCAAAAACATTTAGACCAGTATAATATATTACCAGTAATACCAAATATTACCAATAATGCCAATTAATATATTAAATGTATTAACATTTTAAGAGATTATATTGCAAACATATATTTTAAACAAGCCAGTTGTTTTAATTTATGTTAAGAAGACGGAATTCGTGGGCTCTCCTCATCATCATGCTCAGCATTAGTTCAGCAACCCTAGATGGGTCTTCGGCTGTTCAAGGTGTCGGTGTCATTGGTTCGTACCTATTCCCTTGTCCTTCCAGTTTGCCACTTTTAGTGCTCTTAGGTTTTTCTCTACCTGGTCTGTTAATCTGTTGTGGTCTTCTTCTAGGTCTGTTTCCCATCGGTTGTTAGTAATATATCTGTTTTGTAGGTTCTATCTCTCTCTTCTTTCAATATTCCCTATCCATCTTAACCTGTTAAGATTAATTCATATCCATCTTAACCAGTTAATTTTTATAATTTTTACAATATCAGGCTCATTTTATAAGTTATATACTTTAAAATTGTAGCACCTGCGCTAATCTCCGTTTTCTAAAACTCCCGTATATACTTATCTCAGTATCTTCCTCTAGAAGTACCCTAAGGTGTTCTCACAATACTACGTCAATGTCAAGGTTTCTGATAAGTACATCCCACACTAGCCTAATAAGTATTTTATAAATAATACACTTGGACTATTCTCATAACTATTACCAAGTTTGGCAAGGAATGCAATTAGGCAAAATATGAACAGAAGACAGAAATAAGTCTAAGGTTATCAGGTCCTTGAATACTTCTAAGTCCAGAACATCATACTCGTGCATAACTTCGATCCTCAAACCACCTCATCCATGTCCTTATTATGGTAGAACAGATGGTAATGTCTAATCGTTTTGTTATTTTACGAAAACTAAAACCTACCTCTTTCATACTGTTTAGCTTATTAGTATACGAAATATACCTCACAAAATGATTAAAACCACTTTTTAAACACAGTTTTTGAAAATGCATACATATATAAGTAAATGTAGAACTTAAAAAAAATAAACACAATTTTCTTAAACATTATTTGTATTTTACATTCCTTATATTCTCACTCCTTTAATCCTTATCTCACCCCATTCAAAATACTATAAAATATTTAGGTAGAGGGACCCTTATATACATTCAGTATGTACACCTAAAAATTCAAAATTTCTATATTTGCGGTATTATATATATATATATATATATATATATATATATATATATATATATATATATATATATATATATATATATATATATATTAAATATATACATATTTCTGTAATATAATCATTTTAATTAATTGTTTCCAACATCATGCCTTAAAATTTTGATTCATGTCAAAACAAATGTGAAATTTGTTAAATGAAAAGAACGTACAGGAGATTATTTGGCGATATCAAAATATTTTGCATATCTAATAACTTGTTTTAAAATGGTATGTTCTTCACGTCTTTCCGTTGTTGGGTCTAATTGTTTTCCTTTGTACCCAGTAACGGCATAATTTTTAATAGTAGTTATAAATATATAAACTTTGAATTAATTTCACAATAAATTTACATTTTTGAAAGATTTTTATTTAACACTACTCTGTTATTATTTTACTATGGCTATTTCAGTTGTTTTTAAATTGTTGTATTAAATCCCTTTAAATTAATTACTGTTAATAATCTTATAAAACAAAAAGTATCCACTCCAAAACAAGAATGAAACTATTTATATTTTGTCTTCTTTATTCTTCTAACATTGTATCGTAATAATAATGCCACAGTACGGTATATTTAAATGCCGTAACAAGAACTGTATATTTTTAGCATATATGTGTAAGATACACAAAAGTTTGGATAAGTCTGGAAACTCCTTTCTAGTATAAACAACTTAACAACATTTTTAAATGTTCAAAAAAATTGATGCAAAAGATCAAGGCAAGTAGCAAAAAAAATTGAATTAACTGGCTCTGCAAGTAACCATTACGACAATAAAAAATAGTTTGATCATAAAGGATATAAATGCATCGCATCAACAATGGCATTGCAACAATCGTTGCAATCTTCAATGGCTTGCAAAATATTAATTACTGTATGTTTCAGTATTTGCAAGTTTTGACAATTTGTGAGAAGATTAATGGCAAGATTCAAGATAAATTGGATATGTCCACCAATATGCTAAGGGTGGTGAAATGAATGATAATTTATTCTCAATTTGAGGCTAGGCCACGTACGTGAAGAAGGAATAATTTTACAGTTCATATCCCAGGATAATATCGATTCCTAACGATAACAGTGTTAAAGAACGGTGTATTCAAAATGATATAAGCGAGCTTAAATATTCACCCCAATCTATAGATCTTAACCAAATAGAAGACACCTGAGAATTGAAAAATTATACTATTCTCAATCATTTAGTAATCAAAAATAATCGAAATTATATTTGGTGGGACTGGAAGAAAATGGTTTATTATGACCTGTTTCCTGAAAACCCAACTATTCATTCGGAGAAATACTGTTCGCAGCTAGGTGAATTAAAACGTGTAATAAACCAGAAGATCCTAAATTAGCCAACAGAAAGAACATTACGTTTCGTCGAGTCCATTCACCGTACTCTGCCGATCTTGCTCCCTCCAACTACCATTTATTTAGATCGCTTTAAAACAACTTAGATAATAAAATCTTTACTTAGTTAGAATAAGAAAAAAGAAGACTCAAAGACTCGAAAATCACCTGGATCAGTTATATTGCCAGAAACCCCAGAACTTCTACGAGTGCGGTATTATGCAGCTGCTGGAAAGATAGAGAACCAACACGACGTATATTGATTAAATGTAATTTTTAGTAAATGAAATTGTTGGACAAACTTTTAAAAAATGGCACGAACTTCAATTTCAACCTGTGTGTTTTTTATCATTCCAAAGTATTTGTTTTTAATATGAATTCAACAACGAAAGGTTTTCCAAGACAAAATTTAATGAATGTTGAAAACTAATGTCCCGATTTTTAACGATACTGTTCAAGATTGCCAAAAATAGCAACATATAATCACAATCCAAACGATTAATGTTTGTCAAGTTTGTCAATGTTTTACGTCAGTAACGTAAAATAACTATCTACAGTAATAATGAAATACTAATAACAGTCCTGTCAATCGAAAATAATGTATATATATATATATATATATATATATATATATATATATATATATATATATATATATATATATATATATATATATCGAATTCGAATTCGAATTTACGAATGGTAGATAATGTTCCTATATTTTCTGTGTCCTGTGTTTGTGAAGAGTCATGACCTTTCGCCAAAATCTCATTTGGTATTTTGAAGTGTTATTCACTTCGAGTGAAGAGTCCAACTACTCTTTCTCAATATATATATATATATATATATATATATATATATATATATATATATATATATATATATATATATATATATATATGGTGTTACATTGTAGTCCATTGCAGTGAGACAACAGCAGCAGAGTGTTATACAGCCAAACCGCTGGGTAATACAACAACCTGTGTCTCCGTCAAAATGAGAATTTTTATAAGTTGCTTGGCTGTGTCGAGCTCCCTTCCATTGGAGGGCACATGTTTGGTCTCTTGGTGTTCAGACTCGTCAGGATACCGACATATGTTCTCCTATGAAGAATAGGGAGACTCTATCTACAGTCAACAATCCATAGTTTCACCGACTT
Source organism: Cosmopolites sordidus (assembly GCA_031761425.1). Taxonomy (NCBI): domain Eukaryota; kingdom Metazoa; phylum Arthropoda; class Insecta; order Coleoptera; family Curculionidae; genus Cosmopolites; species Cosmopolites sordidus. Next base: position 128,265 of record JARFXV010001986.1, read on the forward strand.
CCCATTGGATGGCGCTGTTAGATTTCTTTGGACTGCTTCCAATGAGACGACAGTAACCGATTGTTATATGCCGAAACCATTGGGTTCCACTGAACACCAAAATAATAAACATCGAAATCGAACACTTGAAAATACCTACATTCCCCCAATGGAAGGGATGGGTGGGGTTCGTCCTCAGTCAAGCAAACTAACAAAAATGTTTATTGTGGCGGAGAGGCAGGTTGTTGAGTATTTCACATGAGATTTGGAACCCAACGGTTTGGGTGTACAACACTCGGGTACTGTTGTCTCATTGTACGCAGTCTAAAGAAATCTAACACCGCATATATGTGCCGCCCGATGGGAAGTTGGTGAAACAATGGATTGTTGATTATGGATAGAGTGTCCCTATTATTCACGAGAGAGCAAATATCGGTACCCTGACGAGTCTGAATACTAAGAGATGATAGATGTGCCTTCCAATAAAGGGATGGGTGGGGCTCGCCCGCAGTCAAGTAACTAACAAAAATCCTCATATATTTTATATGGTTTTTATATGTTTTTTGTTTGGAATCGAGTCGAATTGGTCCTTGCAGCTTGCAGACGTTTCGCTAAAATCTTATTTGGCATTTTCGGTGCTTACTGTCGCGAGGTTCGTGACTGTGAAAGTCACGTATCATAATACATGTCTCTCCACCCGTGAAACAGTACAGACGAACATTATTGTTTGTGCGTACTATTTATTTTATTTATATAAACATTATTGTCGATGCTATTTCATTTTATAAATAGTTTTTCAATAAGAGTATGAGAACTTATGTGTGAAACAGTATTCGAAAATTGGGTCTCCAGAATGCATTTAATCAAACGACGCCAAGGTCGACAATATTATCAAAATATAATGCCATCATTTTTCTTCAAGAGAAAATATAAATTACCGGATTATCCGTTGTAGTTATCATTGTGCCTTATTTTAAAGTTCTGATACTCTTATTTGACGACCCTTTGTATTGATTATTTAGTTGAAGGTATTTTTTTAAGAAAAATATTATACTAACATATTTTTTTATATTTCAGATGATGATAAGATATCTTTTAATCTTGATCTTTTTACTCGTTGGATTTGAAGAGCACACTTGCAAAAGAAATCGAAAATCGAAGCAAGTGAAATCGCTAAAAACACTACATCAATACGAATTGCATCAATCATCATGGATACCCAGTGATGTTCAAATTACAACATTCCTGCAAAAAGATGAACCAAAAACGTAAGTAAAAACAAATTCTTTTATAGCTCTTATTCTCTTATAATATAAATATTTCCATCAGAATGAAACGGTGATCATTTTTAAGTTAAAGAGCACTTACAATGCTGCTTTAATTCCAAATATCGAATGTAATAGCTGACATTTCTGTACCAGATTTTTCTAGTGTGTTCTGAAAATGAGTGACAACAATATTGAGCAACGGTGTGTTATCAAGTTTTGTTCCAGATTAGAACACAGTGTGTCCAACACTTTTACAAAACTTCAACAGGTTTGTGAATTGTCTATTCATAACAGGTCATCCCAAGAAAGTCGAGACTCAATTGAATATGAACCTCGAACATAGCAGCAAAAGGCCTTCAGCTTTAAGAAGTGTTGAAAATATCCACTGAATCCAGGATCTTCTGATCATCAGTTGATGGTTAGACTGATTAGGGAATTTAGAGTCAAAAATAAGTTCTGCAACGACTGAAAACAATGTAACATATTTGGTCATTAAAAAATTGGCAACAGCTTTAACATTATGGAATAATAATACGGAAAAAAATTATATCGACATTTTTCAATCGGGTTTAGTAGCGAGCTACCACTCAAGTTTTAAATGTTAAAGACACTAATTAAGATATACTACTATAATCAAAAAGTAAGGGGACTTTTGATTTAAAACTTTGCTCTTTTTTTATATGGATTCAGCCATTTATTTTTGTAGGTTGATATCACGGTCCTCGGCATCTGAGAGAACTTTTATATAAATTTGCTTTTTAAATTAGAAATTATGGCAAACATATCGTTGATAGTCAAAAGAAAGTGACCAAGTCCAAATTTTCAAGATTTTTATTTTTAACAATAAAATGCTTAAAACATAATATATATTTACAGAAAAAATTAATCAGCTATATTTTTTTAAGAATAAAATTCCCAATCTCATATTTCACAATTGATCAAGTCCATATCTTAAAAAGGCATACAGGAGAAAATGACCAAGTGAACTTGAACAATTTCTCCTGTTATCGTTTCTAATATTTTTGTATATAGCCAAATCAGGATAGCCATGGACCATTCTAAAGTCAACAATTTCAGTTCGACGTTTAAATAGTAAACATTATTATTTAGTTGCGTGTGTTAAAGAACTAAGAATTTTCAAATTACGAGAACTATAAACTTCGTCATTGTTTGTAACAATAAATTTGGAAATTATTTTACTCTGGCTTCTGATAAGTAGTATTTTGGTTAATTTTTGTGCCTTGTTGGCTATTATGTTCGAAATTTTACTTTTAAAATGAGCGCGAGCAGTTCAAATAATGATTACAACAGTGTACATGAAAACATTCAAAATCTTATGGACATCTCGGATGGCACATATTCGGATTCCAATTACATACCTCTTACTTGTGAAAGACAAATTGACTGCACAACATCAAGAAACAAATGGAGACAAACAAATTACTTAAAAAAAATTGATAGGCAAGAGGATTTCATAATTAATACCGTTACAACATGTTCATGTCAAAGAAAGTGATTAAAAAAAAGTAGAGAAAGAGTGTTTGTAAAAGTTTTTACTTAAAAACTACTACTACCGTACTACCGTAAAAAGCACTACTGTCGGCGTCAGACTAAGCGCAAATCTATCACCATCAATTCTTAAAATGTATGAGTTATACAAAGAGGCGCAAGTAAATAGTCAAAAAGCATTTATTTCTGCTATAACTTGCAGACGAGTGTTCTGCACTCACTATAAACTATCTGTTTTGAAACCAAAAAAGATCATATTACTGTTTGTAAGAGAGGCTAAAAATATCGAGAAGTCAGAAGAATGTTCTTCTCATATCAAATGTAGAGATAATCAGAACAGTATATCAGAGTATAGAGAACCAGAGTATAGAGAACAGTATCGTTAAAAATCGGGACATTAGTTTTCAACATTCATTAAATTTTGTCTTGGAAAACCTTTCGTTGTTGAATTCATATTAAAAACAAATACTTTGGAATGATAAAAAACACACAGGTTGAAATTGAAGTTCGTGCCATTTTTTAAAAGTTTGTCCAACAATTTCATTTACTAAAAATTACATTTAATCAATATACGTCGTGTTGGTTCTCTATCTTTCCAGCAGCTGCATAATACCGCACTCGTAGAAGTTCTGGGGTTTCTGGCAATATAACTGATCCAGGTGATTTTCGAGTCTTTGAGTCTTCTTTTTTCTTATTCTAACTAAGTAAAGATTTTATTATCTAAGTTGTTTTAAAGCGATCTAAATAAATGGTAGTTGGAGGGAGCAAGATCGGCAGAGTACGGTGAATGGACTCGACGAAACGTAATGTTCTTTCTGTTGGCTAATTTAGGATCTTCTGGTTTATTACACGTTTTAATTCACCTAGCTGTGAGTGACAACAATATTGAGCAACGGTGTGTTATCAAGTTTTGTTCCAGATTAGAACACAGTGTGTCCAACACTTTTACAAAACTTCAACAGGTTTGTGAATTGTCTATTCATAACAGGTCATCCCAAGAAAGTCGAGACTCAATTGAATATGAACCTCGAACATAGCAGCAAAAGGCCTTCAGCTTTAAGAAGTGTTGAAAATATCCACTGAATCCAGGATCTTCTGATCATCAGTTGATGGTTAGACTGATTAGGGAATTTAGAGTCAAAAATAAGTTCTGCAACGACTGAAAACAATGTAACATATTTGGTCATTAAAAAATTGGCAACAGCTTTAACATTATGGAATAATAATACGGAAAAAAATTATATCGACATTTTTCAATCGGGTTTAGTAGCGAGCTACCACTCAAGTTTTAAATGTTAAAGACACTAATTAAGATATACTACTATAATCAAAAAGTAAGGGGACTTTTGATTTAAAACTTTGCTCTTTTTTTATATGGATTCAGCCATTTATTTTTGTAGGTTGATATCACGGTCCTCGGCATCTGAGAGAACTTTTATATAAATTTGCTTTTTAAATTAGAAATTATGGCAAACATATCGTTGATAGTCAAAAGAAAGTGACCAAGTCCAAATTTTCAAGATTTTTATTTTTAACAATAAAATGCTTAAAACATAATATATATTTACAGAAAAAATTAATCAGCTATATTTTTTTAAGAATAAAATTCCCAATCTCATATTTCACAATTGATCAAGTCCATATCTTAAAAAGGCATACAGGAGAAAATGACCAAGTGAACTTGAACAATTTCTCCTGTTATCGTTTCTAATATTTTTGTATATAGCCAAATCAGGATAGCCATGGACCATTCTAAAGTCAACAATTTCAGTTCGACGTTTAAATAGTAAACATTATTATTTAGTTGCGTGTGTTAAAGAACTAAGAATTTTCAAATTACGAGAACTATAAACTTCGTCATTGTTTGTAACAATAAATTTGGAAATTATTTTACTCTGGCTTCTGATAAGTAGTATTTTGGTTAATTTTTGTGCCTTGTTGGCTATTATGTTCGAAATTTTACTTTTAAAATGAGCGCGAGCAGTTCAAATAATGATTACAACAGTGTACATGAAAACATTCAAAATCTTATGGACATCTCGGATGGCACATATTCGGATTCCAATTACATACCTCTTACTTGTGAAAGACAAATTGACTGCACAACATCAAGAAACAAATGGAGACAAACAAATTACTTAAAAAAAATTGATAGGCAAGAGGATTTCATAATTAATACCGTTACAACATGTTCATGTCAAAGAAAGTGATTAAAAAAAAGTAGAGAAAGAGTGTTTGTAAAAGTTTTTACTTAAAAACTACTACTACCGTACTACCGTAAAAAGCACTACTGTCGGCGTCAGACTAAGCGCAAATCTATCACCATCAATTCTTAAAATGTATGAGTTATACAAAGAGGCGCAAGTAAATAGTCAAAAAGCATTTATTTCTGCTATAACTTGCAGACGAGTGTTCTGCACTCACTATAAACTATCTGTTTTGAAACCAAAAAAGATCATATTACTGTTTGTAAGAGAGGCTAAAAATATCGAGAAGTCAGAAGAATGTTCTTCTCATATCAAATGTAGAGATAATGCTATAGAATAAAAAACCAAATAAACAACGGGCTTGTAATGACGAAAGTTTCGTATCGGCTAGTTTCGATATACAAAGTATGTTACAAGTACCATGCTTCGACGTATATCCTCTTTACTACAGCTGAAAAATCTGCCTATATAACTTGACCGTGTATGAGGCAGCCCCACCAATTGAACACATTGTTATCTTTTGTCTGAAATAAAAGGTCAACGAGGAAGCAATGAAATAGGTAAATAGTTACTGAAATGGTTTAAAACTTTACCAGATACAGTTTAAGAAGTATCAGTCTTCAGCGACCCATGCAATGGATAAAACCGTAACCAATACATAGCTGCCCTTTTTATATTTATCGTTGCCCTTTTGTCTATAGAAATTATAATACATAACTTTTTAGAAATAAGTCATTTACACATGGAGGCAGATTTGATACATAGTGCGATAGAATGAGCCAAAAGGTACATCCCTGTGTTTTGTACGAATGATTGGAAAACAATTATGACAATAGCAAGATACAAGAGAGGAAAGAAGAACATTTCTGATGCTTATAGTGTTAACTAGCTAACCTACAATGACTTTATTGACATAAAACAACTCAGCAAATCAACACTAAAAAATACCACTCGAGGCGAAAATGGTCAAAAAGTAGAATGGTTGAAGAATTACAGTATGAGAAGAAAATAAATAATTTAATAATGTTCAGGTACAATTATGATGAGGAATATAAAGTTCTAAATGTAAAAAGAAAAGTAAAGGGTAGACCCAGTAATATATCACAAGAAATAGATTTGAAGAAATGCTATTCAGAACCATTGCCAGTATCAAAAACAAAAAGGATGACTTAATTAAACTTTGAAACTGGAGTAATTCCCAATGAATGAATCAGTCCCAACTTGCACAAAACGAAAGCAGTGATGATGGAGTATGATGTCAGGAACAATTTTATATTCTACTTTATTTTCATTATTATTAGTGATATAGTATTTTTAATAATTTAAAATAATTGTGTAATTTAAACAAAGTAATAAATATTAGTAAATAACCAGATCTTAATTTTCTTAAAATATAAAAATAATAATGATTAACAATGACAATTGTTCACCAACCATATTTACGCTAAAACGAACTTGCAAGCAATAATTGATTTTATATTTTGTCGTGAATCTTCAAATGCTAATAACTTAAAATTATTAATATTGGACTTGATCACTTTCTCCTATATAACAACGATATTTGTCGGATATATTTTTTAAATGGATCAACATATGGAGCAAAGAATTTGCATTACATTTGTCTGAAATGTATTGTGCTGATACAATACAAATGTGAAAAAAGTGTCACGGCCCTGAAGCTATGCCAAAAATAAAGTTTTGGAACAAGCTTAAAAATGCTAGAGAAACACAACGGAAGATGAACTTCATATAGAAAGACTTTTCATGTCAACCAATGAATAAAACATTGTCTAAATCAAGGATGTTGTATAAGTAATCGTGGATTAACTATTAGATTTGCAGCAAAACAATTCATGATTTTTGGACCACGATAACGCACACCGCAATAATAACGCGTCAATATTCTCTAAAAGTCAAACAAACACCCTTCCACAAGGTCCTTATTCACCAAATATGGCACCGTGTAACCATACTATTTCATCAACTGAAGAAACCACTATGTGCACGCCGTTTTGTCTCATAGAAGCCATTCAAGAGAATTTGCTGGTCTCATTAAAGGAAATACCATAAGTCGATTTAAGAGCTATTTCGAAGGCTGGAAAAAACGCTGTAGGAACTAAAAAACGGTGGAGACAAAATATATTTAGATATATAAATAAATAAATACTTTTTGTTTTCAATTTTTCTATTGGAACCTTCGGTATGAAACATTAATCTCGAAGAGATTTACCACTAAACACCAAATGACTTTTTTTAATTTCACGACGCATGTTTTCTGATCATCTGAATCATGCCCTGATGGTGCTAATTTGGTTAGTGAAACGCGCGTCGAGAAGTTAACAAAAAGTGATTTGATATATAGTGGTAAATCTGTTCAAGTTTACTCTAAATTTTATTTAAAATTGTACATTACTTTTTGATCATACTCGCCTCAGATGTTGAATTCCATTGAAATCTTATTAAAATATATTCTAACTTATGGAACTTGAAAACAGCTGCAAAAAGGCTTTACACGACTAATTAGAAAAACAACTAAATAGAAAATAATAATTTTATTATACATCAATGTTTTTCAGGAACATGTCGTATATTAATTATCTCTCTGGCACAACCTTACTAGATCGGTCGACAAAATCGTGTACAAAAATATTTCAACTGTTATATGGTGCTTCATTTATTTAGAGATGGTATCAAATGTAGTTGCTGATTGATGGTGGACAAGACAAAGTATTATTTTCTTTGAAATCGTTTTAAAAAATGTTTTGCGAACATGTTGGATTTATCCGCATATCGATACAGATAAGTTTGCAAAAAAAAATAAAATATGGAGATTAAGTATTTGGCATCTGGGACTGAGAGATATATTTTATTTTAGTTGATTGTACGTTTGAAGATCGGATATATGGGAGAAAATGATGACATTAGCGTCGTTTTTAATAACCCTCCCAAAGATTAATTACTGTAGCCATTTGTATAGTTTAAAATAGAATAATGCCAAGAAACAATTTTATTACTCATGGCTTATATGTATACGAGGTATGTAAATCAAGTAATGACTGGTGATGTAGCGTTCGATTTGGCAACACTGTTGGGTTTTCCTTTGGAAGAGAGGCAGGCCAACAGCTGATGCATTTTCAGTACGAGTTTGAACTCCCTAGAGCCACCACAATCCTGAACCGAATTTTTAAGAAATTTTATTGAACTAATTTTGTCATATGTAATGATAAAAAGTCAAGAAATCGCACTTAAATTTGCTCCAAAAAAATAAATAGTGAGTAGGTCCATGACGGTTATTATAACATTCTCTAACTCAGCGAAGGTTAGCCCGAATTAGATGATCTGTGTCTTCTAGTAACAAAGTATTAAAGGAAAGTATAGTTTTAGGGTTAGGGGCGCATCAGCAACTAAGAAGGCTATTTAAACACTGAACCAACAGCTTAACCTGGGTTCCGAACCATGGCCATCGGCTACCGAAAACAGTGAAAATGATTTGTTCGCGCAGGATTCTACAAAATATGTCAATCACTCAAAAAAGAAATGAAATGCTCAAAAACTACAATCATGGTGCGTCAAAAGCCGTGTATAACATCTACAAAGCTGACAAATCTTGGATCTATGCGTTTGAGTCCGAAAGTAAACAACAGTTGACTGTATGGATCTTCCAAAATGAGACAAACCCAACAAAAGTTATTCGCGCAAGAAGCATTTCGAAGTGCCACTAGTGAATCATAGAACGGCGAATAATAAATGGTACACAACCATTTGTTTGCCAGAAGTATTTGAAGAAATAATACAAAACAACCAGCGACGCAGGATCATTCTTCACTATGATAACTCGCGGACACGGACCGAACAACTCAATATTTGTCCCCGTCCATCAAGAATAAACTATGTGGTCAACGATTTACGACGCCAGAAGAAACACTTGATGCGTTCAAAATGCATATTTTGGAGATACTTCAATGGAAATGGGAAAAGTGCTATGAAAATTGGTTCAAACATATGCAAAAGTGTATCGATCACTGCGGAGAATATTTTGAAAAACAATGAAGCCATTTTCAATGTTAAATATTTGTTTTTATTTATTATTCCGGATACAAAAATAGCAACCCTCGTACTGCACAGGTTATAAAGTTATAGAGAAATTGGAAGACAATTTATTATTTACTACAGTACGGTATATGTATTATTAAAAAAAAAATTACGGGAGCAATTGAAAACAAATATCGTTCAGGTCGTCCTCACTGTAAGGGTGCAACGGAAAATTGTCAAAGACGCCTTAAGAAAACCTACACAAAACGCCAAACAGCTTGCTAATAACCAAGTAGTGGCTCCTCTATAATGCATCTATAAGAATGATCATACCACCCCAGTCACCGGCCCTTAATTCCACAGGAAACTTATGTCATATTCTAGGCAGAAAAATTCGTGGAATCAAAATTAAGAGCAAGGAGCATCTAAAAATAATGTTTGACGCATGGAACAGATATTTCAAAAAAATTAGTGGAAACACTTCTTAGACGTTTGGAAGCTTCGTGCTAATGAGATGAGCACAAAATATTAAATAAATTAGATGCCAATGGAAACTGATTTTTATACAAATTACTACTGGTACCTGGAGGTGTGTAAATTTGTCGTAATTTTTTTGTCATATTAAAGATTATTGTTAAAGATAATATTTATTTAATTGATATTTTCAAATAAATTGTTATTCTATTTAATCATTTATTGTTATAGTTATGTCATTTATTGTTATATTCACATTATTTTTTTTAATTTTCGCCATATTTCGTAATAAACCCCTAAAAATTACAGTGTGCCAATACTTATATTTATTTATTCAATGATAGTTTAAGTGTGCCATCAATTGACAGGCACAACCGTACAATGACCACTTGCATATCCATCTGCGATTCGTTGGCTAAACTCCGAAAAACGATACTTTTTTCAAATTAATAGTTACAGAAGATGAATACTAGAACATTTGTAATGCCATAGTACATCAAGATACCATAAAGAGTAAGCAACCCCGCAGGTTGTTGAATTGTATACTAAGAAAAACATACTCTCCATGTGATGAAATTATAATAGTATTTCCTATTAAAAATTATTGCAATCATTTAATGAAATTTTATCAAGCAATACTCACAAAATGCCCAGAATAAGCAAATCAGAATAGAATCGTTTTTCAGCACGACTACGCCAGACTTCATATATCATAACATATATCTGATAAACCTGAGTCGTTTTGCCAACGCAGCAAATTAAAGTTGGCAAAAGGATTGCAAGTAGTCTTAAATAACTGTGGCTAATATATAAATAATTAAATTTTACTGTTTATATTATATACATTATATTTTATTTTAATTTACAGGGACTATAATTTCATTACTACATACGAGAATAGAAATACATTTCTAAAAAACACTTTTTTAATTAAATAAATCTGTAACTTCAAATATAGCGAAGTTAGGAGAACAGTATACTCCAAAATTAACTAAAAAAATGTTTTAATCTATGGTAGACTTTACTTCTGTCTCGTTTCTTATGGTGTTTACATCATGTGAAACAAGGGGGCACATGCATCCTGAAATCCCATCAAATTTTTATTTTGTTTGAACAACTTTTATTAAAAAAAGTAGTAGCGCGAACCAATAAAGTAATATTTCGGTATTCCGTTCGTAGATTTCCTGTGTATTTCGAAGAAATATGTTTGTCGCATTGTTCAGCAATTTTCGACCCATTATCACGCCGGTAACAATCCAACGCAATAATTTTTCAATCCTTCTGACCTTGGTTGCAGTAACATGTTCTAGAATGTATAAGCAGCGAAGGTATAGGTTTAAGCCAGACTAATCTCTGTAGTTCCTAATGAACTAGTAAATTGTCCGTAACGCACAGAAGCCAACATACCGTACCATATCATACCTAACCAAGACTTTGTTGGGGGAAAAATGTTTTCAAGAAACTTCCCTCAAGTTACAGTATTTCCCATTTCAATAAAAGTTTTGCCAAACCATTTTAATACACAAGCCATGCAAAAAAGCATGAAGATGTCACATCTAATAGACCTTTTAACCTCTGACTAGTATAATCGAAAGTCCCTCCCAAAAACGACTAATATCATTATAAGAAGAATAAGCTCATGTTTAGATATAAAAATGAAACACTAGTGCAAGTTCGTAGAATAATTAATGATGATTTTGATTCCGCCGTATTCTTGGACATCAACCAAGCGTTTGATAAACTGTAACATCCAGACCCATTATACAAGCTTAAAAGGAATCATCTTCATCAACTTTATATAATAATAAGTTATCAATCAGATAAGCTTTTTGTATTAAAACAAAAACAGTATATATTAAAATTATGCCCATCAACTTAGGCTTACCGCAGGGTTGTATGTGAGGAGCGATGCTGTATTCAAAGAGATTTACCACTAAGCACCAAATCTGTTTTTTTACACTTATTCAAATATTCCATTTGAATCATCTCCTGATGTTACTGACCTGGTTAGCGAAACATGCGATGAGAAGTTAAAAAGTGATTTAGTCGTTGTACATCTCATCGAGTTTACTCGTTAGTACTATACTTGCTATTTATTTTTAATCTTCCATCTGTGTATTAAACCAACATAGCCCCCTTTTTAGACGCTACTGCTATCTTAGAGTCATACAAAAACCAAAGCCAAGCATCTACACTTTTACAGAAACACCTTCAAATATTTGAAGAGTAACTCCACAAATGAAGAGTGAGAGCATATAAATCCAAATCAGTACACGTGACTTTCTCTCTAAAAAGGCATACATCTCCTCCTGTAATATAGAAAAAAACGACCTAACTGGAAAAAAATCTCCAAAAGAAAGCAACTTGGAATAAAATTTAGTAAAATGTGTTGAAACATTTGGGAAACACATAGTGGAAAATTGGATTTATCTTTAGAAAATAAACTCTTTCATAATCCAGCTATGGGGTTCACCTAGCACAAAGGTTCCCAACCTTTTCTGGACCACCGCCCTCTTTACAAGAAAAAAAATCTAATACGCCCTCTTTTCTATAATAGTTAATTATACCAAATATTAAAATATTGTTGCACATTATTAATTAAGAATAAAGAAATTATGAATTATTAAGAATCTCAAAGTATAAATTAATTAAAAATACCATCAAATGTAGTAAAGAATTATTTATTAAAAATTTAAAAATATACTCAAAACCAATATAAAATAAAAAATATTAATGAAATGGGTGATTCTGGAGGAGTTTTAACAATTTGGTTAACATCAGTCGCAAACTCAGTAATGTGCAGTCTATTCTTTTTCTTCGAAGTAAATTAGCTACTGCACAGAATCCACACTTAGCTAAATACGATGAAGGAAATGCAATTAAAAATGTACGTACTATTCTCCACAAACTAGGGTAGAGACCTGGTATTGATTTTTGAAGCCAGAACTCTTGGCATCCATTTCTGAATTTTGCTTTTAGTTCTTCGTTAGTTGTGAGTTCTACGAGTCCCTTTTCTAAATTTGATGATTCTCTCGTTTCTGCATTAGTGAAAGATTTAAAACCCAACTCGGTACATTCATGTGTAAAATATCCCGGCATCGTTCCGTAAAATCAGCACGAAGAACGTCCTAGTGTCGGCAGTAAGTAAGTAAATCTTCCTGTTTTGGAAAGTGGCTGTATTCACCTCTACTTAGATATCGTTTGAATAGAAGTTTTCCCACAAAAACAGCTGTGACTTTTTTATTTTAATTAAATTCAACTCGTCACCTTGTAATTGTAAATAGACTTGTTTTTTTGAATATTTTTTGTCGCTGTTTTTAAGAAAGTCCAGTACTGAGTCTAAGAGATTTAAAAAAAAAACAGACAAATACCTTCTGAGAGCCAATGAGCTTCTATGCGCGGCAGCAAGTGATGATAATCTTCGTCATTTTCACTACAAAGTTGACCTAATAACCTGTCGTTCAATAAATTACTTGTAATTTTAGTGACTGCTCTAATAAAGTAATGAAGCGACTTTGCAAACATTCATTCAGGTTTTTTTGTAACCAAATGTTGACGATGAATAACACAATGTACAGTGAGTACATTTTGATACTGCTTGTTTTAAATGCGCTATGAAACTCAAATGACAGCCGGTCATTGCTGGGCATTGCAGCAGCTGACAAAATATTACGAATAGGAATTTCCTTCTCTTGAAAAAACTTGTACATGGTATTAAATATCGATTCTCCATTTGTTTTCCGGATTTCCAAATTTTTAGCAAATAATTACTCTTGACAATTGTTTTATTCTTTTATGAATCGAGCTGATGATAAGAGTAATGCTTCGTTATTTAGTAGAGTTAATTAATCGAGTCGAATGGAAAATGTGCAAGTCTAAGTAATCGCATAATGAGATTTCAAGGTCTTTAGCCATGTCATCTATTCTTCTTTGCACTGAATTATTACTCATAAGAATTTTCCTGATGATATATGACGCTGTTTTATGGTGAAAAACAGTTTTTATTACCTTTTTGACTACCGACAAGATTAATTCCTCGTCAATTGTGTGTAGTTTTCCCGCTTTTGAAATTAACAATGAAATATTATATGAAGCTCGTAGTCCATCATCTTCTTGTTTAGAAGACGGCGCAAAAAGGTTATTTCTTTTCCAGTTCTTGAAAATAAGATAAATATTTGTTTTGTTTTATCAGATTGCATTTTATTCAAATGCCCTTGTAGTCTAGAAGGCTTCATGGCTTGATTTGAAAAAACTTATTGGCAAATTAAACATATGGGCCATAAAGACTGGTTCATAGGAGAGTGCGGAAACCCATATTTGAAATACTCAATACTATATTGCCGGCATTTCTTAGATTCAGACATTTTGAAACACAAAATTTGCTAGCATTCATCCACTATCCTACACCGCTATCCCTGATTTGATTTCGTACACGCATCAACTTGTATACCTTATAATGACATTGAACCAGTTAAAAATTAAATTATTTTCATAATTTATTAAAGTCCTCGCTATATAGAGTGTCCCGAAATAACGTCGAAATATTTTGGGAATGACTCTAGGGGTTAAAACATAAAACTTCCTATAAACATATCCCAAAAATTGCTTCTTAAAAGGACTAGAGCCCCTTAAAGGGGAACTCTGAAGAGGGTCTTTTTGCAATATTTTCGAAGCGGTTTATGCTAGTCATGAAATTCGGTATACTTCAATAACTTGAAATGAAAAAACGTTTTTTATTAATAAAAATAATTGAATATTTTAGTCAGGAGCGTCTCCTTGGTAAATAACTTTTTTGTTTGTAATATTTTTGAATTTTTTAAATCAAACATTTTTAGGTAAAAAAACGTCCTCTTATTTCATCTCGTTAAGATTGACTGTTTTCCTGGCCGACTTTTTCTCAATCGATGCACGATTACATGAATATCGAAATGCATCTTAACAATAATGTAGGCACCCTTGTACGAAAATGTTTATTTAGTAGCCAACAATAACAAGACTAATTACTATTAAGGATTTAGCACTTATTCACAACATATCTTGAAAATGACCTCCATTCATCTCAATGTACCCTCTAATTATTGTCTTTACAGAAGATCTTATCCTGCCGAAAATACCGGCTTATTTTTTATACAATCACAAGCAGTAAATACACGTCGTTGCAATTCCTCTACAGTCGACAGGATTTAAATCTGGGGAACGTGGTGGCCAATGCACTGGTCCACCATGTCCTATCCATCGTCCTAAAAATAACCTATCTAAATGCGCTCCTACATTTACAGAGAAATAAGGCGAAACCCCACCGTGCATAAAAAACATGCCATATCTGAACTAATATGGTATATCTTCCATTAGGTCCAACAAATGGTTTTCCAAGATGTTCAAAAACTGTTGTCCATTTAAACGGTTTGGAAGCACACACGGCCCATTCAAAAAATTATTTAGTATCCCTGTCCAGATATTGATAGAAAACTTGTCCTGATGCCCCGATTCGAAAAATTAATGTATATTTTTTCCGCCCCCACATGAGTATTGTGAGAATTAAAAATTCCATTGCGTGTGAACATAGATTCGTCTGTAAAGAGAATGTTCTATACAAAATTCTCATTTAAACGCAATTGCCCTCTTAAATATTGGCAAAAATGGATTTTTGTGGCAGCTCATTAGGCTTTAAGGCTTGAACTTTCTGCAACAATTTCCCACACGGTACTTTTAGGAATACTTTTTTTGAACAGCAATTTGTCTGACACTTATTCCTGGGTATTATGCTACATTTTCTAAAACTCGTTCTTCATTTTCTACAATTCTGGTAGATGGATGGCATGTTTGGAAGGCATGAAAAAGCCCTTTTCGCATAATCCTCTATGCAGGTTTGTAAATGTTTCTGTACAAGGAAATGTTATTCCGGAAAAAGGCTCTGCATACAATCTTCTAGCTGAACACGCATTTCCATTCACCTTCACGTACATAAAATCATATATATAATACTACTATATTGCTAGGAAGGTATATCATTGTTCATCACTGTTTATCTCATTACTACTTTGAGTCTTATGCGCATGTCGAGAATTCAGTTTGCTTATAGACGTGCGTCAGTTTGCATATTTTTATGTTTTTGTGTCACGTTTACTTATTGCGACATTTGCGCATAATGGGTCGAGTTGTAGAAAAAGAAATAGAAGTAGACGTTTACTGTCTCACTTACTCCGTAACACCTCCACTTACAGATATTAGCAATATATATATATATATATATATATATATATATATATATATATATATATATATATATATATATATATATATATATATATATATATATATATATATATATATATATATCGAATATCGAATTCCTTCGAAGGAATAAGGGTCCATTTTGCAGTTAAAAAATTAAAACTCTGGACTTTATTGCATAAAGTGTCCAGTTTTATAAAACGTCAAAGACAAAGATGAACAGTAACAGCTGCCTACTTAATTATTAAGATGCATTTCGATATCCATGTAATCGTGCATCGATTTAGAAAAACTCAGTTTTCTGGAAAACAGTCTATTCTGACGAAATGAAATAAGAGCACCTTTTACTTAAAAATTTTTGCGATTCAATAATTTGATTTAAAAAATTAAAAAATATTACAAACAAAAAAGTTATGACAGCATTTACCTAGGAAAAGCCCCTGTATGCGACGCGCCTGACTAAAATATTCAATTATTAACACAAAAAAAAAACGTTTTTCCATTCCAATTTATTGATGAGTACCGAATTTCACAGCATAAACCGTTTCGAAAATATTACGAAAAACCCATTTTCAGAGTTCCCCCTTTAAAGGACTCTAGCCCCTATAAGAAGCAATTTTTGGGTATATTTATGGGACCTTTTTGTTTGCTTTAATATCTAGAGTCACCTCCCAAAATATTTCGACGTTATTTCCGGATATCCTGTATATAAAAAACCACATTTTCGAACGGGTTTCTCTTTTAGCCAACTTATTATTCATTGATGCTAAAGGAATTAAAAAAAAACAATTACTATTTATTATATCAATGTCTTAGCTCCGTATGTTTCCATATCTTCATATAGGCTCATTTTCGTTGTATATTTTTCTGAAACGAGTTATACCCCGATAATCATAAACTCGCAGACATACAAAACAAACAAACCTCGCCTTTTACAACTTGTTCAAAAAGATTCTTCACCTAAAAATATGCATAATAAAGGCAACAGCGAAAATAAATTTACGCAGCCTCATCTGCCGTCTAAACATATGTTTTATTTTCAGTCTTAACCTAGACCTATCCCAATTAAATATACATTTTGGCAACAGTAGCCAATAATTTTAATGGAATACGCCTTGAAAACGTTTTTGACAAGAAATGTCATTTAAAAATTTGCCAGAAATAAAGATCGAAAACACAATTAAAAAAGAAACCTAAATGTAGGTAAATGTAGTCTTTCAACAAGGACTTTTCTCACAATTAATCTAGTACGTATTTGAAAGATTTGAAGAATTTTTTGATTATCAAAAATCAATATTGTGTCTTATTATAAAAAAAATTGGAAAAAAAAATTGGAACATTTTCGAAAATAAAATAAGGTTGACGACGCAGTTACTACTTTATATGAGTACCTTAACAGCCCAATCATTGGAATTATAACAAACACACATTAGTAAATAGGATGGATAATGTAGTATTGTAGTATTTTTCCGAACAAAAAATTAACGACAGTTGATTCTTTTAGGCGAGAATGTTTTCTAAGTGTGTGGTAATATTAACATCCGACTAAAATGTCGCCAGTATAAAATTCGCTTCCATGGAGATTACAAAATTCTCAAATAACATTCCTCTGTTCTAATTATCCGAGACGAATTTCATGTGCATGAATTAAATAGAAGTCGTAAAAACAATCAATCCATTTCACACAACACGAAGGACCCGCTTTTAACTGATTCAGATGCTTTTGTGCACGATCGGTAACACACAACAAAAGTATTTGCGTTTTTTCTTTATTTATAAATAAAGGATTATACTTCACTCCTCAGGAGTTTAATCCGATTTTAACTTTTTGCTCCAACATTCCTTCTTTAGGATTAAATATTCAGCCAACAATGTTTAACAAAAACACTAAAATGATTGAAATAAGTTACAAAATTAAGGCAATTTTAAGACATTATGTGTAAAAAGTAAAAAGTTGTAAAAAGGCTTCAAAACGATTGACGCGGACGTGCCGTATCAATCCAAACCGATCAACTCTGGTTCAAAAACTTCCAGGAGGGAAACGTGGGTCTTACAGATAGGATATCAGGTCGTAAAAGGTTTGGTGCCGATTTAAGATCGATGCCGCCGTTTTAAGAGCAACTGTGGCTGTAGGTCCTAGAACAAACACTAGGAAACTTTCAGGAGAATTAAGAGTATTCCACCCTACCGTTAACCGGCATTTGGAAGTCATACGAAAGCTGCCAAAGAGCTGTAGAAGCATCCCTAACTGTCATCATGAACAATGGGTTTATTTAAATAATTCTAATGACGTAAAACAATGGGTTATGCAAGACGAGAAAGATTTGTCAAAAAGATAATGCTATCATTAATTTTGAAGGAATAATGCATTTTGAGTTGGTTGCTGATGGTAGGGCGATACATTCATAACTCTGCTCAGCTCCACCTAACTACTCAGGGTACACGCTGTCTTCAATCGTGTCTTCAATCGTCGTCAAATTTCCAGCTCTGATAAATCGTAAAAAGCCTTCCTGCAACAAGACAATGCACGACCACACACTTCACATTTGACAACTTCAAAAATTATCAAGTCTGCCTTTGAACTTTACCCTCACCCTGCATAGAGCCCCGAACTCGCTCCGTGAGATTACCACTTGGTCCGGCCCATGACTGAAGAATATGTAAAAACTGGCTACATCGAGTTTTAGACCTCCATGAGTCATTGTGGTACCAAAGAGGAATAAAGTTACTAACTCAAAAATGGAACTCATTTAAAACAAAAGCCTATATTTCAAGGAATAACCTCCAGGTATAATATTTTTATACAGTGAATATGCTCAAAAACGCAAATACTTCTTTAGACCTCAGTAATATTGAATTGCTGCCGGTTTAGCTAAACGGAGAGTCTATTACTATTTCTCGAGCTAATACTAAATTTCTTTTAACTTTAACTACCCAAGCTGGGTATATTGGTTACTCGCCAGTCGGAAGGCTTCTCAAGAAACTAAATGATTAAGCACAAGGTCCAAGGTCACAGGCCCACAGGCCCACAGGCCACAAGGTTGATAAACCAAAATAGGTGCTGTTCAAGTTAATCGATAGCTGAGGATCATGATTCGAAGCCCAGATTCAGCTGTAGGTCCAGTTATTAAATAGCAGCGGTTGATCATATTGCTCTAAACTCAAATCCTTTTTTTTTATATCGATTGATTCTTTCTAGCAAATTCCATTATACAATTTTTTAAACAAATTTGTTTGTTTAAAAAAATGATACCTCCTTGAAAGTCTATGAAAAGTTATATTGTAACTATTATGAAATAAAATTCCGACACATCGTTAAATAAAGTTTGCCGTTATCGTAAAAATATATGCCAGTGAACGATCCAAAGAAAAACTACAGAAAATCATTCAAGTATAAAATGATGACCATATAAATTAAGTACCTAAAGAAACAATAACCACATATAAATGCAAATATTAATGAAGCTGTGCTACATTGTTGCTCTGATCTACTTCAAAGAAATATTACGTTTCAGTTCTGCCTTTCAACAGATCCAACAGAACAAAAAATGTATCCATCAACCATATGAATGTTGTATGGTTCGAAGAACAGTAAATAATATACGAGGGCTGAAGTGTAATTTTCTTAAAACTTAAACATTACTTACCATCAAGCTATCCTTTATGGGCGAAATTCGAAAATAAGAAACTTAAGCTGTTAGAATATTTACCATATACGAGGGTAGAGTGAAAATCAAATACTTTTAACTGGAATATTGTCAACTCAACTGTGAAACTGTGAATTTCGTTCAACTCAACTATTTCTATATGTTGGGATAGAGAAAGAAATCGGAGAAGGTCAAGTCAGGAAATAGAACTCAATTTCGCTGGTCGCATTGTCATTATGAAACAGAACTTTTATATTTCCAAAATGAGGGCGTTGGTTTGTCAGCCCTTCGTAAAATTCGACGAATAATGCAGCGTAATACTCTCCTGTTCTAATCGTCTTTCGCTTTTGCAAATAGTCAATAAAGATAATACCTTGCGAATAGCGGAAAACAGTGACCTTGACCTCTCCGACCCATAGAAGCCTCTTCGTATTCTTCGGGGCACGTTCACTGGGTGAAATCCACTGTTTACCTGTTCTTTCTGGTGTGTAGTAATGCATCCAAGTTTTATCAACAATCATGAATCACCACAGAGGGCCTTTAAATTACACTTATACATATCTAAATATCGCTGTGAATTGGTCACTCGATTCTGTTTTTAGTCCACAGTGTTCAAACCCATCACGCTGATAGCTTTCTCATGCCCAAATGTTCATGTAGGATGTTTCGTTCGTGTCAAAGGTGTTTATCATCGTAATAATCTCTCTAACAATAACTCTGCGATTAGCCAAGAGGATATTATGGATTTTGTTGACCATTTCTTCAGTAGTGAACCTCACTGTGGCGTCCTAAGCGCGCAGGGTTAGCCATGCTGATTCCACCACATCGAAACTCATTAAACAACTTATGAACCATAAAATATGAAGGAGCAGGGTCTCCACAATGCTTTTTCAATTTTTCTTTGGACTGCGTGACGATTTTTCCACGCAAAATTCGCTTTTTTTCGTTATAGCAAAAATATCGAACTGTCAAAACACAATGTCATATCGAGTTGAAATTTATGGCGCCTTACTGGAAAGGAGCTACTTTTCAGAAATATATTCACATTTGTTATTTTTCACAAATGTTTTTCCACAAATAGTTTTTTTTTCTTTTGAATTAAATGAAATAATGAAATAATAATGTTTATGGATTACGCAGTTGGTCCCTTGTGAAACATTTTAAAAATAATAGGATTTTAAATGATTCACTTGTAGCTTTTTAATGTTTCAAACGTTTGTTATAGATTTTGCCTTGTTTGAGGATGTTATGTTCGCGTTTTTAGGGCTTTCTGAAGAGTAGCTTGAACTAACACTAATGGTCAAACACAGTATTTTCAAGAATACATGTAAAATTATTTCTTTTTTATTTCTTGTTTTTTTTAACATCTGGTCTAATTATCCTAAATATCGGGAGGTAAAAATCGGGCTATTAAATTACAATATGATCTTATCTATTACCGGAGTGTTTTTGGAAATTTAACTGGTCATTCGTTTTAATTATATGACTATTTCTTAAAGATTTTTTTTATTTCCAATATTTCTAGATGGTCTAATTTTTTACTTTTCTTTTCTGAGTGTAATAATTTAACATTGTTTACATCTATAAAATGATTATTTTCAATACTTTTTTGTGTTCTTTTACTCTTTAAACTATACTTTTACCACTTTGACCAATATATACCGCTTCAGAATATTTACAGTTAATTTTATATATACCCGATTTATCTAAAGTATCCGTATTATTAACTAGCATTCTACCTACATTAAGTTTATTTACACAAATAGTCTTACAACCTAGTTGATTTGATCTTTTACATACTGTATTACTCAGTTTAGAAGTATAATTAATAAATTTAAACGATTTGTCTTTTTGCTTTTTGATACATTTCTTGAAAATTCAACTTTATTTCTTTTTTTGTTTATTTTTTAACAATTTGTCAATTAATGCTTTTTTGTAGCCGTTGTTTTTTGCTATCTGTTTAATGGTACAGAGCTCTTTATTAAAATGATCGTTGCTTAGATAATCTATGTAATAGACTATGAAAAGGAGATCCTTTAACTTGCCAAGATTGTTTTGAACTAAAGTGTATAACAATGTCTGTAATAGGCGGTTTTCTGTAAATATCAAATTATAACTTATTAGATATTTTCTTTATCTTTAAATCTAGAAAGTTAATTTCATCATTAAGTTGTATTCATAGTGAATTGAATATTTTTGTTTATGGAATCCAAATCGCCTAAAAACGTGTGTAAATTTCTTATCATTCCAAATGCAAAAAACATCGTCCACATATCTCTGCCAGTGTGATATATTGTTGATTGATGGATTTTTTGGGTTAAAAATAACATTTTCGAAATGGGCCATAAAAATTTTGGATAACAAAGGTGAGATAGGTGAAAAGCCCCGAAATATCTACACATTTTATTGAAAATAATTATTTTATAGATATAAACAATGTTAAATTATTACACTCAGAAAAGAAAAGTAAAAAATTAGACTTACTAAAAATATTGGAAATAAAAAATCTTTAAGAAATAGTCATAATAACCACGAATGACCAGCTAAATTTCCAAAACACCCCGGTAATAGATAAGATCATATTGTAATTGAATATCTCGGTTTTTATCGGCCAATATTTAGGATAATTAGACTAGAAGTTAAAAAAAACAAGAAACATAAAAGAAATAATTTTACATGTATACTTGGAAATACTGTGCTTGACCATTAGTATTAGTTCAAGCTACTCTTGAAAAAGCCCTAACAAAGCGAAATATATGTAAAGCAAAATATGTAATAAACGTTTGAAACATTAAAAAGTTACAAGTGTATCCGAAATTATTAATTCCGAAATGTATTTATTTCTCTTTATGTTTTAAAAATAATATCATATTTTTTACCGCAATAACTGTTATCTAGCTCATAATCCTGGCATATTATTCTGGTGTTCAGTCTCATGATATTGATGGCCAATCTTGAACGTCATTGAAGAAGAACTTCAAGATATTTGGCATGTAATAAGTAAATTGTTTTAATACATCTGTGTGTATGTTCAGATATCTTGAAACGACATTACGTCTATGTCTATATGACTCAATCCCATTCTCAAAAGTTGATTATCATGTCACGATTTTGTATTACTTTCAAGGTTATTGAGTCTCGCGTTCCAAAAAATCTAAGTCAATAACCCAAAGACCATCAAAGAGGGACTTTTATGGTTATAGTGATAGTTTAATAATCTCTATTGGATTTTCTTCATCCCATATGCAGCAATTTTGTTCCTAAAAACAAAAAACGATTCATTTCAAATTTGTTTAAATTTTAGAATTACGGATGCATTAACCGCTGATGACATTAAACGACTAGATATAATATGGACTGGGCTCCAATCTATGATCACCATCTGTTTATTCTCCGCGGTCAGCACCCTACTCGGGCTATCAACCCTTCGTCTGTATTTAACCTTTAGCTTCTCGAAAATCTATTAACTGGAGAATGACCTCTCAAAAAGCATTCACCCTTACCCAGCCTGGTTACCGCCATGACTGGAGCGACTCTTTGTCAAATTTCTGTTTCCTGGAGACATACAGATTTAAGCAAACTCCAAATATCTACACCGTGAGCAGCAATCGAAAACCCGTATGGACTTAAGCTACATTTTCCTAAGAAGATCTAGCGGCCACATTAAATGGTGATGCGGTGGACGTAAGAAAACAGTCGTAAGATCAGTGACCAGAGATGTCCACTTACAAAAAGACAGATAACGGACAATGAGCGTATTGCGGTGGTGAATGGATGATCTAGACATAGCAGGAGTCATCGGAAAACGAAAACCATCATTTGGAGGAGATTGAGATATTTAGAAATCCTGCGTTTCAATTTTTTTGTTTTAAGTGATCTTTTCTATAGTTTTTGCTTTGCACATTATAAAAAGCTTCATTATTTCTTACAAAATCAATCAATATTTTGTCATCTTTCCTTGTTCATATTAACTTTGCACTCATTTTTTATTTTTAAATGGTCACCGCAACACAGGAAACGTTCGACTACTGTTTGTCAAAACGTTCGACTACTGTTTGTCACCGCTATGACGGCCGTCATGCAAATGGCCGTACCACTATTTGACGTTAAGCTTACAACCAACACTCTTTACAAAACCAACGCCATCTGGTTCGTGTAGACAACGTTCGTTGAGGGACAATGCCAAGGCTAACTGCCATTTCAACAGTAAAATTAATCAGCCCAACCATACCATATAATTACCAATACCATAGTCCACGTACCATATCATACCCTTCTAAATGACGAAAAATGTAAAGGGTTGTCCATTAATTCCAGAATTTTAAAATGAGGCACAATGATAACTACAAGTAATAACCCCGTAATTTATATTTTATCTTGAAGAACGATCATATAATTGCATTATGTTTTTGAAAATAATGTTGTTCAAATGCCCACTGCGGTTTGGTCTGATAGGATGTGGTATATTTTCAATGATGGCTTGCATGTTTTGTTTAAGGTCAAGAATTTGTTCGGGGTTTATTTCTGTAAATCAGAGATTTAAATTTCCCCACAAAAAAAAATAATCAAAGGGCGTGAAATTGCTGATCTCGGTCGCCAATTGTCATTACTATTTTGTAATAATGCCAGTTGACATTATCGTATCGTGAAATAACGCGTCCAGAAAACTTTTCTTACAATGATTCGATTGTTTGGCGAGATGTGACAAGTCGCACTGTCTTACTGAAAGAAAACAATCTTTATATCCACATTCATCAGTTCAGACCAAAGATATTCCTATAATGTTAACCATTAACAGTATCATGATTTCCATTATAGTCTTTAAAAAATTAAAAAATGTCTCGACAAAACATTTAACAAAAAATTCAATAGACCTTATAAAAAACTTGCTGCAAACTACCTATACCAAAAATTTGCTCATAAAAAATAACATCAATCCAATTATTAAGAACGATATTTTAGAACTATTTAACCTATACATTAAATTTTAACCTATACATTAAATAATTTTCATTTTAATAATGTATTTTACGAACAAAAGGATGGTCTAGCAATGTGTTCCCCACTCAGCCCTTTATTATCAGAATTTTCATAAAAACAGATAAAGCAAAAAATGAACTGTTTTGGTTTAGATACGTAGACGACATTTTGATATATTATACGGGAAACGACAGAGAAATAGAAGAAACATTAAAACATTTAAATATAATCCATCCAAAAATAAAATTTTCACTTGAAAGAGAGACAAATCCAACTATAAATTTTTTAGACCTCAATATCCAGACAAAAAAAACAATAATAAAATACAATTTAAATATATATATATATATATATATATATATATATATATATATATATATATATGGAAAGGCTTCCGCAGTCGGTAATATTAGAATTACTAGGTTCTCGGCCGCGTTTTAGATTTGTAAAATCTTGACGTTTCGGCTTCCACTTTGAATCCATTATCTCTCTTGATAATGGCTTCAAAGTGGAATTGAACTAAAACGCGGTTCTACCCGAATACCTAGTATTTCATATATATATATATATATATATATATATATATATATATATATATATATATATATATATGTATATATATATATATATATATATATATATATATATATATATATATATATATATATATAATTGGGCCGAACATTAAATCAGCAAAAAATCCAAATTTTAGCTTTGCAGGAAACCAGATTGACATGATAACACCTTGGAATTCGGCAACTACAGACTTTTTAAAAGTAAAACGGACAAAAGAATACTCAAAAATACACCACATCTCGGTGTTGCTTTCGCTGTCTCAAGAAACATTCTTGATTCTATAACAAATGTCCAGCCAGTAAATAATCGACTTATGACACTATCCCTCAAGTGTGCTAACAAAAACTATACATTAATCAATGCACACCTCCCAGTTAACGAAGAAAATAAAACTAATCCTGAAAAAGTAAATAAGTCCTGGGAAATTCTGGAAAAGACTATCTCTAATATTCCCTCTAACCATGTAAAAATCTTATTGAGTGATTTCAACGCCCAACTAGGGAAAGAAAAAAAGTACAGGAAAACAGTCGGCAGTTTTTCCGCTCATAAATGGACTAACCATAATGGTAGAAGAACTAGTAGTTGAACTATGTTCGCAGTTTAATCTAAAAATAATGTCAACCCATTTTAAGAAGAAAATAACAAATCAAAAGACCTGGAGGTGCCCAAACACGTACATGGGTGAATTTCAAATTGACCATGTTGCCATTTCGTACCCCAATTATAAAGAGATTTTGAATGTTCAAGTCAGGAAAGGAGCAAATATAGACACGGATCACTACTTGACTAAAATCAAACTTAGCTTAAAACCTCGAAAACTTATTCAAAAGAGGCTGCTAATACAAAAGTTTGACCCAACGAAAATAAAACCAGTCCTAACAGAAAAGCTTGATAAACAACCAGCACAGAACTGGCAAGAATTTAAACAAAAAATTATTAAAACAGCCTTAAAGTTGGTCCCTTTACAAAAGCGTAGAAAACATCCGTGGTGGGATGAAGTTTGCGAGCAAGCAGTATTAAGTCGAGGTAAAGCATTCAAAGACTGGAACAGTCAAAAAACAGCAATAAACTATAACATCTTTTTGGAAGTAAGAAAAGAAACATCGAAGCTAATTAGACAAACTAAAAGAAAATATGAAAACAATCAACTTAATGAAATAGAAAAAGATTTCCAAAAAAATAACACCCGAAACTTTTATAAAACATTTAAAACTAAATTAACAGGCTATCAACCGCAAAGTCTTTGCTTCCAAAAGGAAAACGGACAATTAGCTCTAAATAACCCAAACAATTGCAAAGAACTTGCGAAATATTTTCAACAAATATTAAACTGTCCTGAGCTCTTAAACAAATTAGCAACACTAAACCCTAAACAAACAAACCCAGATTCATTACCGCCGAATGAAGATAAAATAATTAGGCAAATCAAGCGGCTTAGCAATGACAAAGCTTCTGGTGAGGAAGGAATCACTGCTGAACATTTGAAGTCCGCTGGTCCAGGTACAATCAAGGAAATAACTAATATTCTACAAGAAGTTTGGCGAACTGAACGGATTCCGGAAGATTGGAAAGATGCTCTAATCCATCCACTACATAAGAAAGGAGATAGAACGGATTTAAACAAGTATAGAGGGATATTTCTTCCCCCAGTTTGTTACAAGATTCTATCTCAATGTCTACTAGACAGAGCACAGGGACAGTTAGAACCTAACATTGGTGAATATCAAGCAGGTTTTCGACCGGGCAGATCATGCCATGAACAGATCCTGAATCTAAAGTTGATTCTAAGACATCAAAAACTGTACAATAAAAATCTCGTCTGTACATTTGTGGATTTCAAAAAAGCATATGATTCTATTGACCGCGAATCTTTATTCCGAATCTTGAAAGAACAAGGACTAGATCTGAAAACGCTGGCAATTATTAAAGCAACGTTAACTAACACAAGGTCAAAAGTGAAATTGATGGGTGACATCTCAGAGCCCTTCGAAATTCAAACTGGAGTGTGACAAAGGGATGGACTAACGCCACTCTTATTTAACTGTGTTCTAGAAAAAGTAATGCAGGAGTGGCGTGAAAAAAAGTCGGCCCTGAATATTGACCAGCCGATTAAACTGGGGAGAACCAACATCAAAATTGATTGTCTGGCATTTGCTGATGATCTAACAATTTTAGCTCAAGATGTATTAACGGCACAGAAACAGATTGAAATCCTAAAAGAAACAGCAGAAAAGGTAGGATTCCAAATTTCCTTTGAAAAGACACAATACATGACCTGCAACAGACTAAGAACACCATTTCTAAAAACAAAATATGGTAATATTAGACGAGTCTCTCAATTCAAATATTTGGGTGAAATAATAATTGAAAACGGAATGGAAAAAGCGGCCAATAAGGGTAGATGTCAAAAAATGAAGACGGCATTGAGACTTACCCAAAATATTTACAACAAAAAATGCCTATCTAAAAACAAGACATTACAACACAGTTATTAAGCCAGAATGTCTATATGCTGCAGAAAGTTTTACGGACACATAAAACGGATGAATCCGAGTAGGCTAACTAGACAAATAGTCGAATTTTATGAAAATAGGAGTAGAGCTAATGTAGAAATAATTAAATGGATTGCTGCAATTAAACAGGACCTAAGATCAGCAAATATTACACAAAGTGAAATTCAGGATAGAGGCTGTTTCACACATAAGGTTAACGTTTGGAAGGTTGGCCAGAGAGAAAAATCTAGGAAGACTGGAACAACATGGTCTGACGAAAGGAAAAAGAATGAAATTAGTATGGGCGCAAAGGAAGGCTAACAACAACAAACGCCTCTTCGCGTGGTCCACCAGGGCCTATACGTGAATAATAATAAATAATATATATATATATATATATATATATATATATATATATATATATATATATATATATATATATATATAAAGCCCACACACAGATATAACACTTACAAAACAATAATTTTATCCATTACACATAAATATGGTGCATATAAATCTATGATCCAACGAACATTCAGAATTCGGTTATGCTAAAATAATCGAAAAATAGAACAAAAAATAATAGTCATAGCTCAACATAACGGCTTCAGTGAAAAAGATATTAGTTATTTAATAAATATTGAACAAAAACAATTATTAATCAATAAAATATATTCAAAAGTTAAACAATCAAATGATAAAAAATACTGTAAATACCGTAAGATTACGTATTCCGGTCCTAATAAAAAATCAGGAGTTTATGAGTTCAATTGCAACGAGTGTTGTAGTTGCTATGTGGGGCAAACAGACCGAAGTTTTCAGACCAGATTCAAAGAACACCAATCTGCACACCTACTAAAGCAACGAAATTTTAATTTTACCAATCATTTCACAGATATCGGACATATATTTCCCAGATAACAAATTTAAAAATGTTATATACTGCCCCAAATAGCAAGAAACTGAATATTTTAGAAGCAATAAAAATGTACAAATATTAACGACCGATCTAGAAAGTTATTAAATTATCAGACAGATCTTCGACTATATAGGATA
Organism: Cosmopolites sordidus; assembly: GCA_031761425.1. Classification (NCBI taxonomy): domain Eukaryota; kingdom Metazoa; phylum Arthropoda; class Insecta; order Coleoptera; family Curculionidae; genus Cosmopolites; species Cosmopolites sordidus. The sequence goes on from JARFXV010001986.1 coordinate 156,722, forward strand.
AACAACTGCCATACGTTAGTTTTAAAGTCAGTTTGATAATATAACATTATTTGCGAAACAAAAAATACAATACAAAGTGAAAAAATTAAAATAAGTTATAACAAAGTAAAAATGTTTGAATGTCATTCTTATTTGAAACAATAACGTTCTATCACTTCTTTCCAAAACCTCACCAAGCGGGAACTTTTTGAGGATGCGAAGATAACTCCTGAATCAGTTGAAGATTTTTATCGACCCAAATCTTGCTTTTATGTAAGCTCACAAACCCATTAAGCTACAAGTGCACTTCATCGGAATAATATTTTTCGGGAAGCGAGGGCCGGCTCCAACTTTCAATTTCTACCAGGTGTTGATTCGTGTATTTTCCATGATGAATGGACAGAATGTATTGAACAAAGGAGTATAAGTGATATTTCCATTCCAGACAGTGTTATCTCTATTACGATTCAAAGTTCTGATATCATTATTGGAAAACTCATTATTATAACAGTAAAACAGGCACTAGATTAGCTATTAAATAGTTCTATAATTCCAATTTGATACAATAAGATTTTGATATCTACATAAAAGTCTTTCTTGCTTCTCTGGGTTTTCTAACATATTCTAAATTCTAAAAGAGTAACTACTGTATTAAATTCAAGGGTAGAGATAAGTTATAAATGTATTAAACTTTTACTGGAATTTTTGCGCAACAATTTAACTGATTTTTCACTAACCAGCTATTTTTTAATATTAAATGGTTTCACTATTTCTCTATTTTGAAAGCACATATAGTCGACTGCTGTTTACTTTCGAGCTCATACGCATAGATCCAAGATTTGTCACGTGTGCAGATATTATAGGCGGCTTTTGACGCACCACGATTGAATTTTTTGAGCATGTCTTTGCACCAATCGACACGAGCCTATTTTTGAGCGATTGTCAAATTATGCGGAATGCAACGCGCACACATCTTTTTCATGGCTAAATGTATATGGAAAATCTTGTGTATGCTTGTCATACTAATGCCCAGAAATGCTTCAATCTCACAGTATGTCATATAACGATGTTGTTTTATCAGTTCGCGTACAATATGGATATTTTCTGCCACAACACCCAATTCTTTAAATTTGTCCGTGAGCCAACGACGGCCATGATTAAATTCACTAAACCAGTAATATGCAGTGGTTTTAGATGATAATTCATTGCCAAAAGTCAAAGTGAGTTGATCGATGCACTGTTGTCGACATAATCCATGTCGAAAGTCGTAGTAAATTATTTCTCTAATTCTCACGATTTAATTCCAGTTTTTGAGATGAAATTGAGATGAAATTTTCAAGTCACTAAACAACACAAATATATGACAAAACGTTCTGACAACAAAAATTATTTCAACAGTCGCGTTGGTCCATAAGGGCACGTGGGCATATGCCCCACCTAAAAAAAATGAAATAGAAATTTGATGTTTGACAATTACACTCGTATTTCTACACAGAAAAATGTATAAAGTGTGTGTGTGATACAAAGAAATGTAAAATTTTTGGTTGCGACGTATTTCCCCATCCCCATTCCAAAATTTGGTTATACGTGCCCCACCTCTTTTTTCCCCCACAAACCGCCGCTGGATTTCAAGAAATATCTAATTCTGTGTTCGATATTTTATGTGAGTCTGTCCCTTTATATCAAATTATTAAATACAGGCCTCGGAAATTTTAAATTCGAAAGAAACTCTTTTGAGCATGTAACAGAAATAAAACAACCAGGATCAAAACAAGTGGTGACTTGATTCGTATATATATATATATATATATATATATATATATATATATATATATATATATATATATATATATATATATATATATATATATATATATATATGCAATATATATATATAGTCAATCGGCAGCCCTGAGAAGGCTGCGAGACTTGGATTTTTATACTACCGATTCAGATGGATATCCTATATATCAAAAACGCCAACAAACCAACTGTCAAAGAGAGTCATGGAGGGACAATAGGGCGTAACAGAAAAAATATAAGAGAATATGGTGAACAACTAATGCACCTTAAAAACTGCTAAGGGTCTGCTAGAGATCGATTCGGTTCCAGGCGAAGGTTGAAGGTGGATAAGGCTCACTGAGGGCTAGAACTTCAAAGGAAGAAGAAATTTTATTAACTATGAAGATTTTTACTATACCGCCTTGCCCCCCAGAAAAAACTAAATCGTCTACGTTTACAAGCCGTTTCCTATCCTTAGTACTCATGTTCAGTGTTGCTTTGTATATTATATCTTATACAATTTTATTTTTACAAATTTTAACTACAGAACTTGTGCTGTTCATATGCTTTCGATACAGATGCATAAAATAAAACGAAGGAAGTTTATAATATTTTCAAACTCATTTGTTTGTTCTATCGTAGAGCCTTATGTTGAAAAATCAGTCATTGAAATTATTGATTCTTCTACAGATTCTTCTACTTCTACAGATTCTTCTCTACAGAGGACTTCTCGCGCTATCCTCGTAAGCTCCTAGTGCGAGATTTACTGAAAATTGTGAGTGAAGGAAACGATCTGCGAGATAAAATTTGGTTTGACGATTGCTAGAACGTCCGATTGTTACGGGAATCCGGGGTCAATTATTCGACCCGTTCTAAATCTGGCGTGTCTAGATGTTTTAAAAATGCGAATTATAAATAGGCCAAAAGGAGACTTTTATTTTCAAAATATCGTCGTTTACCAGCGGCGCGGCGTTTAACGAAAGCATTATCATATTACGTAGTTTTATACCAGGAATAATTATGTTCTGTTCATATTCTTGAATTCACCTGTTATTATGATGATGATTATAATATCTTCATATAATTTGTGATTAAGCAAAATTTTCTACTGTATCATTTCTAATATGAGAATTTCCACAGCTTGAACGAACTAAAGGTTTATCCAATAACAAGATCAGAACTTTAAAATGAGGGACAATGATAACGACAAGTGATAATCTAATAATTTTTATCTTGTAGAACAAATAATGGTATTTATCATGTTTGAAAAATAATGTCGTTCAAATGTCCCTCTCGGCTTCCTCTGGTGGAATACATTCTGTATACCCAATTTTCGACTACTCTTTCATACATATAGCATGGTATGAATGTTTCGGTGTTATGATATGGTGGCCTGAATATTTCTTTTAAGATCAAGAATTGTTCAGGGTTAATTTCTGTTCACCCGAGATTTAACATAACCCTACAAAAAATATTCTAACGGCACACATAATCTAACGAAGATCACATGATCTTAGTCATCAGTTGTCATTTTGTAGAATATCGCGTCTAGGAATTTTTTTGCAATTGGAATTTTTGGATTTTTTTTTTTTTTTGAATATGTGATAAGTCGTGCCGTCTTTTTGAAAAAAAATAAACATTGTTTATATTCACATTTATCGCTTCAGGTCAAAGATATCCAGTTAGCATATTCCTATAGCATTCACTATTAACAGCTCGATTTCTATCATCGCCTTAAAAGAAAATAAGGTCCACAAGTTATGCCATCAACAATGCAAAGACAGTTTCCAAATTGTTAAACAGTCTCCCTATTCTCATGATTTGGCCCCCAGATACTATTTTACATTTTCTAAGCTAGCTATACTATAAGCTATAAGCTACATACTTTAAGCTTTTTAGCTATATTATAAGCTAAATGACTATGGATGGAGAATTCCCAGTTTTCTGACGACAAAGTCAGTTTTTTATAATCGCCAGTGTGAATAAGTATCTGACAGGCCACGATGCCTCTAATATAGAAAATATTTTTTTCTTTTAAGGTATGTCCACACCTATTAAACTTTTTCGTTCAACATACGTTTCAACGGGCCTTTCAATATGCGTTATTGCATGCATGAGCGCATAAATACTAGCGCAGTAGGTAAGACGCATGCCTCCTTTCTCAGTTTCATTCAACATTTCTAGATTTCAATAAAGACGGGTTTTTAAAAACGTTAAAAAGATTTTATTTTGTAAGTATCTACTGTTAACTGTGTAACTTCAATGTCATCAATACCTCTGACACTGTCATGTTAGCCGATATGAGTGCTGCTGTGCTAAGGAATATTTAGAATAATTACTACAATTTACTAAAGGAAAATATATACTAATAAAATATTGCTTACACACTCAATTTACTATTTTATTACTTTTTATTTTATTTGATCTAAAAGACCTTTGTACCGTTAGGTGTAAAAGTCACAGTTTACATTTCAGTATGATGGTATTTCATGAATTTTTCCCTCCATGAGTTCCTGTCCGGTGCTAATTATCTGATTTCATTCGAATGAATTCCCCGCTTTTCTGTCGCTTGTCGAACTATTCTTCCCATCTCAGTCCTGGACATCCAATTTTATTTTTCCCTCGTGTTTTCGCATCATATATTCGTTTTGCTAATCTCTCTTCATTGATTTTGTGGATGTGTCCTAGCCACCTCAATTGTCTTTCTTCTATAATAGAATTTTCTCTTGGTTTCGTTTCCAGCTGTTCCATTACTGTCGAATTTCTCACTCTATCCCTTCTTGTAATTCCCTCTATTTTGAGTAGGAATCTCATTTCTGCAGCTGTAATTCTACTTTTGTTTCTCTTTGTTAAGGTCTAAGATTTGCTGCCGTATATTTGATGAACTCACTACTCTCTGATACACCTGTGCTTTTACCTCTCTCAGTATCTTTCTTTTTCCTAGAAATGTTGTTTTAGGGTGTTGTCTAGTTTGCCTGCTTTTCCCATTTTTTTATCTATTTCTTTGTTTATTTTTCCATTATTTTCTATTAGTGTGCCTAAATATTTATAGTTTTTAACTGCTTTGACATTACCTTCGCATCGAGTAAAATTTTGTTTTATTTTTATGTCAACAATTAACATTGTTTTGCTTTTGTCGGTATTTATTTCCTGTTTATGTCCTGTGTTTCATGTTTCCTTTCTTAGCTCTTCATTATATATCGCTAAGTTATGTTGTAGTTTTTCTTCAGAATGTGCCATTAGGATCATATCATCGATGATATCATGATATCATATCATATCATCATCATATCATGATATCGAACAGTAATTCTTGTGTTGTCACTGTTTTCATTTTTCTAAAACCTATTTTTGTATTTTTGCAATTTGTTTTGCTATTTTTTTCAACATCGTCAATAACTACTGAAAATAATAGTGGACTAGTACGCAGCCCTATCTTAGGCCTATTCCTACCTCAAATTATGTGGATTCATAGTTATGCGTTCTTACTTTATTCTTTTTGTTGTTGTATAAGGCCTTGATAATTTATTTTAGTACCCCTTCTAGTCCTCTTCTCTTTAGACTTTTCCAGATATTCGTTCTTTGTTCAATTCTATCAAATTGATTTTTCAGGTTAATAAAACAAATTTTACAAACAAGTTTTTACATTCTTTGATATCTCCTTTTTTAAACAAGGGCAATATTATATCTATATCCAGTCTATTGGTACTTTCTTTTCTATTATGATATCGATTAGTTGTGACAAAATTCTTCCTTTGCTATTTCTTCCATAGATTTCAACATTTCTGCTGTGATTTCATCTTGCCGTGGAGTTTGCCAAAAAAAGTTATAAAAATTTTTACTTTCAAAATTATATATTTATTTTTTTTTGTTTTAAATATATATATATATATATATATATATATATATATATATATATATATATATATATATATATATATATATATATATATATATATATATCATCATCATCATCATCATCATCATCATCAGCCCGCATCGATCCACTGCAGGATGAAGGCCTCTTCAGCATGCTTCCAAACTTCACGGTCCTGGGCTTTCCTCTGCCATTCGAGTCCAATATACTTAACGATGTCATCAATCCATCGTGCTTTCGGTCTTCTTCGCGGACGTTTGCGATCAAGCGGTATCCACTCCAGGATTGCCTTGGTCCATCTGTCGTCCCATCGCCTCGCTATATGGCCTGCCCATCTCCATTTCAACTGTTTTACTCTTCCAATGATGTCACAGATTTTTGTTTGTTCCCTGATCCATGCGCAGGTCTTTCTGTCTCGTCTTGTAATGCCAAGCATACATCTTTCCATTCCCCTCATATATATATATATATATATATATATATATATATATATATATATATATATATATATATATATATATATATATATATATATATATATATATATATATATATTTAATTTAATAAAATCAAACTACTTTACTTTAAATTAAATTTGTAAACTATTGCAAAAACTTGCAGATTATATCAAGAAGTTGAAAGCGAAAGCCCAAAATACCCAATATCGGTGGGAGTCGGTGCTCTACCTTTGCGTCTGGTCGACGTCAAGATTTTTCCTTGCATGCCTCTAATTCAACACCGCCTGCGTCTAACCTTTCAGCAGATGCATGCGCCTTGACGACCAAAAGAGTGGATATACCTGTGTGGACATATATCTACACATGTCTCATTACTTTATTTTCACACCTCATATATACACTAGTCTATATTATAATTTAGATATGTTAATATGCCATTACTGATGAGCTCAAATACTCATTTTTTCTTCTTGCAGATCATTAAATTCTATTACATTCCGATAGTTTTTTTATGCATATATTTACTTTTATTCATATATACTTTTATACATATATACTTTTATACATATATACTTTTCAGATTTTTTTATTGGTCATCGGAAAATAACAGATCATTACAAGTCATTTTAATGTCATGTTCTTCAGTCACAAATTGGACTATGTTTCACCTTAGTAATAACAACATCTCATTATCAGGTGACTACTCATTTCTGAAGAATATAATTTATCCAAACATTTTTATTACCCATTATTTTTTAGTTAGTACAAGGAAATATTATTATAACGAATGGACCGAGGATATCAGCATACATAATATACTTTCATTAAGAGGCGTATATGTTTTAAGTGTTATATCAAAGATGAAGGAAACTCTTCTTCACATATACATTAGCACGGAAAATGATGGACCTCAAGCGTTGAGATATTCACGTCAATATAATTTGAGATTGTCCAAGAAAGGCAGAAAGGATTGGTTAACTGTAAAATGGGAACCCAGGTAAATGCTAAATAAGAAAATGTATAGTCGAATGTAACTTTTATAATATATTTTTAGTTCGGTTGACCCACAAAGAACAGACTATTGTCTTGCCATAAATTCAGAAAAACATTATAAAACCATGTGTGCCGCTGAACAAAATAGTTTTGAAAACCATCAGTTGTTATGGGAATATAAATCTGATTTGAACAAATTAAGTAAGTATGTACATATATTTATTTCCAATTTGTTAAGAAAGGATATAATAATGAAATAGACATAAATATAAATATAATAATGAAAATTCTCAATAACTGCTCTACATTGTGAAACTAGCGATTACCTTTACCGAAGAAACTTTGTCTTAGATATTTAATATGCGAATTTTTATTTTATTATAGCACTTGACCAACTGAACTATTCCATTTCTAAAAGTGACATCGTACACACTATGCAATAAGGTATATAATTTGAGCAGATGTTTTATGAGAATTGTTCTTGAATTATGTTTTCATTTAAATGAATACATAAGCAACCAATATTATCATAATAAGGGGTAAAAAATATAAAAATGATTATCGAACCACTATTACATCCGCAAAAAGTCACTGTTTAATGTGATTTATGGATTAAGGAGAGGTTACTATCAAAGGTTATAAATTGACACATAATTATTACTTTACCGCACCAATAAAATATCGAATATTGTCCGTTAACTCCTGAATAGTTTAAAAATTATTCTTGAATATTTTCTTTAACCTAAGAAAAGAATGAGCCCCAAGGCCAAACCGTACTATGCCAAATATCAGTTCTTGGAAATTAAAATTTTGGAAAATGGAAGGGTGACCGCAATATAGACAACCCAATAAACCGACACTTAGCGGTATAAAGATATTAAAAGCCAAGAGTCGCCAAGGCCTAACAGTTCCACCGCTAACATCCTACAGGTCACGTTTCTATACTTTCTTAAATACTTATTTAAGTAACTAAAATAACTAAATTTTAACAAACAAGCAAATATTTATGTATAGTGAGTTTTAGAAATTTTTTTTCTGCGTATAATAAAATTTGAGTATATGTCTTTACCAATGAAAGTATATATCAAAACTGGCATATACAGGAATTTACTAAACTGTTTCCATTTTATTTAATATATACTGAAGAACAAAAAAAATACTGAAAAATATATTTTATTAGATTATTTTTTTAATTTTGTATGCACCATGAGAGCATTATGCAATTAACAAAAAATTTAATTTCACTTATATTTGATAATAAAATAAATTGATAATAATAAAAACTAGATCCGCAACAGTTTTTATATCATTCGTTTACGTAATAGCTCAAGAGTTCGACTAATGCTCCCTCGAGCATATTCTACGAACGATAAATCTGGTGATCTTGCTGAACAGTCGAGTGTCCCGATCACAGAATCTTCTACAAACTGCAATGTTTAACTAGCTAATGAGATTTGGATGCATTTTCAGATACAGTCTAATGATGGATTCCAATATTTCAGTTACTTAATTTGGTGCATTTGAAATTCCTCTGATTAGGTACCAAGGGTGGCCTACTTTCCAAATATAACAATTCCAATATCATAATTTATGGAGTGATAGAATGTGTTCAGTGTTCAAAGAAATTAATGAGCTAGTTCGCTGAAATGAACGATTGAGCTGAAACCAAAACAATCAATATTTTATAACAATCAACATGTATCGGTCGTCCCACACACAATATAAATTCCACAAGACTTCCTGCAGAAATTGAAATAATCAAAATAAAAAGTCTTTTTTGACATTTTCTATATTATTTAGGTTTTTCAGTCTTTTTAGTGTCGCGTTAGGTTTTGTCATAGTTTTACATTGGCCGGTTAACACGGCGACGATTTATCCTTTTTTCAGTATCGTGATTTAAACGAATTATCAAGTTCTGTCCACTGAAAGCATGAAACCTTCTAAATTAGTCCCGCATCTGAAAACAAAACACCAGTCTTTACAAAACAAACTAGAATTTTTCGAACGTAAATCACTCTTCTTAAAAAATCAACATAATGCTGTCAACAAATCAAGCCGTAATGAGACCGCAGCACTTCAAGCATCCTATTTAGTAGCATTAAGAGTGGCCAGGGAGTCTAAGCCCCGCACATGTTTGCGGAAAAGCTCATTTTACCCCACTGCCATTGATATGGTCAATGTGATGATAAGTCCGGAAGAAACAAAAAAGTTGAAAACTATACCACTTTCAAATGACACAATATCGAGACATATTAATGAAATGGCCAATGATGTTCACTATCAAATAACTGAAAAGGTTAAATCTAGTGAATTTTTTGCTATTCAGTTCGACGAGTCAACGTCCAAAACGAATCCAATTGAAGAAAATATGCTATTTTGCTAATTAATCCCTGGTCGTGCGACTGACGAAGGACTGTCTAAAGTTGTTATTGATGCGCCACAAAACAAAAATTTTGACTTTAATAAATACATTGCGTTATGTACTGATGGCGCGAAAGCGATAACGGGGAAGAACAATTGTGATAGTAAAATTAAAAGACATGCCACATATGGAATGGACATACTACTTTTTTCACAGAAATGCGCTTGCTACAAAAAAAAAGCCAGATAATTTACAAAATATTCTGTCTTCTGACAGAAAATATTGTAAATTTTATTAAAAGCCGACCATTGCAGATTAGACTGCTTTCCACATTGTGCGAAGAAACGGGTGCCAAATACGACTCACTGCTTTTCCATACTAAAGTCAGGTAGTTGTCGCGAGGAAAAGTGCTAACGAGGCTTTTTGAATTGCGAGATGAATACAAAATCTTTGAATAACTTGAATACGAGTTTACAAGACCGTAATAAAAACATTTTTTCTAATAATGACAGACAAAGTCAATGCCTTCATCAAGAAGCTGGGTATTTAGATTATACGCCTTGAAAAACGTTATTTTGATGCATTCACTTCGGATTATGTTACCAAAAATATGGATTTAGAAAATTCTGTTATTGATCACGTGTTGAACAGCATGGAAACGCATTTACGCGAATTGAAAATTCAGTTACTGAAATATTTTCCAGATAGCAACGATGGTTTGTCGAAAAGATCGGTTCTCAATTCGTTTGATGAAAATATTGTTGCAGCAATGTGACCAGCAAAATGACCTGTTGAGATTCACAACCAACTTATTGAAAGATCGGCCAACAAAACTCTACAACTAGAATTTTTAAATCAAGATTTAGATAAGTTTTGGCTAGCACGATGTGAATTCGGAAGCCTATTAACAGAAGCTTTGAAAACATTGATCTGCTTCGCTACTTCTTACTTATGCGAAAAAAGTTTCTCGTCTATGGCTTTAAAAACTAAATATAGAAACCGTCTGTTATCACTAGAAAATAATTTGCTTATGGCTGTTTGCAATGATGATCCACGTATAGAAAAACCTTTAAGTGAAAAACATCAACCGTAACATTAAATTATTATTTGAAACAACTTTGGCTATTACTTTATTTAAGTTTATTTTATTAGGTTGATATTACTTGGTAATTTTTAATTTTCTACCACTTGTTAAATTAAAAATACTTTGATAAAAGGATGTTGATGATGTATCCTGTCTTATTTTTTTGAACACATTGAACACAGGCTGACAAACGATGAATTCTAATGATTATCGTTGTTTTATATTGGAGGCAGTATATTTTCAAATGACCTGCTTGGCTCTGTGTGATAACCTGCGTCATTTAAACTAAATTTTAACAAACTCCAAAGTGGAAAATCAAATGCTTCTTTAAATGACCAACAAAATTTGAAACATTCTGGTAAAAATTTGCAAACGGTGCGGTATTATAAATTTTGTATTGCTTATATTTATTTTATTTATTCTGATTTGATTCGGTTCTGGGTGACTGTTGTCACACCAGCATATAATTTTTGTTAACTAATTTTCGTCCAAAATAGAAATAAATAAATATTTCAATTTTGCAGTTAAATATACTATTTTAGTATATTATTAAAATATTTGTTGTTTATTCTTAGTATACATAGTAGACTTATTCATGGGTTTATCGAATTTCTGATGATTATTAATAAAAATATTAAATGTCTTACGTTTGTGAGATTTCTTTCGTCAGATGTTAAAACCTGCTGACGTCAATATTTTAAACCCGTTTGCTTACATGCCTTATCAGAAAAAAATATGAATTGGCTTTTAAAGCTTTTAAAGTAAATTATAAAAAGAATGGCTGTATTTAGGTTTTTCTCGTAAAATTTTAATAATTAGAATAACTTATCTTATTTAATATACTTTAAGCATTTCATTTTAAAACAGGCCAAGATTAGAAAGGTATAAATTCAACGAATTCCACTGTAATCAGACCAACAATGATATGAGGATCACCCCAAAAATGTCTTGGAATAAAATACAATATACGAGAGTAGTTCGAAAAATTCTCTTTACGAGAAAAAACAATAAAACAATTCCCCTCAGTCAGTTTTCTTTTTACTGTCAATATAGTACCACTTCTAAAGCATAAGATTGAGAAACCAGAGATAGAGCTACAGAATAGTCGGTAGACGATGAAAAATCTGTAATTATAAAAAACTTACGAAGGAGACAATTGAGAGCCGAAATAAAGCAAAAAAACAAAATACGTAGGTGGTACGATGGTGAATGTAAAAATATAATAGAGAATAGAAACTCAGCTCAACTGAAGTGTATGTTAAGACCATCAAGAACAGGTAGAGAAAAATACAAGAGACTGAGAAGGCGGGTCAAACGTGTATACTATAGGAAAAAAACAGGAGCTACTAAAAACGTAAATAGAAAAAATATAAGAAGTTAAAGATACACAGAAGATAAGAAAGTTGTATCAGAATATTGAGGCAGAAAGAAGCTCTAGAGTGACTTTGATTAAGAACGAAGAAGCCGAAATATTAGCCCACATGGATAGCATGCTAAAGCAATGGAAGACTTATTTTGAGACGCTCTTAAACCAAACCACCAAAAAAGATTAAATTGGTAAGCCACAATTAATGAATGAAGCCTAAGCACTGGTAGAAATGCCATCATTACAGGAGGTGGAGGAAAGTTTAATGAAAATCAAAAACAATAAAGCCCTATATAGAAGAAATATATGATACTTTCAGAACTGCAAAATCGTGGAGGAGAAAAATTTACTCGAGTCATTCCAAGAGTCCAATGTATAAGAAAGGAAATAAAATGAAATGCAAAAAAAATCATGGCATACGAGGGTTGCTATATTTCTGGCGTCGAAAATCGTCTTCACTGACGCGAACAAAAAGAAATCATTTGGTGCCAAATCAGGACTGTACGACAGATGACCCATCAATTCGATGTTCTGACCTGTCAAATATTGTTGTTCAGTCCGATGTGTGAGCTCGCGTTGTCAAGGTGAAGAATGATCCTGCGTCGCTGTTTCATTTTTCTTATTTCTCCAAAGACTTCTGGCAAACGAATGGTTGTGTATCATTCAAAATTGACCGTTTTACAAGTTTTGTTTTGTTTGGTTTGGCTCATTTTCAAAAATCCATACAGTTATTTGCTATTTACTATCGCGCTCATACGCATAGATTCAAGGTTCGTCACCTGTGTATATCTTATAAACGACTTTTGACGCACCTCGATTAAATTTTTTGAGCTTTTCTTTGCACCAATCGACACGAGCCATTTTTGAGCGATTGTCAAATTATGCGGAATCCAACGTGCACAAATATTTTTAACGACTAAATGTTCATGTAAAATCTTGTATATGTTTGTTATACTAATATCCAGAGATGCCTCAATCTTGGGGTATCTCACATAATGATCTATCGTAATTTTCTGGCACAACAACCGATTTTAGACGACCTTCTTTAAATTCGTCCGTGAGCGAATGACAGCTACCATTGAATTCACTAAACCAGTTATATACAGTGGTTAGATGGTGCTTCATCGCCGAATGTCGAAGTGATTTGATCCATGCACTGTTGTTGATTTAATCCACGTCGAAAGTCCTAGTAAATCATTGCACAAAAATTCTCACAAATTATCATTTAACAACTCAAATAGCGTCCGTATGCTAAAACGTTCTGAGTACATATACAGTCAACAATGTCAAACTTTACGATGTATGTCAGATAACGCCAAGCAACACCATTTTTGCCAATATCGGATACATAAATAATATCCCTCGTATCATCTTCTACAACTCTGATATAGGAATTTCAAGTCGGTATTTGTCCAGAAATATTCACACATAGTAATAAAAAAAACTCACTGAGAACCAAATCTCGTTTATATGGTTTATATAACGGCCATTCAAAGATCAATACCTGAAATTATCTGACTACAATTAAAGAAGTGTACCCATGTGGACACTTTAATATTTTATATCGCTATTTCATATTCATCACCATAGACATCCCAAACAATAGGAGAAATCATTTTTCCCAAAGATGGACCATAGTTATCGCTCTTTTTAATTTTACCCATTGTTTAGAAATAAACTTCGTCTCTAGCTTTTAATGAAAAATCCATGTTGTATCAATTACGATTTTCACAATCATCTCTTGATCGAACTCTTTAAACGAACCTTAAATATTATGCCTAGAAGTGCCATAAGTCCTTCGTTTCGAAAAAAGACCTGTCTCATTTCGGTCAACTTTCCACATCTTTGACAAAAACATAGACAAAGGATAATAAAGGAAACAGAGATGAAAATCATCATTCAAGCTCAAAAAAGATGGTCCAGAATATGAGCAGGTTTTATGAATCATTTTATACCATTTTATTTGATTTTTAGGCATGAAAGGCGTCGCAACACGGCTTATTCCGAAGGGTCTCAGTTGCTTGAAGACCCCGTACCCATTCGGACCCTACGCGTTATAATGGGCGACGGACTAGATAAAGTTGTTCAAAAATCATAGTCATATTGACTATGTCCCTTGACTAGTACAGTGTTATTCACATAGAATTACTTCCACAGAGACAAATATATAACAAACAATATTATTTAGGTCATGGGGCGTTTGAAAAAGATTTTTTGTCGAAAAAGCCAAATTAATGGACGAACAATTCTTGGATTTTGCACCACGATAATATATCGTTCATTGTACCCAAGTTGTTAACCAAACTCAACGATTGTCAGGGACCAAGTACCGTTTTGGCCAGATGTTACTCCACACTAACTTTTTTTTATTCACTAACTCATATTAACACCTCGTGGAAACCGTTTTAAGTCCATTGAAGTCATCGAACAAAATTCACACAAGGAACTGAAGGCCATAATGAAAAGTACCTATAAGAAGTGTTTCAAGGACTGGATCAATTGCTAGCAAAAGTGTATCGCATAAAGTTGAGCCTCTTTTGAAGGTGACAAGATACATTTTTATCTTCCAATCAATATTTTGTGTTTTCTTGAACAATTCCCTGTATTTGTTTGACTTAATGTACATTAGCTTACAACTATTTTAAAACGATATCGTTTCCTATCTTTTTGTAATTCGCAAGTTCAAACTAACGTCAAAATTCTATTATTCTTGTAAGTGTAATTTTACGAAATAGCAATAAATGCGATTGTGGTCGATAACCAACAATTAATAAATTTAAATTTGTTAAATTTGTTCTTCATGTTCCACTCGTTCTTTTTCGTTATTTAAATTTATTTAAATGCTATAAGATTCTTGTTAATCATCATTAGCTCAACAGCCCCTTTGTGAGTCTTGGGCGTTGCAATTTTCTTCCTTCTTCTGGACCTATCAGCTGCCACGATTTTCCAATTAGGTAGGCCTATGTTCGTTGCATCGCATTTGAGCCTAGGTCTTTCTGAACTAGGAATTCTGAGCTAGGGATTCTGAGCTGAGCCGTCTAATTTTTATGTTGCACATGTCTTCTCCTCCAAAGCGGGCATATAGGTCGCATACTTCATGAGTTGTAGCGGCGTTCCCATTCTCCATCTTCGCAAAAACCCCCAAATATAATCTTAGCAGTTTTTTCTCGAAGATTGGGAGTGGATTTGCGTCGATCTTAATGAGCATCCATGTTCCTGTGGCATATGTGAGACCTGGCAAATCAATGTTTTGTTCAGTTGGATTTTCGTACTGCGGTTTAAGTTGCGACTTCTCAAGTATTTACGCAAACCGAAATAACGTCATATTAAATGATAAATTTGTAGCTTTTTAATGTTTCAAACGTTTGAAACATTAACAAACAGCAACAAGTGTATCCTAGTATTTTCAAAATGTTTCACAAGGAAGCAACTGCAGAATCCATAACAATTACGAAATAACGTCTGTTTGTCAGTAAAATACGCCATCTGATTTCATCACATTCGCTTTTTTCATAGTTGATTGCAGAACTGAGGTAGGTGAAATGACAACAGGCTTCAAAGTCGTAGTCACCTACTGAGTTTTAGCCGACATTTCGAATGCGTCTTGTTGAGGATACCATTAATTTGGTTTTGTTTTTATGGATGTTGAGGCCTATAGTTAGTATATATGTGATTTCCTTATTACTGACTCCAGTGCGATGTTAAAAAGAAGACGGGCTACCCTGCCATAGACAATTGTATGTATCAAGTCAATTTCTTAGTGATTTTTGAACCCTAACGACGTTGACAACTATTGTTAATCACTCCGTATACTTTAAAAGGTTCCATATACTCATATTCCATCAGAGGGAAAAACTAAAAACCAAAATACAATATAGTCATTTTATTCCTAAGCTAATTTTATACTAAAAAAAATGTATGAAACAATGACTGAAAATCAATGCGAATAAAAAATATATCTGTTTTAAGTAAGGGGTAAACATAAAGGATATAAAAACCAGAAAGCCGATTTTTTACCTTTCTGTTCTACATGTAATATATCTAGACTGTTTATATCTGGAAAATGGAGATTGATTTCTAAAAAATGGTTGGCTAAATTTGATGTATTTTTTTAGATTAAAAGCAGCTTTATGATCTTTAAACCTAGTTTTAAGTGCTACCTGTCTGTTCTATGGAACAGCTGTTGCATTCGTTACACTTAAGCTTATAAATTCTTAATTTTGTATATTTGTTCTGCTTTTCTTTGACGTTTAAAAATAGGTTTGATAATTTATTTGATGATTTAAATATAATAGTCCTATCATCTTTGGTTAGAATATTTGCAATTTGATCGGCAATTTGCCGCCAGCCAAAGATGTATTGCTCCACTGAATATTAAGTAAATTTGCTGAATCGAAATAAGAATGACTAAATTGCATCAAAATCGCACAGTTCTTCTGTGAAGGCTGTCCCGTTAGAAAATAAAGTATTTTGTGAAAATGATTATTTAAAATATTAAATTTATATTTTTATTAACAAGTTAGATTTTTGTAGGAAAAACAACCTCTATGTTAGAATGTGTTGGACATAGGACACATGTTAAAATACCCAATCTTAAACAAGGTCAACTATATTACTTCGATCTGTTTGCTATTAATAAGCAATCAAATTTTACTTACTTACTAGACTTCACTACCAAAAGAATTGATCTTAAAAATAAATTTGTCGCCTTAAAAGATGGGAAGTTTGCAAACATCAGAAAAATCACCAAAAAGACCATTTTTAAATTCAAGGTGTGTGATTTATTTTGATATGTAACACACTATTTTTATTTTCTTTTTTGTCCTAACAGGTGGGAAGACATTCAGGAAATTATCTCAATCTTTATATAATACCATGTGGAAACTATATTTATTTGGATGTAAAATTGAAACATTCAATTGTCGTTCGACAAATAAAAATAGAACGATTCAAGAACATAACAATACCGAATATAATAAAAGGACACAGATACATTATAAAGGTTGTAGTACCACAGGAAAGTTTTATTAATACAGGAGTAGAGGTAGGTATATATTTGTATTGTATTTATCTTGATTAAAATTATACAAAAGCCAGTCAATATACAAATCTTTGAGATATAAAAAACCAACTTCTTAGTTCGTTACTGAAAAAATATTGAGTATATCCAACATACAACATATAAAACTAACTCATCTAATCACTGTAACATTCGAAATGGCCTACACAAGTGGCCAGAGAAGAAGAAGAGGAAAAGTGTTTTTATGTGCTGCAGTGCAATTCTTTCTTCAATAGTAAATATTTAATTGGGAACACCCAAAAGATATACTACTTTGCTCCCGCTATTTTTTTTTTGTTAAATTCAAGGTTTTATTGTAAAAAACTAGTTATACATTTATGATTCAAAGTGTTGGCCATCATTGGCCACTACTTTCTCCCATCTTTCAGGCAACATTAGAATCCCGCTTTAAAAAAACTGGTCACGTTTGAAGAGATCCACGAATCGATCCAATATTTGACTTCTTTAATAATAATAATATTCAGCTCTACAGACCTAGTGGCCCTTGGCTTCGAGTTGTTTTACTCTTCTTCTCCATCCCTTTCAGTCTCACTCCTACTTTCCTCAAATCATCACTTTCCTACTTTCCTCGTACCTCAATGAGGTACGGAATACCTCATCCAGCCATTTCTTCCTCGGTCATCCTCCTCTTCTCTTTTCCCGTTCGCCTCTCTTCAGAATTGATTTAACCCATCTCCCGCTGGATATCCTCGCTATGTGCCCCAGCCATCTAGCTCGCTGCGCTCTCACGACCTGAACGATATTTGGTTTTTTGCACAGTTCTTCTATTTATTTGTTTGTTCTTCTTCTAAGTTCGTGAACTTTAATTTCGCCAAAAATTTTCCTTTATATTTTACGTTCCCAGACTTCCAGCTTACTTTCTTTCTTCTTCGCCATCGTCCATGTCTCGCACGCATAGGTAACCGTGGGCCTTAATATTAATTGGTACACTCTTACTTTTGCTGCTCTTGTTATATTCTTTGCTCTTAAAACTTTTGAAATTATTCCTGCGTACTTTCTCATCTCCCCAATGAGGTGTTTCAGGGCTCCTTTCGCAAATGTACCTCTAACATTCCATGTACCTATCCTAATTCTGTGTGGTTTGTTTTTTCCTGTTTTCTTCCTGCTTACATACAGATTGCTTGCTTCCAGTCTTAATCCATTTTGTTGCGAATTCTCGTTGAGAAATCCTTCCTTAATTCACCTCCTCTTTTACGTTTTCCATCATCAGATGTATCTGATTCCATCTCTGTTTTCTTATTTCTTATTCGATAGATTTATTGAGTTCGTCTATTTCTTTTGTACCTAAACTTCTGTTTCTATCCAACGCTAGGCAACAGCGCAAATAAATTTTGCCTGGACCCCCGGTTCCTTATTCCCTTATCGCAATAACCTAACCTAACCTAATTTCAAGTCTTTTCTTCTTTATTATTTCGCTTAGGCTTGAACAATTATTTTGTATCACACTGTACTTAGGCTCATACTGACTTCTTTCTCATTTGACTTATTTATAAGACCGAAATGGCCGGCCAGTCAGGCAGTGTGCCATCGATTGAAACAGGTGATAGTCAGAGGGAGCAACGTCTGGAAAATTCCCATGGGAAGTCCTACCCCATCCATGAATGGGTGGGGTAGGACTTCCCATTTCAACGTTTCCAAAAATGTCTCTTTGGAAACGCAGCATTGTAATGCTGCAAAATCACTTTACCGTGTCTTCCACTGTTCTGCGGCCATTTGTCCTTCAATGATTGGCTCAAATGCATTAATTGCGTTCGATAACGATCACATGTGATTATTTCAGACGGTTTTAACCGCTCATAATACGCTACACCGAGTTAGTCCCACCAAATACAGAGCATCACCTTAAAGCCGTGAGTGGTCGGTTTAGCCGTCGGCGTAGAAGCGTGGTCGGGATATCCTCATGATTTTTAATGCTTGGAATTATCGTAATAAACCCATTTTTCGTCCCCAATCGCAATGCGATGCAGAAATCCCTTCCGTTTGTACCTTTCAAGCAATTGTTCACAAGCAGACAAACGGCGTTCAACATCTCTCGGTTTCAAATCGTATGGCACCCAATATCCTTGCTTGTGGGTCATTTCCGAGCCTTTTGAAGGTGTTTTGAAATTACTTGTTGAGTCACTCCAAATGATCTTGCCAACTCTTCTTGACATTGACACGAGTCTTCATTAAGTAATGCCTCTAGTTCTTCATCTTCAAAAACTTTCGCTCTTAGTAAAATGTATACAACTTTGCTCCCGCCGTTTTTTTTTAATTCGAGGCTTTATTGCAAAAAACTGGTTATACATTTATGATTCAAAGTATTGTCTCTCTTCGAGGTGAAAATCACCGCTCTTGAAACGTTGGAACCACTTACGACACGTTCTTTTACTTATAGCGGGCTGGCCATAAGAGCATTCGGTGAGCCTCAGCCGCAGGTTCCTTCTTATTAAAGAAATAAATTAACACGTCCCGCAAATGACGAGAATTTGGCTCATAAATTGACATTTTTAATATAACGAATAAGCGAATAACTTTATAATGTTAACACAAGTCGACTACTGGTGCTATGGGGTTATGTTCACAAGATGCCCAAAGGTATTGCATGTCGTCTATAATGTATTTATTTCGACGACTACTTACCAACACCATCTATAAGAAAACGGCGGGAGCAAAGTTGTATACCTTTATTTGTACAAAAGATGTACACGATGACCGCACAATGATAATAGACACTAACTGATGCATCTGTCCGATGACAATAGACTACCCTTAATATTGTATTCAAAATTCATAAGGATCGTGCACCGAGAGGATGAAAACTTAAACGCCTGAATTACTCATTACATTATACGGTAACACCATCTAGCGGTTCATCTACATTGCCCGATGTTCGTAATTAAAAGTGACTAGGTCTGGTTCGATTACTTCGAGAGAAAGACATCTGAGCTTAACTGTTGAGTTCATAAAGAACGAAACAAGCAAGGTTTCATAAGCTAATTTTTCGTCCTAGTCATCGAACGAGATACAGTTCATCTAGTCGTACGACCTGTATTTAATAATACAGTTAATTATTACTTAGATATTAATTAATAATACGATCAAGGCAGAACGGTGCTTATCTTTTATATAAAATATTACTCAAAACTATTAAACTAGAGTAGTAATGCATGCAGTACTTGCATTAAATTTTGCAATGTGTAATTTTTAGTTATTCCTTAACTTCAAAAACAAGTTACTGACTTATTTTCGGTCAAAAGAATCGATACTGTTATAAAACAGTTTTTGACTCCCTTTTAGAAAATGTTCTTTCATTAAAGTAGGAGAATACTACTAAAGAGACTTGAAATTGTGTGCATGTAGTTTATAGGCTTTATCTTCATATCAAAAATGTTAACGTTACCTCGCATGCCTAAAGAAACATTGGACCCAACAGAATATTAAATTCATGGTGCAAACAAAACATTCACTTTCGGACTCATAAATTTTCTGCAATCTAATTCGTTGTTTTTTTCATGTCCATGGTAGATAATGATGCAGATGTTTTAAAATGTTAATTATCAAATTATTATCAAAGATACTGCATCATAGGGAATATAAACTCACAAAGCTCACAACTCACACGCACTCTCACAAAGCTCACAACTCACACACAACTCACAAAACTCACACGCTAGATTAAATTCGTTAATAAGAACAGTTTATTGTTGTCAACCTCTAAACAGATACCAGAGGTCTGATAAACTAAATTTCAAAAACACTTTTGATACAGTTATATACGAAGGTTAAAAAAATGTAATCACTTTTAGGATTAATAAAAGGATAATTATACCATATATTATTTTTAATTTATAAACATTTTTAGATATTTGCAACAACGAAACCGAGCTTGAATTCTCCACTTCCAACACTACCACAAAATACATCAGTTATTGAATATGAATCGCTGAAGCGATGTGACAGTGTAACCATCGGTTGGATGCCTTCTCCGAGTAACAAATTCAATTAAAAAAAACCTTTTCAATTAATATATTTTAATTTTTATAGATGAATATAGTGCCATATATTGTCTGGTCGTAAAAGAGGGAAACATCAAGGAAAATGAGGAATATAACCAACCTAACCAATGTGGATTGGAAAGCCGTTTAAAAAAATCACTGGATTTTGCTTTAAAATACTGTATTGATCAAGTTAACAAAAGAAATCAGTAAGCATAAATATGTTGTAGTGTTTGATTAGGAGTTTTTATGAACTAAATGTGATTATTAAATCAAAATAATAATTACCGACAGCCCTGTGGTGAAAAGTTCAGGTCATAATAACCTCTTAATGACTTAAGTCTTCAAAATCTAAGCCAAAAATATTCTAAAGAAGTAAAGTAAGGAATTTAGGATTGGAAGCATGCCATCAATCAAAGCTATCAATTAGGATCGGTCAACACATCCTGATCTTTTAAACTCTTGAAAATGTCACTAAGACATTTGGCGTTATTCAGCCTGATTATTGACATGACTATGGGACGATTCTTTTATCGAATTTTTAGACTATTGCCTGAGTAATAAATATAAATACTTAAATACCGGTCACGTTGGCGGCTTGCCTTAGGAGGTGAACCGACGACGCGGTAGTGGCTTCGACTCCCAATCCCGGTGTGGATGTGTGTAGCTTTCTTAAATGTTGGTGAATGTTTCTAGGTAAGAGTATAATATTTGACAAGGAATCACCTCTCAACCACGCCTGTTCGAGGCTGAGTAAGGACGGATATCTGCTGAGAGGTATTCTTTGTTGGACACTCGCCGATCGATAGTCTTCTCTAGAGATTTATGGTTAAAGACAATCAAACCAACGGTTTTGCGGTCCGAGGGGGATACTCACCAGGATTATCGGTAGCTGATGACCGTGGTTTAGAACCCACGTTAAATTGTAGGTACAGTCGCTAAATGACGCCCAGTGCGATGACACCTTTCTAACTAAAATAAACTATCTAACTAACAAATATACAAATTATCCTCAAATAGATCCCAAAGAATAGCAGAGTAATACATTCACACTGTGAGAGTGACTAGAGTGATCCACACTATCCAGATAATGTCTTAGACACCAGGAGTAAGAAAAATCATCAAGCTATTGATTGGTTTTCATTTTTTTCTAACTAGATAAAACAATAATAGCAGTTGACTGAGTAAGAGGATAAATGTAGATTATGATTAAATTATTATTATAGAACTAAGTAAGTGTGGTTGTGTAATAGAGTTGTGTAATAATCAAACGTTCATGATTTTCTTTAATCCCGATTTCAAAATGACAGAATTTTTATGGTAAAACTAAGCACTACGATTTGTCATAACACATGTTCCCATAGAAACATAACTTAATTTTGTCTAGAAATTACCAAGGCCAACTATTTATCAGCAACACTCGTAATGAATTTCCATAAAGTAACTGTAATGTTAAAACATTGTTCTAATTATAATTATATCGAGCTAAAATGCGATTGGATGAAAAGTTTTTAAACAATGATCAATAAATTTGTTTTGCATAAAATCTTAATATGTAAGGTGGCCCACGAGTAACGGGCGTTTTTTAAAGAAATATAACTTCATAATAGTATAAAAGATATACACAATGTCCGCACAATAATAACATACAATAACTGATGCATCTTCCAAATAACAATAGACTACCCTTAATATTTTATTCATGATCCATAAGGATCGTTCACCGATATATATATATATATATATATATATATATATATATATATATATATATATATATATATATATATATATATATATATATATATATATATATATAAATAATATATATATATATATATATATATATATATATATATATATATATAATATATATATAAAAATCTTGAAATTCGACACCCTAGGCTATATCTTTACGTACTGTGATCACAAATTTCCCAATTTTTCAGTGTTATTTTTTATAACGTGGTCCTAAATAACCATGCTATTAAAGGCAGTCACAAATCAAACAATTAATTAATTAATTGTATTAATTTTAATTAATATTAAATTATTAATGAAGTATTAACAATGAAGTTGTTAATTTAGTAAAAAAAAAGCTTGATTGAGTCGTACTTTGTAAAATGTATTTTGAAAAAATGTATTACACTACCCTGGGTGAGTTATTTCAAAAGATGGCCCATTTAGTCCAGGTTTCAAAATGGTACAACAATTGGCACTCTTCTTTCCACAAAAAAAAATATTGTTGCTTATTTTTTTTGCAAGTAATATGGACAGATATGATAGAGTGAGATAGATAGTGACGCTGTTCGACGACGAATTAGAGAGGGACAGTTTGACATTCAAGTTTAAGATCGCCCATTTAGTGAAGATTTCAAAATGATACAACAATTGGCATTTTTCTTTCCACAAAAAATATTATTGATTTTTTGCCTTATCTCAAAAATACTTAAATAAAAAACCTTATCTCAAAAATACTCAACCCAAAGGCAATGTTTGTGAGTCAAATTAATAATTGGTCTATAATTTTATTAAAATAAAACTTAATCAAATCGAAATGGAAGGAATTATTGTAATATTTTTATTTATCACAATATTTTTCTTTAAAACTAAAGCAAATGCTCAAATTGTTAGCCTTCGGCACGAATACATGCTCTGCATCGAGTTAGAAAAGATCTTTTTACCAGTCGTGCGCATCTCCTTGCATTTATTTCTTATGCTGTTTCAACAATTCTGTGACGAAGCTAGTTCGGCTAGATTTTGTATTGGTTTTGAATACAGTTTTCTTTTATGCAGCCCCAGTATTAGAAATCAAGGTGGTTTAAGTCTGGAGTACGAGGAGGACACTCAATTGGACCACGGGGCCCAATCCACCTGGTGGAATACTGTACATCCTGTAATCCTATACAGGATAAGCATAATGTGCTGGGGAATCATCTTGTTGAAACCACATTTCTCTATAGAATTGCGTGGTACATCTTCTAACAAAGTATGCAAGTCGTTTTGGAGAAAATCCAAATAGTTGGCGCTATTGAAAGTTTCAGGCAGCTCAAATGGTCAAATTATTTGTCAGTTTAAAATTCCGGTTCAAATGTTAACTTTGGGACCGGTTTTCACACGTTAAATATAGGTTTTCTGTGTGCCAACTATGTAAGTTATGCAAGCTTAAATAACCCTCTTTTTTAAACGTCGATTTGTCAGTCTATAAAATCTTATTTGGAAATTGCGGATCTTCACGTTTTCTCGTCAACATTGTTATGTAAAAATCGATTCTGGGAGTGTAGACAGGAGGTAACAAACTTTGTACACGTTACACATGATACAATTCAATCGCACGTACTGAAGTGCTCGGGTCATTTTGGATTTCATTTAAAACTGCCGTACCCACCGGCCGTACGAGAACTAAGCAATCGTCCTTGCGAGTATGACATGTGTATATTGATGGACACGCGGTAATCTGGATGACGCTCCGCATTGGGGTACCTATCGCGATACATTCTGGCTGCGGCTGCAATGTCAAGCCCAGGGTAACACAAGCCAAAGTCGTTAGCACAAATTCAATATAAAGTCCAGGGTATCGATAGTCGATCTTTGAGCAGTATAACAAAGTATTTTTTAACATGAGTTTTTTAATGTGGTTCTTTTGCAGAAAATAAGCAGTAATATTTTTTGTGGAAATAAAAGTATATTTTTTGTGCCACGTGCTCGCACTTTGAAATCTTGACTAAATGAACCATCTTTTGAAATAACCTGCCCAGGGTAGTCTAATATATTGTTTTTAAAAGATGAAGTGTCAAAGTTAGCTGACAATTTTTTAAACCAAGACTCAATAAAACTTTGTTTTTACTAAATTAACAACAGTCATTTGTGACTGCGATTAATAGCATGGTTAGTTAGGATAACGCCGGAAAAAATAACACTGAAAAAATGAGAAATTTGTGATCACAGTAGTTAAAGATATAGCCTAGGGTGTCGAATTTAAAGATTTTCAAAAATATGCCTATTATCACTTTACACAGTGACGTGGATTTTTTAATTATTTTTACCAGTACTGGTATAACCTGGCCTTTCGCCCGATACCTGCTTGACGGTAAGTTTCGGGACACCCTGTGTATATAATATAAAATATTACTGAAAGCTATTAAACTAGTGTACTGTTGCATGCTGTTTATGCATTGCATTTTGCAATGTATAGTTTCCAGTTATTCCTTAAATTTAAAAACAAGATACTGACTTGTTTTGTTTTGTCGGTAAAAGGAATAGCTACTGTTATAATTATAAGACAGTTTTTGACTTTCTTTCAGAAATTTGACTCCTTTTCAAAAATC
The DNA here is from genome assembly GCA_031761425.1 of Cosmopolites sordidus. Taxonomy (NCBI): domain Eukaryota; kingdom Metazoa; phylum Arthropoda; class Insecta; order Coleoptera; family Curculionidae; genus Cosmopolites; species Cosmopolites sordidus. The sequence continues at coordinate 182,008 of JARFXV010001986.1, forward strand.
TTTCATTCATTAAAGTATTAATTTTTTAAGTGACAAAAAAATACTGAATGTAATGGTATGAAAATGGTATGTTCATTTTCAAGGGTTGCGGAAATAATGCCATTCAAGTGATGGACTTTTTGACTAACACACGTTGTGTCGTGATTTTTAATGCAATTCACCAGGATTTTCTGCCTGATTTTCTGGCCAAAATCTGCAGTCTTGTTTATTAACTTCCTTCTTCGGCTTTTTCTTTTAAATATATCCACTACTTCATCTGCATGAATTTCTGTTCCATAGTGAATGTTCATGAGAGCCAAACCATTAAGTCTGTTTTCACTTGTAGTGTTTCGTAAATAGTTTTTCAGTCTCCTTAGGCTCGAGAAAGACCTTTCTGGGGTAGCAGTGGATACAGGAATGGTAGCCAAGATTTGTAGTAATGTGTAAATATTAGGATAAAGGTTTTTATCCCACATATCTAGGAATTCCAAACTAGATTTCGCGGTAGGAGAGATACTTGTCAAAAATAATAATTCAATTGTAATAATTCAAATAAATTCAATAAGTCAAATATAATAATTTAACTCTCTTCACTCCTCGTATTTTTTCGGTATAATATTAGATAATATTTGGCTTATTTCGGGGGGGGGAGGGGTTGAACCCCAACCCCCCCCCCCCTGTCTACGCCCGTGTCATAAAGTATATAATGAAAGTAATATGGATTAAAGAGTATATGGTTATATTCCAAATGGAATTCAAACGTTAATAGACAGTAGTTAGTAGACAGTCAGTAGGCAGTAGTTAGTAGACAGTCAGTAGGCAGTAGTTAGTAGACGGTAGAGAAGAATGTATTACATATTATGTATATTAAGAGTAAAGGAATAGGTGAAAATTTTAAGAGTAAAGGGAGTTTAAATATAATAAAGATGGGCTATATCAAAGGAAAGTAGGAAGAGGAACGAGGAAATTTAAAAAGAGAACTGGAGTAATGAGGGGACAAAATAGACGAAAGGTCCTTGAGAAGTCCATATCTTTGCACAAGAGCAGATAGTAAAAGGTACTCTAGCAAGACATGACGAACATAAAGAGGAACACATAAGGGACATACTGAGGGAGGGTCACCACTTATTAGATGACCATGTGAGAAGGGAGAGTGCCCGATTCTAAGCATATTCCATTTTTCATAAAGATGTATCTCGAGAGCTGGAGGGGGACCACATTCGAACTTAGGTTTCACGGTAAATAACTTGGAGTAGTAACCCAAAGTATCGCAGTCGAATTGAACAATATATTAAACAATTAGTGAGATGGCGGAGAAATCATCCCCGTGATTGAAAAGGGGCAAGATGGGATGTTGGGAGTCATTTTGGCGCAGTAGTCGGCTCGTTCATTACCCAATATGCCTGAAGAGCCAGAGATCTAAAGGAACTTTACTACCGACCTTCTGTATTGGGATTCCTGGATGAGGGAAAGAATATTGACATCTAGAGGACAAGAAAGGGAAAAAACAAGAGATTGGAGAGAATTTAAGGAATCAGAGCAGATAAGCGAATTGGATGTTGGATGGGAGAGTGTATAAGAAATGGCCTCTCTAATGGCTAAAAGTTCGGCAGAAATGATATTATTCCAGGTGTGAAGACGAGAAACTCAAATAAAATTATTGAGGACAAAAGACGTATTTACTTCGACTTGCAGCCATCAGTGTACATGACGTTATCATGTCGAAGGTCTAGAATCATTTTAGGAAAATGGTAGCAGGTGAAGGGAGACTAGAAAACGGTTTATTATAGTGAAGGAGGCTGAAATTAGGAGCACAGCGTAGAAGTAACCATGGAGGCTTGTGGGGAAATGTTATTGGGTGACAGGGAGGCAAGGAAATACCAGAGTCGAAGAGAAAATTGGAAAGAGCAGTGCCCGAACTCTTTCATCGATGAGAAAGAACAGGGTTGGGGAAATCAAGAGGGCCAAAGAAAGATTGATAAGAGGAAATGAAGGGTCTGCATCTAAGACTTACTGTATATCTCAAAAGAAGATCCAACCTTCTTATATTAAATGGTGTAATTTCAGAAATATAATGAAGACTGGGATGGGACTGGTTCTGAACACTCCTTGTATTAACATAAGGGTCGAGTTTTGCACCACTTCTATCCGACGGAGATAGCTTACAGGAGTAGACATGTAGGCGATGCAGCCATAATCAACTTTTGGTCGAAAAAAATTTTAAAAATGGCGCCAAAAGCAAATGATAGATGATACTTTCCCCACCGTGTACGTGACTAATTCTAAATATGACATAAATGACACATAAAATAAAATGAGGTAGTTAAAATGAAAAGATTAATGAAATAAAAGCAAAAATATTATATCGTTAATACGCTTAACTAAAGTTACTATATTTTTTTTTAATATTATGGCAACCTTACAATGCTTACAAACGTAGAAATCATAGCATATCCATCGTCCTTAAGATATTAAAAAATATAACTCTCACTATATCTATAAATATTAATAAAATATATTCGTTATATATAATCAGCCATTCACTCTGTACAATTTCAAATCATTTATTGTTTTTTCAGGTCGATAATCACAGAAAAAATAACCAATTTAAGACCAGGAAGAAGTTACACCATACTGGTGACTATAAAGAAACCCAAAGGAAGAACATTATCTTATAATGTATTGTCAGTCGATACTCTAAGTTCGTGTCAAATAAACTCATATTAAAAATCCTCATTGTTTCTTAACATTTGGTATTGTACTAGTTGATGCGTTTATTGAGCCATAAAATTTATGGTGAGATAAAAGCAGTTACGATGTTAATATTAGAATTGCGGAGGTTTTCATATACAAAACGACCATATAAAACTTATGGTACTTTATGTTGGGATAACCTATAACATATGGTATTGATTTTGATGAATGATTTATTAATATCGTTCTATCAATGTTTCTTTGTTGTAATTTGACATCTGCGGGGAAAATTCGGCAGGACCTTTTAATTGTGTGATTGTGATCGGTCTCAGTAATTTTTCACAACCCATCACTTCCTCAACTATAGGTTTTCCTTTCTCGAAATCTTCGAATTCCGCATTCGTAAAACAGCAGCAACAAATCTTACAAATAAAATCGCTAAGTTTCTTCCAAGCTTGAATCGTTTGATTTAGATATGTGTAAAGAAAAGGATTCAACGCACAATTTAATAAATTCAGTCCAACAAAGGCAAACGTCAACGTCCAAATGATATTTCCTCTACTTCTGTAAAATATCCGATATAGCCAAAATATCCAATGAGGCATTCGACATCCAATAAAAGCAAAAATCAAAACTATAACAACTTTGAATGTACGTAACTTTCTCTCGACTTGAATATTTTTCTTTTTGATTCCAGTTTTGATATACCGGTTGGAATTTTCGGAGTAAGAATTGTCCGTTTCGTCAGTCTTTATAGATAATCTGACCGACGGCGGTTTTCTGTGACGCCACACCATTACCGCTATTTTAAAATAGAGCCAAAAAAACATTGATATCACTGGAATAAAAAACAATATGTTAATGATGACATAATAGGCTTTAATCCCACTCCTTGTCACTGAGCTTCCCGTGCAAAGATAAACGTCTCCACTGGGTATTCGTAGTGGGACGTGGAAGTATAACGTAGCCATTGGATAAGAAATCCCTGAAATTAAAAAGTAATATCAATTTTTCTATTGAAACATTCAATGTAAAATACTAAATTAGACCAAATTTACCACTAAACACCAATTAGCTCCTAATAATATTAACATTGGTGTCTTAAGTATTTAACACTACCAGTAACTATATCAATTTAATAATAGGATTAAATCAAAATGAATTCAAAATGTTTTAAAATTGTTGAATGATAGTCACGGAATTATTTCAAAAAACGGTATCATGCACAAACAAACTCATATGCTTGTTTATGATACATCTCGCCTTATTCGAATGGCAAATAAATTCATTAAGGAAAACCAAAGAACAATGAATATTATGTTTGCTGCATTCTGCTGCCACCAAATATCACCTTACTAGAAAGCATTACGATAGCAACTTGGAGATTATTTGTACACCAATATATATAAAATACTCTGATATTAAAATATTAAAAATATAATCCTAAATAAAATTAACATTATCACCAGGTATCGACTGGATTACGAGGAAGTTGCATCACGAGCTTCCTGCGAAGTGTTTTATCATCATCACATTCACATATAATACTTTCTACACCTCTGGGAAGTAGCAATGATAATTATGATTCCAAAACCAGGGAAAAAGATGTTATCCAAGATGTATGAGCAAATCTGTCTCAAACGCTTGAAATTAGTCTTGGATAAATAATACCATCCTCGCACATCAAATTCGCTTCCGAAATAAATTTGAAACCATCGAACAAGCTCACCGATTAGTTAAATGTTTTAAAACCGATTAGTTAGATATTTTCCTATTGGTTGGTTTCTGTTCACTACGGGCAATTCTCCAGCTCGTTGGTGTGACGAAAGTTAATCTGGCTTAAACCATAGCTCCATCACTATTGTACTAAAATGGGGTAAAAACTTCGGTTTGAGTGAGTGAAGTGGTATTAGTTAACATCACAATAATAACTAGATAGGAATAAAAAACGATGTGTGCTATGGAAATGGAGACTGCAACAAAACATAAAAGATGAAGAATGACATTATAACTGTAGATGGTTGATATTAATATGGATATATCATGGTCATGGTATATGGTCTTCTTGGATATATCACAAGCGTTTGACAAGGTTTGGCACAAAAATTTACACTATAAACTAAAGAAGAATCTTCCTCATTCCCACTACCAGCTCAGCAAATCCTACCTATCAAGCAGACATTTCTTCATACGACAGAATAATGAATATTTATTGAAACCTCAATTCTATTCCTTCTGAAGTACCTCACGAGAGTGTTCTTGGACTTATCCTTTAACTTCTGTATACAAACGACTTGCCAGTGATCAAGTCAAACAATGGTAGCAACGTTCGCTAATGATACGGCGATATTGGCATCAAGCATCAACCCAGTAATTACATCAAACAATCTCCAGATCAATTTAAAGAACATCCAATTATGGATTAAATAATGGCGACTTAGGGCCAATGAATCTAAATCTAGACATGTCACCTTCATAACCTTCAAGAAATCAGTTTACCAGTTCAAATTAATGACCGAAAAATCCCATTAGCCAAACACGCTAAATATCTTGGTATACGCATACAAAGCAGAAGGTTAACTTGGCACTTGGTAAAAACATATATTTATAAGACGGAAACAGCTTGGTATTCAACTAAGAAAAAGGAACTGGATCATTGGACCTAGATCGCAACTTTCCTTGAAAAATAAGATATTGCTTTACAAAAGCAGTCTGAAGCCGATTTGAACTAAAGGAATTCAACTTTGAGGAACTGCAACTAACACTAATATAGATATCATTCAGAGTATGTATCTTGTATAACAAAATTATACAAGATATTTCTATTATTTCAGTCAGAGGGGTAATATCCAAATAAAGCAAAAAGTACCAAAAAAAGTGTCAATATATTGTACGGTTCTAGCCAATGATTTGTTCGCGAAAAAAACCCAGTCCACGATATCTTAGAAAATGTACCTCCTCAGACTTAATGAAGAGATTCACAGAATAATGCATGATGGGCAAAAACTTTAAGTTAATAATTAAGTATGTTGATTCACTGGAATCTATTTACACATACACAAAAGCTTACTACTTGGGGAGATTGCTAAATCAAGGGAATTTAAAAAAGTATTGAAAATATACTTCGATTTTTACGTTACCTCTACAATTTATCTGACAAAAGCGCCAAAAAAATTTTATATATATGATATATAACTAAATATATATATACTATATATAACCAAAATATATTATATATATATATATATATATATATATATATATATATATATATATATATATATATATATATATATATATATATATATATATATATCTTTTTCCAGATATATATATTTTTCCAGCTAAATAGTTTCGGCACCTCGTAACTCACAAATGAGTTCCGGTTTTCACTAGAAAATTAGCCACCAGAAAGGCCCACGCATATGACACCACTACAGGCAACTTCCAAGCAAGTATATCGCAGAGATGAACAATATCGTGAACATTTTCAGACTTTAATTTCAGCAGCTCCTCTCCTTTTACAGGCTATTCAGACTAATCAAGTCGAAGGCAGCGAAAAGAGTTGACAGCAGTAAGATTATACTGACTGATACTGATAGCAAGTAGTCCTCAGTTGGAATAATTCAACTGATAAAATTCGGGTTTTTCGAATTCCAAAAGGGGACATTCGTCCATTCATCATACCAACTCCCCGAAGTTCTTTTCGAAAGCCTTTTTTAAATATCATCTTCAATTCAATTAGACTTAACAAATCATTTTGAGAACTGCCAAAATTCTCACAATTCCAAATCTAACGTGTGTGAGAGATAGTTGAACACCACACTATTATTTCTAGCCAATGAATCCCATTCAATTAGGACATGCTATACTTCTTTAAATGGAACTGTTATTCATTGACCTGCTCATTGATCCTTTTCAATATCGTTTCAACTATCACGAAGTCTTAAAAATCTCTTAGAAACGTTTATTGAAGCTCATTGCTTCAGAACTATTAACGTTGTGTATAATTAAAAAGTATCTGTATCAGTTTTACTCAATAAAAGCATTGTTTGAGCAAATGTTAGGCGTTAGCTAACAAAAAAATGCCAAACGTATCGTAAGTAAACATGCGATGCTTTTGAGTCCACAGCAACGTGATGGATACTAAATAGCATGGTACGGAGAGTGGATATAGACCTGACGCAGGCTGTCTCTCCCTCTGTTAGCGGAGTACTACCCATGCCAAAAACGTCCCTTTCCCCTGGACCACCCTATATTACTAGGGTATAACAAAAGTATTTGCGTTTTTGCTATACTTAGTTATTCTCTGTTTAAAAAATGGATACGTGGAAGTTATTCCTCGAAATATTTACAATGAACTCAGTCTATCGTTGAGCCAGTCACTCTTCGGTACTACGATGACTAGTGAAGGGGAGACGAAAAACTCCACCAAGCCAGTTTTTACCTTGTCTTCATTCCTGAATTTGTTTTTCTCGCAAAAAATGAGTCATGAGTAAGAACAACTGGTAATCTGACAGAGCAAGGTCGGGGCTCTACGCTTGGTCAGGGAGAAGTTTAATGTCCAATTTTTGAGGTGGTCAGATGTAATGAGTATTGTCTTTTTTACGGTTGACCAGGCAAATATCGATTGACGGCAGTGTGGGATACCTCCTAATTTCCCTGAAAGTTTCCTAGTACTCGTTCTAGAATCTGTAGCTACAACTGCTCTTTAAACATCAACATCTAAAAATCGTTGACGACCTGATCTTCCCCGATTTTCAAGACTCATGTCTCTCTCTCGTAACTTTTTGGTTAGTGGTTTCAATCGTTTTCAAACCTTTTTAAAAATAATGTCATAAAATTGACCTAATTTCGCAACTTACTCCACTTATTTTTACGGTATTGTTAAAAAGTATCGACTGAATACTCCAGAGTGAAGTCACTTTAATACTGAAGAAAGAATGTTTTATGTGTTAAAAGTTGAAATCAGAACAAAGGACAGAACGCAAATACCTTTGTTAGATCCAAATATTTATTTCTAATTAAAAAAACACAAATTAAATTTAAATTTTTAATATGGATATAAAATTTTTGCCTAGAAGCTCAAATTTCTAAGATATATCATGTTAGTGCAATATACGTTACACTGTTTTAAGTTAAATCCATGGATCAAATAAACTAAACACGGAATTTGTATTATTATATTATACAAATATTATTATATACAAAGATAGAGGAAAAAGTTATCAACGAGGAATAATACTCGTCACAGAGTGCGGGTAGCTGATCAAACGTTAGGATCGGCACTTCCTCTGAGTGAGGGAGCGAACGTCTGGCAGAGACTAAATCAGGATAAGTCCACTAGCTACAGTTGTTTCGATTGATTCCAATAATTTACTAGGCAGAAATAACAATCCTGGAATTGGTTTTTGGGTTCTCTCCAAACCATCAGTGCTCCGAATTTTAGACTTTTTCTTTTCCCGGTAGTCCACTGTTGTAAATGTTCTGTACAAATTTTACAGACCAGATGCGGTGCCCAGGTTTTATCCTGATCACCAAGCCTAACACTAAATTATCCAAGACAACCTCTCTTTGCAAAGTTACTAACAGTTTTTCTGTTTCCTTTTAATGTGTATTCTCCATATCAAACCGCAAAACATATCAGAATGATTTACACAACTTCTTCTACTTAAACTCATTTTATTTCTGTTCAATAACAGAAATACAACACTCTACCGCACGCGAGCCCAACGTATATCTATTCTGCATGGAGAGAATTCACAAATTAACCTCAACTCTAGCTCAAGCGTTAAAGGTCAGTTCAGTTACCGGAAAGGCAATGTTTATGCCATCTAGTGCATTTTCCTGAAACTAACTCAACCGCAGACTGACAAAAGAGCAAATATACGAGAACTAATTTTTGTACTGTAATTGACATTGACAGATAATCTAAAAAAGTAGAGCAGATATAGAAAAACTGAATTCATTTAGATTTAGTGCCCCAAATATAGCTAAAATCAGTTCTAAAATTTTAGGCACCAAAAAAAAAAGTTATATTGTAGGCCTGTGTAATAATCAATACGTAGAAAATATTGCTAATTGCTCCATTGGTTATTACATGAAAAATAAAAAGTAGCTAAGTTGCTATCTGATTTTTACGTAAAATTATTTTACCTGTACAAATCGCCCACAGTGCTAAAGCTCCAACCAGGCATTTCCAAAGGCTTGGATCCCATTTTTTACTCAAAACCTGTATAACACTGTGATATCGATCCAACGCAATGGCTACCAAAGCAATTGAACTAGCCAAATTTCCCAAAACTTGCAGCACTGGTATTGCATGACAAAAAAATTCTCCATAGGACTACAACTTTATATATAAATCATCTTAAATGATAATATTAAAGGTCATTCGAAACGTAAATTCGCTTTTTAAAAATTTTAATTTGTTCAGCACAGTTTACTATTATCTTAATAAGTTAAATTAACTGACAAGTTAGCCCAACTAAATATAGTTAGAGATTTCAGATCATCACACTTCTGTTATGTCTGACCATATCATAATTATATACCAAACGTTTTATTATTATCATTTCTGTGCTGTTCAAATATTAATTTTATCAGTCAAATTATTCAACCTGAATTATTTTGTAACAGCGCATGGTATATAGAATCGTTCAATAAGATTTTTTTTTACAAGAAATTGTGCAAGATGTACATAGTTACGGCAAATATATCTGACATTTGAAGCTAAATAATAACTAAACGGTTATCCAATAATCGATTAAGATCAAGAATCGTTTGGGATTTATTTCTGTAAGCTCAATCACTTCAAAATTTTCATCGTTCCAAATCCTGCAAATATCCTTAATGGACAAACCCTATAAGTCAGAAATGTGCATCGTCAGAAAAGATTATATTTTCCCCAAAGTAGTGTCGCCGTCAATAGTTCTAGAGCCCAATTCGTATATTGTGAATCTTTCGATGGTAAATTGATACAATATAATGAACTCATCAATCTACGAATGACATTTACATTTCATAGAGTATTGCCGCTATTAGGTTTCAAAGTTCTGACACTCATATTGCAAAACTTTTTGCATTGTGAACAAAACCTAAACTATTTAGAGAGACTATTTAGTTATAAATTCATTCTCAGAACACTGCTGTCTAGTACGGTTCTTCGTCTGGAAAAATCGTCAAATTCTTAATAAGTGTTGCGGTTAGTAATGTCGATTTTGTTAAGAGATGGCGTTACTAATACATTTGTTGGTATAGACCAGGGGTTTCCAAACTTTCCAGCCTTAGGGCCATACTGATTACTACAGTAAGTTCCAAGTGCCAAAACTGTTTTAATTTTCCTGCCATTATCTATAATTTCTAAATTAGTCGCCGAGTACGAGCCCTAAACGAGCATACGCTTGCTAAATTGGCTAGTCGCGGACCAGATTGATGACACTGGCGGGCCACATTTGGTCCGCGGGTCGTAGTTTGGAGACTCCTGGTATAGACGAATGACGTCTATGGCGTTTCCAAAAACCAGTTCGTTATTAATTGTTATTGTATAAAAAACATAATTTATCATAGCTTTGAATATGTCGAATTATGTACCAGAAAAAGACGTTTTGCGGAGTTTAATAACTTTTTTTCATTTGAAGAAAATGGCGGCTGAAAGTTATCGATTATTGACGCTTTAAAAGTGGTGCTTTTGATATAAAAGGCAAAGAGCGTCCTGGACAGCCGAAAAAGTTTGAAGATTTACAAGCATTATAGGATGGACTCAACTCATACGTTGAAATAATTGGCAGTAGCATTGAATGTTACCCAATCCACCATTTCCAAACGTCTACATGCATTGAAAAAGGTCCAAAAGGAAGGAAAATGGGTTCTATATGAACTGAAGGAAAGTGACATTGAAAGGCAATAAACCATTTGTGAAATTTTGCTCGCCAGACAGAAAAGAAAAAGTTTTTTTGCATCGAGTTGCTACAGGTTATGAAAAATTGATCTATTTTGACAATCAAAAGCGCAAAAAATCATGAGTAGACCCAGGACAGCCTTCAACATGACAACCAGTGTGGTCAACAACATCACCACCATGGAAAGAAGACTTTGCTGTATATTTGGTGGGATAGTAGGGGAGCTGTGTATTACGAACTTCTAAAACCCGGTGAAACGATTACTAGCGATCGATACCGACAACTGAATACGAATATAACCGAGCAGAATACACCCAAGCATACAATAAAGTCATTTTTCAACATGCCAATGCTCGGCCCCGTGTTGCAAAATGTTTAAAAAACTATTTGGAAAACATAAAATGGGACGTCCTACCCTACCCGCAGTATTCACCAAACTTAGCTCCTTCGAACTACCACTTATTTCGATCGCAAATTTTGAGAAAAAATCGACATTATTACCCGAAAAAACATATTAAATGGTTGTCAGTAGTTATCAATATCAAATAACTGTCCATTATTATCAAATCAGAATCATTACAATGCCATTATTGCTAAATATTTGTAATAAAAGACTATTATTTATGAAAAAAACTACAGGAGATATTTTTTTTAGTAAAAAATCCTTCTTAAAATTCTATAGGATGCCTTTGGATAGATTTAACATAGAAGATTCCGCAAGTGACATCAGATTTTCATACATTTTGGAGTAACTAAATTAATGCACCTGCATTGTTCAATACTTCGGCAATTATTTCTCTTCGCATGCTATCAATGTCTTAAAAAAAATCATGGGGTAAGAGAAACAAACTCAAATTGTTTTCTACATGATAAAAAGAAGTTATTTGAAACGTTAATAAATTCAATAAATTCAATCTCGCAACAACCGTGGTATTTTTATCATTTCTCCTATTTTTATTTGTTTTATTTATCTACAAAGGGCGTTCGAAAGTTTTCTGCATATATACAGATGTCGCAAATATGACCAGACCAAATGACAATCATATATACAGGGTAGCTCAAAGGAAATGCATGTTTTTCGTATGTATTTTACAAACAGAGGGGAGACAACCTCGCCGCGTTGAGAACGAGCAGCTAGGTAATGCAGTTTTAGGCATGGCATCGTGACCTTTGAAGGATCATGTGTTTGTCGTTGAGCACTTTTTAGAAACAGTGATTCTGTAGTTACCGTGCAACATATTTTCCATCGACAGTTCAACGTTGAACACCGAGGGCCAATTCTAGATCGAAAAACACGATACTTCGATGGGTTGAAGCATTTCTATCTACCGGATATGTTATGAAAAACAGACGAGCTGGCCTTCCTCGTGCCGTTCTAACATCAGACAATCTTGTAACAATGAGAAGGGCGGTTCTTGCTAGTCCTCAGCATTCCACTATGCGCCAAGCTTCAGTTCTGGCATGTTCCGTCGATCACTACAACGCATTCTGTATGACGACTTGAAATGTCATCCCTACAAAATAATCATTGTGCCGAAAGGAATTTTGCACAGCGCAGAGGGTTTTGTGCGAGAATGCACGCCATTTTTGCTAATAACCCTAATCCGTGATAAATCTGAGTGGTGAAGCACATTTTCATTTAAATTGATATGTAAATAAGGAAAATTGTAGGTACTGGGCGACAGAGAATCCATAAGAGCGCTCCAAAGACCTCTCCATAGTGAAAAAGTGACAGTGTGGTGCGCAATTTCCAAATTAGGGATCGTTGGTCCTTGCATTTTTTAAGAGGATGAAAGAACAGTAACAGTGACTTGACGTTACGTTGACATGTTACAAAATTTTCAGTTACAACTTCAACGGCGACCAATAAACGGCGATAGCATCAATGGAATGTATTTGACAAATGTTTCCTCAACATGTGATCTCTCGTTTCGGCAATGTTTCTTGGCCCCCACGCTCTCCAGACTTATCTGCATACGATTTTTTTTTGTGGGGTTACCTTAAGTCTAGAGTGTACGCTAACAAATCACGCATGATACAGGAACTGAAAGTTGCTATTCGTCAAGAAATCGCAAGAGTGTCAGAAGAAATAATTTTGAGAGTGAAGAAAGGCAACACTTGACTGACATTATTTTCCACCATTAATTTAAAAGTACACTATTATTATTTCATTTAGCTGTAATTAAAAAAATGATCTTGAAAATGAACAATTTTATGTTGGGATTTTTTTATATTGGATTCGATAGATGACGTACTGCGAAGTTTAAGAACCGTATGTTTAGTTTCTACTTTATGGCGAGTTAAACAAGCAAAAGTTCGAACTGCTTAAAAGTAATTTATACAGTTCGTTGCTACGATCACCAAAATCGTCATAAAAATCTATAATGCCGTGTAAATGATAGCCGACTGAAACTACGAGATCTTGCTGACCTTGTAAACGTATCGATATACTGTACCCATTATATTTTGATATACCACGATATTCTGGATATGATCCATCAAGCGGGAAGCTTTTTCCACTCGATGGGTAACTCAGTCAAATGAACACTTCTCAAGAATGTTTAGACATTGAAACGTGATTCTGCTAAGTTTCTTCATCATCCTCCCCTCCACCGTATATATTATATGGATGGAGTGGAGGGGGGGGGGGGGGGGGTGAACATGATGAACATGATGAACATGATGAACACCGGAGAGTATTACGTTTCACTACTAGGCCAATTGAAAGGCGCTATTCAGGCTAAACATCCACATCTGACTAAAATTCAAGTAGTGTTTCGCCACGATAATGCGTCTGTACATACGCCTCGGGCTATTACTTCGAAACTCCATGAAATACCACTTTTTGGCACTCAGTGATTACTTCCCCTGTCCAAATCTAAAAAAATCGCTCGCTGGATAAAGATTCACTTCAAATGATGTGGTCAAAGCTGGGACACCAAATTATTTTAAAAAGTTGAATAAACCGCATTATATTGAAGGTATTTAACAATTAGAATGTAATTGGTCTAAATATTTTATTAACCTCAAAACGTTTTCGTTGGCAAGCTAAGAACTTTTGAATTACTCTCGGATTTCTTTCTTGTAGAAACCAAATAAACATGTATTGTAGGCCACAAACAATAATAATTTAAAGTCAAAGACTCTATAAAGCATTAAAAGTCCGTTATCAATATGCATAATAATACACTCGAAGTGATTTACCACTAAACAGCAAATCATTTTTTTTTAATCTTTTCGGCGCACATTTCGCTAAGCATATTAGCATCATCAAGAGATTATTCAATCGAATTCTAAACCTAAACTGTGCCCTATTATTAATTATTGTTTATATAATAAAACGGTTGTCAAATAAATAGAACATAGTTTAGTTTTAGAATTAGAATGAACCATCTCCTGATAATGCTAACATGATTTAGTGGTTTAGTGGTGAATCCCTTTGAGTCTAAGATTTCATATCAAAGGTTCCAGTGAAAGAACTGATGCAAAATAATGTTATTTGAGATAAATTTAAGTTTTTAGATATATACGAGGGTTACTATTTATTTATCGGGAATAATAAATAAAAACGAATATGTATCATTGAAAATGGTTTTATTGTTTTTCGAAATATTTGGCGCGATGATCGATACCCTTTTGCATAAGTTTGAACCAATTTTTATAGCACTTTTTCCATTCCAATTGAGGTTTCTCCAAAACATGTATTTTGGACCGCTTGAACATCAATCGCTTCTTCTAGCGTCGAAAATCGTTGATCATGTCGTTTATTTTTCAAGGGAGGGGACAAAAGGAAATCATCTGTGCCAAATCAGGACTGTACGCGGGATGACCCATCAGTTCGATGTTTTGACCGGTCAAAAAATAAGTTGTTCGGTTCGGTCCGATGAGTGAGAGATCGCGTTGTCATGGTAAACAATGATCCTGCGTCGCTGATTATTTTTTCTTATGTATTCAAATACATTCACAGTTGACCGTTGTACAATTCTCTAGTAGCACTGTAGCCAAATATCCATTTATCCCAAAAAAAACGGGCGACCATTTGCTTCAAACTGCTCCTTTCGAAAAACAACTTTTGTTAGGTCTGGCTCATTTTGAAAGATCCATACAGTCGACTGTTGTTTACTTTTGGGGCTAATATGCATAGATCCAAGATTCGTCACATGTGTAAATGATATACACGGCTTTTGACGCATCGGGATTGTATTTTCTGAGCATTTCTTTGCAACAATCGGCACGAGCCTTTTTTGAGCAATACTCATATTATGCGGAATCTAACGCACACAAACCTTTTTTACGGCTAAATGTTCATGTAAAATCTTGTATATGCTTGTCATACTAATGGCCAAGGATGCCTCAAACTCGCGGTCTTGTTTTATCAGTTTGCGCTATGTTTCGATGTTTTCTGGTACAACAACCTATTTTGGACGACCTTCTTTAAATTCGTCCGTGAGCGAACGAAGGGTTGAATCGCCAAAAGGGTTGATCGATGCACTGCTGTTGAAATAATCCACATTGAAAGTCTTAGTAAATCATCGCACGAAAATTCTGACAAGTTAATTCTATTTTTTTGACTGAGATAAAATTTTAAGTCACTAAACAACACAAACAGCGTCTATATGATAAAACGTTTTAGTACGTATACAGTCAGCATGTCAAACTTTACGATATATATGTCAGATAACGCCTATCAGCACCAATGTTGTCAATTCCAGATACATAAATAGCAATCCTCATAATTATCATATATTTGTAAAAACAAACTTACTTCGAATGACCCAATATAATAAAGGTAAAACTCACCCATGTCATCAAAGGTTTTCCTAACAAATCCAAATAGTTCATGGCGAAAACGATAACAGATAAAAGATCTGAAAGTGCAAGTGATATCATGCAAGTTTTCTGTAGATATTTGTATTGGCTAAAAATAAGAACTCATATAGTTACATAAAATAAAATTAATATTTTCTTAGTTTCTATTACCGTACTAAAACCGATCGGATAGCTAAAAGATTTCCTACAGCAGCAACGACAGAAATTGCGAGAATGTACCAATAATGAACATCTCGATTCACCTGTATCACTTTAAAAAAATCTTCTGAAACATTCGTCCGTTCAGATTCATCTATCTACAAGTTAACAGAAAGCCACTATGAAATTTTCACTCCTTATTGCTTCTTCAGATTATCTGGTTTATTAGGACTTAATGTAGCATTCAATATTGTCAATATTACGCATATTTTGTGCGTGTGTGATTAACATAAGATTAACACAACATAACGTAAGCGATTAACATAATCTTTAATTACGAAAAAAATTATTTTTAGTAAATAAGTATTACCTTGCTATCAAACAAGAAAATATTGATAATTTAATGTAAAAAATAATGGATACTTTAATGGAAAAAAAGGCATCAACAACAATAGGAAAATATCTACATAAAAGCTAAAACCTGAAATGGGATGTCCAATATTAGCCACTTTATTCCCCTAATAATATTCCTTCAGATTTTTTCATTTTCTATTATTCAAAAAAATTATTTGACAATGAAGATTCTCTAGGATGTACATTCAGTTAAATAATCATCGGATTAATAATAGTGATTATTAATCAGTTAAACACAAAATGTTTGTTTATTTTTCCTAATTTATTTTGCTGTCCCATTGATACAATATACTTAGACCACGGAATAATCCAGTCATTGAAGCATTATTACAGACAATTTCAGTTATAGCCTTAAATTCCTTCAACGAATATTATGTTATAGCTTCAATGGGCTCGAAATGTCTTCCACGAAGAGGGTCATTTAAGTTTATCGAAATAAATGACGAAAGTAAGTTTTTGATATTAAAAATACGCTTTAGTACCATCTACAATAACTAGTATTAGCTACTACAAAGAAGAAGATATAGCGTTTCAGTGTTTCTTTTGGGCAGTAGTGTAATTGAGAGTGTAGGAGCCTCGCATAAGTACCGACAAACCAAACCAGTTTATTCCTTACACACGCTCCCATCTCAAAACCATAGCTGCAAGTAATCAAGTTGACAAATGGCCCATATTCTACATGACAATTAAATACATAGGTACCAACTTACAGTAAAAAAATCATATCTTCTGCGTGGGATTTTTAAATGAACAATTCCCGCTGGTTATTTGATAGAATGTGTACGAAGTCTAAGAGAAAGTACTTTCGTAAATTTAACCAAGGGTTATGTACAGTTTTTTTAACACAAAATTTCTTTAAAACATGTTGCGCAGAAAACAGGTATGAAAACAAGATAAATTTTCCCACCAATGGCAATGGCAATTTATATCGATCTATTAGAATTCCGTTTTTGTTGCATTGGTCTATTAATATATTATTTAAAAATAAAATATAACATTTTTTTTATTCCATACGTTTCCGCTTTAATTTGATTTGTTTTGTTATAAAAAAAAAGGAAAACTTACACATTATTCTCCTTGTTAAAGTTAAAATTCCTTCTTTCACATCTTAATTTTCTTTATCGAAAATACTTAAACTCATTAAATTCACATTAGATATGATGTGATATGATTTTTAAACGATGCAGGTTCACACTGAGAAGCACATGATTAATTATTTTATTAAATTAACTCGTCAAAATGTCGACCACTCCATTCCTAGTGAAAGAAGCATCCTTGGTTGATAAAATATTGAACAAAAATCTGGACTTCTTTGGTTTTAGCCAATAAACCATTTCCAATATTTCTGCATGTGTGGAAAATCACCGGGTAAAAGTGATTGTATCATTTGTACATGATAAGGGTAAAGTTATTGTTCTTTTAGTGATCGATCTACAATCCAATGGAAACTTCAACTTGTTGAGTAAAATTTCAAGTACTTTTGGTGAAATGCTCAAAACAAGACGTAAAATTTGTTCTTCGACTGCAGGACTGATTTCTGTCCACATTTTTGAAATTTTGGAACAACACTACACGTATCCAAAAGACTTTGAGGAACTTGGAAAAATTTCTGGTAATCTGGAACGCGCCTATCTGGAAACGTTGTTCCGAAGTATCGTTGCCCGTAAATACGCTTAGCTCCTTTGGAATTTTGGAGAGGTTTCTCGTAAATGAGAAACATATCCTGATATTGGCGTAGAATATATTAAATACACGCACTGAAACACTGAAATAATTTTTGTCGCAATTTGGAAATATCAATATTTGCCATGGCAATATTGCGACGTTGTCATATCCTTCAGGGCTATTGTAGGGTGTGATTCTTAATTAAAAATAAAATGTTTTAACATTTATTCATTAGTTTATTTATATTTTATTCCTTAAATAGTAACAAATTAATTTTTGCCATGCTTTGATTAAAATGATAATTCATCTCATACCTTTTCTACTGATGATTTAGTAACTATGCATTTTTTTTCTCACGAACCCTTAGGTTTTGGACTCTTGTTGTTAAGAACGGTTTTCTTTAAAATGATGTGAAGAATCGTTGGTTAAATTTAGGAAAGTATTTTCCCTTACTATCGGACTTACTACTTTCCCCTACTATATATACTATCGCCGCTTTTTTTCTGTTCATAAAATTCATAAAATGAAGATTTTCTAGAATAATGTACAATTGCAATAAAGAATAGAATTAATTATTCTACAAGGTTGGTCTCACTGAAAACAGTAAGACTTTTCCAAAAAAACACAAATATTTATTTTTTCGGCAAAAATCATAATTTTTATTCAAAATCCTCTCATCCGCGTCAATATAACGTTTTGCATGGTCAATTAGGTTGACGAATAAATTTCTGAAATCGGCGGAACACAAATATCGGATGATATGTCCTTCAGGATGGCGGTCGACACGTTTTGAATGGTTTCAATATCACCATAACGCTGTTCTTTCATCGGCAAGTGAAGTTTTTCGAATAGATAGAAGTCACAGGGCGCCAAATCGGGTAAGTATGATGAACTGAAAAATCAATTATGAACATCGAACGATGATACGGGGCATTATCGTACAAGTGCCAGCTGCCTTGTTGATGGTATTGTACGGCGAATACGCGGCGATAGACGCTTCATAACACCAAGATAAAATACAGTATCGATCGTTTGAGGTTCCCTCCTCAGAATCGTAGAAACAAATCTACATTGTTTTGATTTTTGACATCACGAGATGGTTTTTCTTCGGATTTGGCTCGCTCGGGTGCTTCCACTTGGCTTCTTGATCATATTGAAAACACCATGTCTCATCACCGGTAACAATGCTGTACTTGAAGTTAAAATAAGATTAAAGATTAAGGTTGTTAGGTTAATTATTAAAGGTTGAAAACCTTTTTCGACTCTTTGATCGAGTCCTTGCAATGTTGGATTCGAAGTCAATTTTGATCCTCAGTCAATTTGTGTGGAACAAAGCGTGCACAAACCTTCCAAAGTCTCAAATGATCGGTCAAAATGCGATAAATTGAATCTTTTGACATTTTCAATTCCATTTCCATGTATTACAACGAAGATTTTGGCTTATTTTTCATAAATTCACGCACAATTTCAATGTTACTTTGAGTAACCACGATATTTTTCGAACCAGGATGTTTCTGTTAATGTTTTACCAAGTTTAAAACAAAACTTAGAATTCGCTCTTTGTTCAATGTTCATTTTTCGACCGATGGTATAGGCACACTGAGACTTTAAGCACGATAACTTGGCTTGTAATGATACGAATGTCATGAAATTTTATCAGAACGTCAGTGAAGGATGCACCTTTCCAACGCTTACCCCGCCAAAAGACAGCGCCACTAGAAATAGCTATTTTTAAAAAGACCTGTTTTCCGTGAGACGCACCTTGTATATAGAAATTAGAATATGTACTTATATTTTGGGAAATATACTACTATGATCAAGAAGTAAAGTGACTTTTTCAGTCAAATACATATCTCACTGCAATATACTTACTCCAAAGTTCTTTCATTCTTCAAAAGAGTTTTTATAGTTGAGTTTTGGTATTTCCTTCTAAGCGGTCAGCGAATTTTCTAGAATCACTTCTATGTTCTGCTATCTTCTTCATATTCTTCAATTGAGGAAGAAAAAAGAGTCACATGGTCCCATGTCTGGTGAATATAGTACTTGTGGAATGGCATTTGTTTGATTTTTGGCAAGAAATTGACGAATAGTTATTGCGTTGTGCCATACAATATATCTAATACTTATTAACGAGTTAACGTTATAACTAGCGATTATTAACGAGTTTCATATTCGACCGCTTCTCTACCAACGCTAAAGTCTTTGTACCACTTGTAAACTTTTTCTTTTTCACTTAGTTTCATCGCTGTTACACTTTTTTATCATTTTTAATGCATCGGCACAACAATTTTCTTTTCATAGGCAAAATTTAATGCCAATATTTTTCTGAATAAATGTATCAATTTAAAAAAATCTCCCACTAAAGTATTTAACAATTACAAAAGACGCTATTTATGATATAAAACTTCTGCCACCTTACTTTTTAATCATAGTAAATAACATCATTTTAAAGATAATTGATTTTATGCGTTTTTATGACTTGCACATGTGTACCACTAAATTGATAAACAGTATACACAGTGCATCCATGAAGTATCAATACTTTAGAAATATTTCAGCGACCAGTCACGTCATCTATTGACGAGTATCTTTGTTTTAAAGCTTGAACATTCCTTGACCTAACGAAACCTACTTTACCACAATCAGTTGACATTTGTTGATTTTATGACGTGTTGTTTATAAGCCAAAAAAACACAAATAAAATCATAGAACAAAGAGCTGTTATAAAATTTAATGTAAAACTCGATAAAACTGCGTCGGAAACGTTTGGATAGATACAGCAATAGCACGGCGCTGATTGTTTAAGCAGAACAAATGTTTCTCTGTGGCATAAACATTTTTTTGGGATGTCGCTACAAGATAACAAACGTGACGGGAGACGATTCAATTCAATTCGGGGGAGCCAGCAATTTCAGCTCGCTCTCCCGAAATGATTGAAAAAGATCGCGATTTTGTAGCAAATGGTCGCCATGCCTCACTAACAATGATGGAAGAGGCTTTGAATGTCGACAAAGAAACGATTCGACTCATTCACCACAAGGATTTGGATAAAACAAAGGTGTGTGCAAAGTTTCATCCACTCACGTTGACGGAGGAGCACAAATCACTGCGTGTCAATCAATCCACAGAGGTCGTCGTAGTCTCCATAATTGTTACGAGGGATGAAATATGGTGCTTTCAATACGATGCAGAAACTTAGCACCAAAGTGCGGAATGGAAGTCGAAAAACCACAGGTAAAAAAACATGAAAAACTCTTTCAAAAAGAAGGACAACGTTCAATGTTTTCTTCGATAGGCATCATCCACAAAGAGTTCGTTCCAACTGGTCAAACTGTCACTGGGCACTATTACTTAGAAGTCCTGAAAATATTGATGTTCCAAATTCATCGAATTCGGCCAAAATATCGCGATCCAGACAGCTGGAGTTTGTTGCACGATAATGCGCTAAATCACACATCGTTAAATGTCCGTAAATATTTGGCCCGAAACCAAGTCTGTGTGACCAACCACCCACCATATTCACCAGAGTTAGCTCCTTGTGACTTCTCCTTGTTCCCAAAGTTGAAAGGGTGTTTTTTGAAGACATTCAGTCCATCTAAACAGCTTTGACGCGTGCTTTGGAGGATATTCCACAAATGAGCTTGAGCACGCATTAGAATCACTATTTAATCGATGTAACAAATGTATCAAAGTGAGAGGAGAAGACTTAAAAAAGAAGACTGTGAGGAAAAGACTTTAAAGAAAAATGCCAGTAATGTCGTTTTAATCAGATTTTTCCGGACCATACTGATTTTTAATGGACGCACTGTGTACGTTTTTCTGAAGCAGGAGGTAGGCTTCACAAAAAAAAATAAATGCGATTGTTTTCAACGGAAGATATATATATATATATGTCATCTAGAAAAAATCGCTATAACAAAATATATAGAAGATAGTACCATATGTGGAGAATAGACACAACACACCACACAAAAAAAAATATAGACCATCTTGTCAAATGCTAATTAGACAATGCGAGATGATGTGAAAACTGTATAAGAGCGAAACATGTTTTATACCATCAAGCCACTGGTTTTGCAGGGTAACCATGCTCCACCCCATCACAATTTTTTTTTTATCTATGAACCAGACTTAAAAATTGGCTCTCGACAGTCTTATTTATGAGATCTCCTCCCATTCCGACTCTCTACTGCAGAAGCTTCCACCACCATCCATAAGTATTTTACAAATGTTGACGACATCCAAAAAAAAACTTTTATGAATTTATCCAATCAAAAAACCCAATTTTCTTTTCCAAAAGCATTCGACGTCACCTAAAATTTACAGTAAGCTCATCTACATTAAACTTTAATTAACATACATAAAATTATATTTTTTATGTTATCAAAATAAATTATATAGAAAAAATATATTAATGTTCAACAAGTTATTAAAAATAATATAGTTTCGAAAATAAAAATTATGTGACTTACCCTTGTTATTCCGGCTCCCATTTTTTTTAATTTAACTATGTATCGCTGGGATGGCAACTGACACACTAACTGTTAATTGATTAATTAATATCGCTACTCAATAAAGTAATTTAGGTAGTTATATATATATATATCGCTTTTGGAATGACTATGTTAAAATAAGATTTAACGTATTAGATAAGAATTGTTTAGTTAATAACCATTTTCAGACAACAATTTTTTTATATGAATGAAATAATGATGGCCCATTTGAAGTTCGGGCTAATAAATAAAATAATTTAATTAATACAACAATATTATTTAAAATTGAAAATTATTCATACTATTTTAAATAAAAAGGTTATAATAAGAATAAAAAGATATGATAAGAATTTATATTTTAAGCAAATATGTGTGAAAGCACATTTGACAAATATTAACTGGCCATTATCTAATAAATAAACTACAAATAAACCAATACACATTGTTAAAACTTTTTTTTTATTTTGAATCAATAAATATTATGAATCATGAGTAGTGCGCCACTCCTAAGTATGAAATACTGTTAGAGAAAAATCTAATTTCCCCCTCAGTCAAAGAAAGAATTGCAGAAAAACGACAACTACGGAAGCAATGGCAGCAAACCAGAACGACTGAAAACAGAAGAAAATACATAAAGAACAGAATCAATGCATCCAAGAATACTTGCAAAATCTTACGTCAATAGAAGCCACGGAGTACTTGCTCTGAAAAGCCAAGATCTCAACAACTCAATTAAAAATGAGGACAATACCTGGGCTAGAAATGACAAAGAATAAACCAGAGCTTTCTGGAAACACCTAGAAAAGGTATTCAAACCCTTCCCTTCAGAACTAATGAAGGAAGAGGAAAAAGAGATTACTGACTTCTTGGAAGTTCTATGCCAGACGGATCTACCGCACTACAAATTTACAATTAAAGAAGTCAAATAAGTAATCCTAAAAGAAACCAACATTAAAAAAGCACCAGGAATTTGATCTCATCTCTGGAAAAATATTGCAAGAATTGTCCGAAAAATGCTTTAAATTAATAACATTCATATACAATACGATATTGTGTCTATATTACTTCCCCAGTACTTGAAAGGTGGCTCAAATCATCATTATCCAAAAACCAGAAAAAAGTCAGAAGATGTCTTTTCATACAGGCCCATTAGCTTGCTGCCAGCGATCTCTAAAGTCTTAGAGAAGTTGTTTATCAAGAGGCTCAATAATAATAGCAGACAGGAAAATAATCATAATATAAAAAAGAAGCTCTCCAAAATCCTTCGAAAACATCCGAAGAGGCTGCCTGCCTTTGCGGTCCCAAAACGATATCCAAAAATCTAGCTCGGCTCGGTAAACATTTATTCAAGTTTGTTTCTCAAAGACTTTTTAATATGGATAATGTGGTTTTCAAATTTCAAGAATGTGAGGGGCAGGAAGAAATAAGTCCTGAAGTTGAAAAACAAATTTTACGTCTTGTCTAAGACGATTGTACAAGAACTACTCGAAGTGTTGCGCGACAAATTGAAATTTCCCATTACATTGTATATAGAACACTAAAAGAACAATTAGACTACCCTTATCATGTACCCAGGGTACAAGTACCCTTACCTAATGATTTTTCACCCACGAAAAATATTGTGAATAGATTATTGATTAAAACCAAAAAAATCCTAATTTTTTGTTCAATATTTTATCAAGTTTCTTCGACAAGCATGGGATGGTGGATATTTTGAACAGTTCATTTAATAAAATAATTAATCATCTGTTTCTTAATGTAACGTGAATAGTTTAAAGGGTATTATGATTTGAATCATTAGTGTAATAGTGAATGTGTAATAATTCATTGATTTTTCCGTTATTTTACGATAGTTCATTTTCAAATTAAATAAAATAAAATGAATTTTTACTTTATAATTTATCACTCATTTTATTTCTTGATTTTGTAACTATAGTTTCGTAAACAATGCTACGTTATCAAACTTACTTTAAAACTAAGGTACGGCAGCTGTTTATCCTATATATATATATATATATATATATATATATATATATATATATATATATATATATATATATATATATAAGTTTTATTAACGGGATTTTTTTTATTATATTTTAAATAGTGACAAATTTCGGAGATATATCTGATCATTTAATAACACCAATAATTACCAGGTAATAACAACATAATAAAATAAACTTAAATAAAGTAATAGCCAAAGTTGTTTGAAATAATAATTTAATACGACAGTTGATTTTGTTTTTAACTTAAAAGTTTTTCTATACGTGGATCATTATTGCAAACACACATAAGCAAATTATTTTCCAGTAATAATAGACGACTTATATATTTAGTTATTATAGCCACCATAAATGAAGTAAGAAGTAACGAAGGGGATCAATGTTTTCAAAGCTTCCGTTACTAGGCTTCTGTATTCACATCGTCGTGCAAGCCAAAACTTATCTAAATCTTGAGTAAAAAAATCTAGTTGTAGAGTTTTGTCGGCCGATATTTCAATAAGCTGATTGTGATCTCCATAGGTAATTCAACAGCTGCAACAACATTTTCATCAAACGGATTGAGAACCCATCTTTTCGACAAGTCATTGTTGCTATCTGCAAAATATTCCAATAACTGAATTTTCAATTTGCGTAAATGCGTTTTCATGTTCTCCAACATGAGATTTTCTAAATCCAAATTTTTGACAATATAGTTCGAAGTTAAAGTGAATGCATCAAAATTACGTTTTTCAAGCTGTATAAACCAAATACCCAACTTCTTGATGAAAGCATTAACTCTGTCTGTCATTAGTAAAAGTTTTTGTTGCGGCCCTGTAAAGTCGTATTCAAGTCATTCAATTGTGGAAATATATCACTCAAATAAGCCCACAGTATTAAAGTTTCTCCATCTTGTAAAAACTCTGAAAATGAGCTATTTTTACCTGTAAAAAAGATTTTCAATTTATCTCGCAATTCAAAAAACCTCGTTAGAACTTTACCTCGCGACAACCACCTGACTTCAGCATGGAAAAGGAGCGAGTCGTATTTGGCAACCATTTCTTCGCGCAATATGGAATGCAATCTAGTCTGAAATAGTCGGCTTTTGATAATTTTTTGTAAGACCATTTTGTAAATTATCTAGCATCTTTTTTGTAGCAAGCACATTTCTGTGAAGAAAGCAGTATGTCCATTCCATATATGGCATAATGTATTTTAATTTTACTGTCACACCATTGTTCTTCCCCGTTATCGCTTTCGCGCCATTATCGCAATACATTTATTTAAGTCCAGCCGTTTTAAACTCCAAAGTTTTAAAGAGGCCTTCGCCAGTTGCACGACCATGTATTGATTTGCAAAATAGCATACTTTCTTTAATTGACCCCTCGCATTCATATAGGACATAATACAAAAATTGCACCAAGTTCGACACGTCTATTGACTCATCAAACTGAATAGCAAAAAATTAATTCAAGTTAACCTTTGATTGTGACCATCATTGGCCATTTCATTAATACGTTATCGATATTGTGTCATTTGAAAGTGGTATAGTTTTCAACTTTTTTGAAAACTTTTTCCGGACTTATCATCACATTGACCATATGAAAGGCAAGGCGTAAAATGAGCTTTTCCGCAATCGTGTGGGACTCCCTGGTTACTCTTTAATGCTACTACATAAAATGCTTGAAGTGCTGAGATCTGATTACGGCTTGATTTGTTGATAGTAATTTGTTGATTTTTCAAGACGAGTGATTTACGCTCGAAAAAGTGTAATAGTTTGTTTTGTAAAAACGCGTCTTTTGATTCCTGATGCCGGATTCATGCTTTCCGTATACAGAACTTGATAACAAACAACACATTGCGGCTTGTCATCCAGGGCAATAAATCCATATTGTAAATATGTTTTATTGTATAATCTGGCCTTTTTCTTTACTGTTTCATCAGATGTAGATGGTGCATTTCGTATTGTCACAAATTTGTCAATTTTATTTAATATAATTATTTTATTTTATTACCCCACTGTTAATAATTTATTGAAAACATTGTGAGAGATAAAATCGTAATATTTAACACTGAGCAAGAAAATAATTCATAATACTTGTTTTCGTAGTTAACAATGAAAAATCTCACAGGTTTGAACTACTAAAAGTAATATAAGAACAAGGGTCTCAGTCTTGTAATTCGGTATTGTCTGTGTGCGGTATTTCGGCATAAGTGTAATGGCCCATTCACACATACATCGATCATTAACGATTCGTCGTTTAATACAAAGACAAATAGATGATTCGTTTTTTTTTCACGATTAGTAAGCATGTGCTAGTAGGAGTTTATAAGTCATTGAAAAAAGGGCGAATCACCCCCATGTTAACCGGCCGATGTAAAACTTTGATAAACGCAAATTAACATATTGTGGTGAGCGGGTCGCTTTTTACTTGACTTTTTAGCTATTTAGTGGATCGCGACACTAAAAAGGTTGAGAAACGGTGGTTTATGGTATTCCCAAGAGGCCAAGACTCGATTGAAGATGAACCACGTGACTGAACACCTTTGACTGCAAGAAGTGATGAAAATGTTAACAGAATCCAGAATCGTCGGTTTATAGTCAAAATGATCGGGAAAGGGTTAAGTTTAACTCATATAACCGTTCATCATACTTTAACGAATCAATTAGAGATGAAGAATGTCTGCGCCAAAATGATTCCGAAAAACCTTTCGCACGATCAAAGGAATAATAGAAGAAAAATATGTCTTGATTTTTTAAGGCGGACAGAAAATAGCCCTCATTATCTGGAACGTATTATTACTGGTGATGAAACTTAGACTTTTGTATACGACCCAGAATTTTCAGAACATACTAGAAACGTCCGATTCACGAAAATAGCTGATACGGACTACCAACGGACTTTGGGAAGTTCAAATTCATACTGAAGACGCAGATGTTGGTCAACAGTGTCACATCCAACAACACAACAGGCCAACACATCAAACACTATGCCACCAGTCTCATTACCTTATTTACACATCTCGTAAGTTCACCTTTCTAAAACTTTGAATATTGTCAACAAAAAAAAAAGAATTCAATTCGAAATCTGTAACGACTGAAATACGTGAAGATCGAAGGTTGACTGGTCACGTCCATGTAGAGAAAGAGGTAAGATATTCTAATCAAAACAATTATCAATGTTGGGGCCGCGTTGGTAAGTGCCTAACACAGTGACTTGATGGTACTAGCAGTTAGGACGATCATAGGTTCTACGACAACTCTTCCGGTGTGGGTGTTTGTGTTTGTACAGTCTACAGTTAATGAGACTTTGTGTAAGATATGGCTGGCGAAACAAAACGCTAAATTGCTAGAGAAACCAATGTCTATTTAATAAAAATCTAAAATTAACAATATTTTCTAAACGGTTGATATAACATATAAGCATAGAAAATGATGTATTTCTCGGCTCAGTGTTTGAGTCCATCATAGATTTATCGATGCCAATATTACCACCCATATAGTCATCTGCAAGTCATTATGAAAATACCTAAAAAAAGCTTATTTCTGAAACGGATAATTACGGAAAATAATATTATCGTATATAAAGGATCGTGAATGATCATCGTAAAGAATTATGAGAGTTTGACAATGAGATACTGCAAACAGCACCAAAAGTTAGCTTAAAGTAACACCTGAAGAAAATATTGCTCTTAATATAGTATATTATATAATTATTTATAATATGAAATGTTTAGATATTTATCTCATTCTTCATATTTTCCGGACCTGATATGCCTCTATCACATATACATTTTTTGTAGAAAAACCAAGAAACTTTCAGCGAATGAAAAATTTGACTTGTTTTATAATCATGGCATGATAAAGTTGTTAAACTTTTAAAACGGATCGTAGATAGCAATGATAAATACATTATTGATTAACACTTATCTTGTGATCAAAGATAAAATTGACCGGAATGTGCTGTAATCCTGAAACTCGATCATCGAATGTTAAGAGACTAAACACAATGTGAGTACCAATCGATGTTTAACAGTACCTAACGACAGTGGTTCGAATTCCACGTTATTGTGGAAACGGTCTGTCCAGTTGTTAAATATCATCTTATGTGTGTTAACGCCTCACTAACATATATAACTTAACTAAATACATTATATTTCATTATTGGTCAAATACTTATGTAAAATATTAAAAATGGAATTTAAATTTACCAGTTCCAAGAACATTTGATATTAATATCATTATTTTTCCAAGATCCGAAGCATACATAGTCATACCATAAATGTTGTCCCTAACACAAAAGGCGCGGTAGAATGTTTTCAAGTGCTATTCGTGTGTTTATTCGTTACAAAACTAGACATATATTTATTAACAACTAGATTTCTGAACAAATGTAAATAAATATGTCCATCGGAATACGTCGAGCCGTAAACATGGTGTGCATAACAAAGAGAATGATATCGCTGTTATAGCACGATATAAGTGCAACAAATCAGCAACAGAGCTTTTAAACTTGCTCAATCCTTAAAAAATATTGAAAAAAAAGCTTTTTTGTATTGTGAATCTCGCGAGATCAGTTATCTATACGCCTGCTGCAAAAAATTGGAGAAATCCTCTTATTAAACATGACCTAGGATTTAGCGTTTTCCGAAGATTTAGCGGACAGCGATTGACAGCAGCTCACAAAAAAGCCACGAAAGTGAAGGAGCTACTTGAGGAGCATGCGAACGGAGGTCACAAGAAATCCTTTTCATAGAATGCAAATAGAAGGCAAAGCAAAATGACAGAGTTACGTTAATAACTCTCGAGAAGCTGCTGAAAAAATTGGAAAAGTGAGAAAAGGTCATTATTCGATTTCAATGAAAATTTGTTTTTGAGTGTCGTGAGACGGCATCACTAAGCTGTATTTCTGTTAAAAAGGGGCTAAACCGCCTGCTAAAATGCGTAACAAAGCAATGTTTTGGAGAGTGTAGTAAAGCCGCTTAATAGCACTCAACTCGCAGAAATACATTGAATCTTCCATAACAGTTCAACAGCAGCCTAAAAGGCGAGATCCCCACAGCGTTGGATAGAAACCTAATGTACCTGAGTTAGTCGCTGCTGATTTTACCTGAGTTAATTGGTCTTCAGGATGTCCGGACTTCAATCTGCTGCATTATCGATTGTTTAGCGTTTTATATTGAAAGGTTATATATATATATATATATATATATATATATATATATATATATATATATATATATATATATATATATATATATATATATATATATATATATATATATGACGTGACCATGTGTAAATAAGGTAATGAGACTGGTGGCATAGTGTTTGATGTGTTGGCCTGTTGTGTTGTTGGATGTGACACTGTTGACCAACATCTGCGTCTTCAGTATGAATTTGAACTTCCCAAAGTCCGTTGGTAGTCCGTATCAGCTATTTTCGTGAATCGGACGTTTCTAGTGTGTTCTGAAAATTCTGGGTCGTATACAAAAGTCTAAGTTTCATCACCAGTAATAATACGTTCCAGATAATGAGGGCTATTTTCTGTCCGCCTTAAAAAATCAAGACATGTTTTTCTTCTATTATTCCTTTGATCGTGCGAAAGGTTTTTCGGAATCATTTTGGCGCAGACATTCTTCATCTCTAATTGATTCGTTAAAGTATGATGAACGGTTATATGAGTTAAACTTAACCCTTTCCCGATCATTTTGACTATAAACCGACGATTCTGGATTCCGTTAACATTTTCATCACTTCTTGCAGTCAAAGGTGTTCAGTCACGTGGTTCATCTTCAATCGAGTCTTGGCCTCTTGGGAATACCATAAACCACCGTTTCTCAACCTTTTTAGTGTCGCGATCCACTAAATAGCTAAAAAGTCAAGTAAAAAGCGACCCGCTCACCACAATATGTTAATTTGCGTTTATCAAAGTTTTACATCGGCCGGTTAACATGGGGGTGATTCGCCCTTTTAGTGCATATTACATTTAACATCTAAATAATCTAGTGCATATTACTAATAGTAACTAGTAGGTATTATAATATAATAATATAAATTTTATTTTGAAAATTGTTCTAATACATATTATTTTGAAGTCGACGATTAAAATGTTATTAATGTATAAATGTAAAATGGACCGTACTTGCTCGTATCTAATGTTGTTTACTAATTTTATAGTTTAAAGGTTGGCAATAGACTGTGCGAGGGTTTCCCTTATACTCTGCAGGTAGAGTCAAAATTATATATATATATATATATATATATATATATATATATATATATATATATATATATATATATATATATATATATATATATATATATATATATATACATATATATATATATATATATATATATATATATATATGTATATATATATATATATATATATATATATATATATATATATATTTATTTTATAACGTTACCTATTATTTATCTGATGAAGAGTTATTTGTTATTTCATTTAGAAGCGGGGACGCGGTAACAGCGACTATGGAGCTCCAAATAATATTAACAGTGTACCTGTTATTTCTTCATATTCATAACAGTTGTTAGACGTTAATATAAAATAACAGTTATAAAATAGCAGATTGTTAAATAACGACCCATCTCTAACTATCATTCCTGAGTATTAAAGTTGTGTTTGATAAGTAATGTAACATTGTTTATGAAAATATAGTCTCAAAGTAAAAAATAAAATAAGTGATAGATAACAAAGTAAAAAAATTTAAGAAATGGATAACGAAAACTTAATTTATTATTTGTTTTTCAATAAACTTACAGACTTCTGTAACAAGGAACCGAACTTATGGTAGGACTACGTACGATATATTTAACTTTACAGCAAACCAACACCAATACATGAAAAAAAAACACGTCATTAACTACTTGCTGGCTCGAGAATCAAAAGCATCTAGTATACTCTAATTTGTTTACGTATTGTTTGTAAGAACAAACAACTGCAATAAACACTCCCTAATTTATTATAACAAGCATTCGTGTATTCAATAGATAGATATTTTTTAAATAATGCCGCTGTTAATCTGTCACCGTTTGACGAGCAATTACCTATCTGTTTATTTTTGGGCTAATTAAATATTGGGTTATCTTGATAAAAAAATACCCCATTAACTGAAAGTTTTTTCGCAATATATTTTCCTGTAAATTACATTTTTATTACAATATCATTTTGTTGTATATAAAACAAAATAAACTATTTAGAACATAACATTGATTTCCTTTACTTTTAATGTTTTGAATTATTTATTTTATTTTTTTGATGATTAAAGAGTTATTTTCCATTTTCGGTCACTTTAACTGTTTCTTTAGTGTTTAAATCGATTTTGTTTCTTGCAACAAATTTTTCAAACTCCTTTCTCGATCCTTCAATCAAACTGAGTAGTTTCTCTCCAGCAGGAGAATTTTTCTCGTTTCTCAACACATCTATGGCCCGATTTAAAGCAAACTGGCACTCTTGAAGCATCAGATTGATGGATTTAACTTTTGTTTTTATTCCCAAATCCCATTTTCTTTTGATCAAAATCATGTTGGCCAAATATAGTTCATGGAGAAGTACTCCAGAGTACAAAGGTAATCTACAAAATTAAATTAGATTAAAAAATAATTATGAAAACATTTAAAAGGAAGTGTACATTGTTCCAATAAAATTAGAAACAATTTATTTAATCAAAATTTCTAGATTGGTTGATTAATTTCCGTCTTAGATCTGTCAGCAAACTAGGCTGCTGCGAAAAGATCTTGGTCTGGTTGGTTACAACATCTAGCTTGTCCAAGAACTCAAGTCGCAAGACCATCGTTTTCGTCGTACATTCGGTGAACAGACTCAAAATCAATAACAATTTGACCAATTTGAGAATAAATAATCATTGATCATTGATCATTGATCACTGAGAATTAACGATCATTGATCACTGCTGACCAACGTCTGATGCGTCTTCAGTACAAATCTATACTTACTAGAGTCAGTTGGCGCTCCGTAGCAGTTATTTTCAAGATTTATCAGCAGTAATGACAACGTTCCAGAAAATGAAGGGTTCTGCTCGCCCCAAAAAATCAAGTGATGTTTTCCTTTTGTTATTCTTTTGGTCCTGTAAAAGGTTTTCGGAATCATTTTGGCGCAGATTTTCTTGATCCCCAATTCATTCGTCAAAGTCTCATGAACAGTTGTGTGAGTAAAATGTAACTTTTTCCCCATTATTTTAACCATCAACCGACGATCAGTCGACATTTTTATTACTTGTTACAGTCAAAAGTATTCTGCTGCGAGGCTGCAACTTGAGAATTTAACAGCAAAATTTTGTCCAGCGACGAAACTCATTTTTGGCTAGACGGTTACGTTAATAAACAATATTGCCGCATTTGAAGTGAAAATAATTCATAAATGATCTAACAATTACCGTTGTATCCAGAAAAATGCACCGTATAGTGCGGATTATACGCCGGTGGCATCATTGGACCGTGTTTTTTTTAAATTAAGCTGAAACGCACATTACCGTTAATGAGGATCGTTATAGAGCGATTATTAATGATTATTTAATTCCGAATTTGAACGGTATTAATCTGGAGGGGATGTAGTTCCAAAAAGATAATTCAACTCAACAATCGATTTATTAAAGGAATAATTTGGTGAGAAAATTATTTCGAGGAAAGGACCTGCTAATTAGCCACCATGGTCATGTAATTTAACGCCTTTAGATCATGTTCTTTGGGATTATAAGCCCACATAACTCCGCCAATTCCGGACATTAGACCCAAATTGCTTAAAAAAGTGGTCGGAAATTGGATTGACAGATTGCGCTTTGTCAGAAGTAGCCACGGCGGTCATTTGTCTGAAATTGTTTTCAAACATTAATGCCATTGAATGATATTTCACATAAAATAAATAATTTCAAGGCATCTAATTTTGTTGTTGTTCTATTTGAATTTAGATTTCGGACACACTAAAAAAATTACTCCGTGTATTAAAGATGATATGGTGAACTGTACTTTGAAACAATAGCGGGGTTCATTAATATTTTCGGAAATTTTAGTAATGTTGTTAGTAAAACCTTCCATAGATGATAATAAATAAATAAACGAATCTTTTATGATGATACTCTTAGGCCTAGCTAAAGAAAACAATAACATTTTTAGAAGAATTATGGACGTAGGTCAAGCTATGAAAAGTATGTGTCATTAATCTGTCATCTGCCACCATTTCATCCCAATTTGTCACCTGCAATTAATGTCACCTGCCCCCATTTCATCCCAATTTGTATAATTTTAACAATAATGAGCTGAAAAGTTAGTACGATGACAAATAGATAATGCTGTTTCATAAAGTTTAGTAGAGCGCTTGAATATTAATCAAATGTCCAACTTAAAAACGTTCACTAGTTTTGTTTTGACAACTATTTAATTAAGAGCGTGTCAGAGTGTTAGACTGTATTAGTATCGCCATTCTGATCTTTTTCTCAAAAATTGCAGGTTAGTAACCCTCATTCTTAATAAGATAAGAGATTATCTGACGGGCTCTCCTTAACTTTCGTAAATATAAATATGGTGGTTCACCAAAAGCTTTCGCTGAAAAAAATTTAAAATGTACATACCTAGAATTTGCTGGATCTACCTTCTTATTGATATCCAGTAACTCTCTACACATAACTGTTTTTTTAACTACCACATCATCACTTAATTGGTTAGGCATATAGCCCTGTTGATACCCTAAAATAACCATAATATACTTTATTTGCAAGTAAAATAGATAAGTACAACTAATGTATAATATATACGAGGTGTATAATTAAGGTCATTAGACTAAGATTTATAACCCAGGTCATGATTTTTATAACATTGATGAGAATGCCCTTTTTGCGTTTCATTTAGGTAGTTATTTAAACACCTTTTCACAGAAATGGCCTAGCAAGTCCCATTTTCAAGTATCTGCTTCTCCTTTATATCATGGACACATTGAAATTATTTGTACCTGACTTTGAACTGGACAATGTAGGAATTAACACAAAATCGAATTTCCACGGTATTCTTTATATAGTTTAGTTTGTTTGTGTCTCGTTTACATTTCAGTCAAGTGTTTAAGTCGATTTCATATAAAATGGCAAGTTCTAGTCGTCGATTTTGTAAAAAATCCAGCTGAATCACACGTTAGATTTATATCCCAGGAAGCCAAAAAAATGTTTAATTTTTCAATTCAATTGAAATTACAATTCTATATCATCTCCTTCAAGGTGAACCCAGGGAACCCAGGGAAGCCACATCGTACTGGAGACGGTTTATCTAGTCTTCATATCAGTGCTAGATATTGGGATCGCTTTCAGCTGGTCGATTTCAGTCTTTTCGGTATTATAAAATGTCCCAAAATCTTTTGTCACAAAATCTCGAGTCTAGTGAATAAGAGGGCTGCGGAGCCACATTGATGTTTTACATGCTAAAAACTCATTAATTGAAATAATTGTGCGGAATTGTCGTGATGAAACACCCAGGTGTTTTTGATATTCAATTTCATGCAAACGACCCTTTTTCGGAGTCTGTCAACAATATCTCGATAAAAAAGTTGGTTTAGCGTTTGGCCTTTAAGCATAAATTCCTTATAGATAATCCTCTGACTATCAAAAAAGCAAATCTGCATGATTTTGATCTTTAATTTGCTCATTCTGGGGTTTTTAGTGGGCCATTCCTGGCTTTGACGTTTTGTTCCCCCGGATTGTATTCATAAATCGAAGACTCGTCACTAGTAACGATACGTTCCTGAAAATGAGGGTCTTTTTCAACCTTCCCCAAAAAAATCAAGACATGTTTCTCTCATGTTATCCTTTTGGTCCTGCGAAATGTTTTTCGGAGGTATTTTCGCGTAGATTTTCTTCATCCCCAATTAATTTGTCAAAACCTCCTCTCCAAAAAGGAAGCCAACAATGTTACCAGATTGAACGATACGTCACTAGTCTTGTCGCTTTGCATAAAAATATATACACAGTACCAACTTACCATATAACTGAATCAACGAATGTTTCACTGAGTATGCATGATAGTGATTGGGATGAACAAAATTCAGCATTTTCGTTAAAAGACTATCTAATTCTCGAACAGTTGGATTAGACAACTGTACATTATCAACTTCTTCACCTATTTGGTTTATCAGGAAAGACACTTCATTGTTGTTTAGTTTCACAGCACATTTATCACAAGCCCATTCGGTGTTGTCATCAAGAGGATCTATTGGTAACTGAATTCCTAAAAACTATATTATTAACTTCTCAACTAAGAATTTTCCTATACTAGTTATTAATCATTAATAAAATACACTAGTCGACAATGACTTCGTTGCCCTTGAAATGAGAGTGGTTCTAGGATGATTTTATACTGACAATTATGGTCAACTAAAAAAGGTTTTCCGAAATTGGCTCTAGTTTTTTAAATAATCGCCATTTTCTTATTATACTAAAACAGGGCCGTAGGTATGTATGAGATATATTTATATTGTTGTTTTTAATATGCATAATTTACTGACAATCACTTAATTATTCTATTAAAGTATTTATTTTAATTATATAATAGTAAGAATTGGTAACAGAAATAAAAAGGGGGAAAAAGTATATTACATCTCAGAAAAGCACTTCTTATAAGACTTGCTCTTATGGGATTCTTGAGAACAATCTCTTTGTAGAGACTAACAGTAATCTGCCAACATCCCATCTGCCCTGATATCTCTCCTCCCAGAACTTTTATATCCTAGTAAAAGAATTCTCCCTGCTCCTGGCTAAAATCTCCCAGGCTATCGGGAAATCTATCCAGGTGACTGTGGAGATAATGCATTTTTATGCTCATATTTATTCCTAAAACCTATTAGCTTTCTAACATCGTTTTAACAATATATTCATAATTCGACGCTCTATGGTTACCAAGAAAATGACTTTCTAAAATTACTTTCACAGCAGTCATGACTTTTATAAAGTTTGCACATTTAACTAATATTCAAATTTGAAGGCCGTCAAAAATTCCAGTTTTTAGCTTTTCTATACTTAACTTAGGAAATGCTCTGCAAATGTGTTCAAAATATTTTCCGTTCTTATCCAATGGTTTAACAAACTGTTTCATACCCAGCTTAATGTGGAGTAACAGAAGTATAATGTTGTCCCTATTCAGTAATGGATTATTTACTATATTAGCTTTACCTACAGTTAATGAGTATCTCAAAGACAACAACTTTTGTTCCCAGTGATTTTGTTTTGCTCGACTGTACCAAAGAGAAATGAAGCAAGGGTGTTTTGTGTATCCACTTTGCTGATCAAGTTAGAAACTTACCATTTTTAAATCCACACAAACTCAACATTGATGTTCGTTGTAATTATTTTTTCAAGAATTAATCAAATATTCTGGTATTCTTCTTTGAATATCGGTGTCCATTGTGCAATAAAACATATTTTAAACTTCTTTTCGATCCATCTATAAACGGCCGCCAATCAGTAGATTTATATTCAGATAAACCTAGAAATGTCTAGAAGTAACTTTGCAATGTTGTTTTAATAGACAAGCTCTTCAACCTCACTAAAATTCGATAAAATATTTTCCCTAGTTCTATAAGCTCTTATTAATATTTCTGGCTGCAATAAATTATTTTCCTTTAGCCTTGATGGTAACAGTTCCAACGCTGTTTGATAAATTCAGATCTCGTATTAAATCGCTTTGTATGGAACAATGCTAGTCCGAAAATGCTGTTGCTTCTGACAGCATACGCTCCAGCTGTGAGGCGTAAATAGGCGGAAGAAGTTCTTCATTGTGAAAAACAGGGCATATTATAGATTCTAAATCTGGATATTGCATTTTTTATGCTGATTGAAGCCTTTTACGTCTGCTACCCAAAAGTAGCAATAATTGAAATTATTTTTGGGCTCCCTTCCAGATCATAGGAATACCGAAATTTAACCATGAGTATTCTCCTTTCTTCGACAAGCGCAAAGATTCAACACAAGATTTACAAACCTTGTGAGGAACCTATGGCTAATCCTGTTCTTCAATTTGTAGTTCGAAATAAGCTCTATTTTACTATTACATATATACCACAGATGTAGCAAAGTACATCAAGTTGATATCGGAATTTTCTTTGCGAGGAACTCATCATTCTATGGACGATTTGTATTATAAAAATCAATGAACAAAATATAAATTAAATTTTAAACATAATGCGTCAGTAACTCACCAAAATGCGCGTTGTGCAACTATCAACCTTGTCAAAAAACTGAATACTTTAGCCTGTTACACTGTGTGGGAGGAGCAAGGAAAACTAATGTCACGTGGACAGCCGCGTAATCTCCAGATGCCCCAAATTTATGCGCATTAATAGCATTCTAACTTGTGAATAGGGTTAAAAATTTAAATATTATTACGACTTCTGGGTATACTTCAATAACATAAAAACTAGAGCCAATCTGATACACTTATGAGTTAATTGTTAAATTGTGTATTCTAAAGTACGAAAATTCAGAGACATAGCAAGGGCAACAATTTTTTTTGTTTTTTTTAGAGTTGTGTTATGTTAAAATGATTCGTTCTTATATTGATTAAAATTATAATAAAAGTTCTCAAAAATGTTTGTTAAGTCGAAAACTTTTCGAATGACCCTCGTATGACCAACCTCCACAAGGTTCATCATCTTTTGTTCCTATACATTTCAAAGCACTCAAATATGTTCCTAATTCTGTTGGATCTGCACATCGTTTACATTTACAAGTAAAGTATTTCGTCTCTTTTAAGTGCTCCCTACGAGCTTGGGTACCCCAAAGGCAATGAGTGTACATAGTCGAAATGTGATCTCCTTTTGATATTGGAAGCGCAGCTTTTACTGTAATTGCATATCTAAAAATCAAATAATTTTATTTCTGGAAATTCTGTTTTAGATTAAAATAAATTCCCAACCCTTTTTCGGAATTTTCAAAAGTATGTGCTGAATTACAAATGCAATTATGTTCCATAAGATATGCTGTTGGATATAAAGCAGTCACTTCAGCATCTTGGTTAATTTCCAGGGCATTAACATCAATAATGCCGCAAATTTTCTGAATAGTTTCCTTGGAAATATCCTTTAATACTTCTTTGCCGGATTTACCCTCAAGAATTCTCATAGGTGCAAAAAAATTATCATGTAAATATTCAACTACTCTTGTGTTTATATCCCTGTAAAAATAATAATTATAGTAACAATATTTTGATCATTGTGATCGTCATTGTACATACTTGTAAAGTTCAGTATTTTCTCCTCTTCTATCCATATGGCTTTCCATTTCCATAAGTTGAGCGAATTTTTTAGGATTCCTGTTTTGAAGCAGAAGACATCTTAAAGGTAACAAAGTGTCTTGTCTGTAAAAAAGAATATCATTATTAGGGACACTTCATGTAATAAAATATTAAGTATATATTTTGAAACTTATTTGTAAAGATATAAAAATATATTCCATAAAGACTCAAAATTCTTCTGTAAATCAGATATGTGCCTTGCTAGGGTAATTATAAAAGAGTTATCCTAATACGAGGTGTATAAATAAAATAATGAGGCTGGGGGCATAGCGTTCGATCTGGCAACACTGTTGAATTCCCTTATAGAGTGAAGGCAGGCCAACATATGACACATGTTCGGTATGAGTTTGAATTCTTTAAAGTCCCTTGGTGCTGAGTTGAAATTATTTTCGTGAACCGGATTTTTCTAGAGCATTCTGAAAATTAGTGACAACAATTTTCAGCACGTATGCGCTGCTAAATTTTGTTTCAGATATAGGTAGTAGTAGGCGATGGAAATGTTTGCAAAACTTTATAGAAACGTTATAAAAAAAGGCCTATGGAAACAATGTTTTAACAATGGTCTAGATTTTCAGGTGGTTTACAGAATTTTCAAGAGGCTGAGACTTAATTGCAGATGCTAATCAAAAATCAGTATTATGGTTTGGTTTTATTTACACACCCCTACCACATTTTTATCACTTCTTGGCCTTGTGAGAATGCCCTAAACCACCTGAAAATATGTGCCCTTGATAAAATACTGTTTCCATTAGCCTGTTGAAGGTTTGCAAAAATGTCCGTCGCACTGCGCCCAAGTCTGAAATACATAATGTCCTTTCTGATGCTCCGCTCAGCAAGTACGTCTCCCCGATGCAAATAAGTAATAATCGGTCGTAGCAAAGTCTGGTGAGTAAGCCGCATGCGAAAGTATTTCCCAACTAATCGGTATTTGTTGTCGATAGTGTTTTGACAGGTTTTAGTAGCTCTTAATTGATCAGATCCTTCTGATTCCATCGATCGATAGATCCTTCTGATTCCACCCCAACACGGAGTATTGACTTCGATCTATAACGATTTGGCCTTACAGTCAATGTCGATGGTTCGCCTAGAGTTACCCATGATCTTTTACGCTTAGGATCCTCAAAATATATCCACTTTTCATCGGCAGTGGCAATTCGATAGAGGACTGACTTTCTTTTGTATCTGGTGAACAGCATTTCGCAAGTGGATTTTCGGTTTTCCGACTGTCTTTCATTCAGTTCATGTGAAATCCATTTTCCTATTTTCTGGATCTTTTGTATACTTTCAAACGTATAGAGACGGCTTCTCGTGTCACATTTAACTAATCCGCGAGTTGTTACATTTGATCATCATCATCCAACAATGCTTGCAATTTGCTGTCTTCAATTTTTTTCGGTAGTCTTCCACGTTTTGCGTTTCTCACATCAAAATCGCAACTTTTGATTTTTTTAAACCACTCAAAGCACTGTGATTTACTAAGAGCATGATCATCGTAAGCTCCGACAAGCATTCGATGCGATTCTGCAGCAGTTTTCTTCAAATGCTAACAGAAAATCAATGCTGTCCGCAAATCGTAGTTTCCAGGCATAAAATTCGACATGTTTAACAAATTATGCTATTGTATGAAACTTGTATTGTTATGAGTTGAAAATCTTTGTCAAATGTCATCTAACGCCAAAAACAGGATGAACTTTTGCATTTACTCAATATTAAGCTAGAAGAACGGAAGTCTATAATGGCCGCCTAATACACATTACATTATCTACCTAAGAGGCATTTAATTTTTTTCATTATATTTTGGATTAAAAGTTATTTTGGGAATAAGGAGTTTAATGCTTCATCGTCACAATGCCTCTTAATTTAATTATATTGATATACTTAATTGTTATTAAAAATCTTGAAATACCTGTAAAACTCATGCAATCCATTTATAGCTTTGACATCTCTAAGACCCAAAATCATACATTCGTGACCATGCCGATCCATGTCCTTTAATCCAGGACAATCCGAATTGCATATAGGAAAGTCACACCCATCACATCTAGCAGCTCCCTCAGCTATAATCAACCTAAAATGAATA
>JARFXV010001986.1:225000-313307 GCA_031761425.1 Cosmopolites sordidus
CTTATGTCATTTTGTTGCTACGATAGTACCTTTCAAAACACCATATAGAGAGCATTTGCAGTACATACTGCTTTGCTTGTTCCATTAAAAGAAAAACCTGAAGCTGTCGTATACTTGTGGAAACTTACGGTGACAGTGTCCCAACGTAAGACGTTTGTGGGCGTTGATTTAGACGATTCAAAAGTGGTTATTTCGACTTGAAAGGCAAAGAACGCCCAAATCAACTGAAAAATTTTAAAAAAATCGAATTTCAAACACTGTTGAAAGAAGACGATATGCAAACTCAACAACTGGCATAGAAGTTCAATGTTGGTCCCCGAACCATTTGTGATTGTCATGGGAAAGATCCAGAAGACAGAAAAATGAGTACCACATCAGCTGAACGGTAAATAGATGAAAAAGCGGAAAACGGTGTGCGAAGTTAAAATTGACAAAAAATGGATATATTTCAAGAACCCCAAAATGCAGAAAATCATGGGTTGGCCTAGAACAACCATCAAAATCGACCACAAGATCGAATCGCTTTGGGGAGAAGACATTGTTGTGCATTCGGTGGGATCAGAAGGATGTCGTGTACCATGAACTTCTGAAACTAGGTGAAACAGTTAATTCGCTGCCATCAACAAATGATCAATTTGAACCATGCATTGGTCAAAAAAGCTACCAGAAGGGGCTACAAGGCAAGGAAAAATGATTTTGCAGCACCCACGACAACGCATCATCGCACTCAGCGAAAGTGGGAAAGACATCATATGTGGGTTTGGCTGGGAACTCTTACCCTACTCGCCGTATTTGCCAGACTTGGCTCCTTCCGACTACCATTTTTTTTTCATCGATATCTCAAGCACCTTCCATGAAACACTTCAACTACTACAGAGGTGTCGAAAAATTGCTTAATGATTGGACCACCTCAATCCATGTACGGTTTTTCTGAGAGGGCATCCACAAATTTCGAGAGAGATTGGAAAAATGTGCAGCTAGCGATGGTACATACTTTGAATAAATAATTTTGTACTTTTCTCTCAAATTAAACGTAATCTCTTAAAAAATTTCAAAATTATTAACCGCCATACAATATCACCTGATAGACAATATCACTATTTTAATATTTAGCTTGGCCTATTTACATTTTGTTCATGAGTTTGCATTGTCCACAAATGTTTCTTCTTAATTAACAAATATAAATGACTTTAATTCCCATATTATATTGATTCATCTGAATTAGAATTGAATTGCAATTGAAATATTATTTCAATTATTGATCAATTGCTATGACTCTAACATTTAATTAATTTAATAATCTAATATGGGGAATAATCATAAATTACGGAAGCAAACATTTGTTTTTAATGAAAACATTTATTCATAAATATAATAAAATATGCTAACAAGTGTTAGCAACAATAGCGTTTGATAATAAAATGTTATATTTTGTTGTACTAAAACTTCTATTTTAAAAATTTAACAATTTGACAATTTTTTTGATGCGAGTATCACTACGCTCGAAAATATGAATTTAAGACGTTAATAAAAGGATTTTCGACTTTTCGCAGGAACAAAAGCCAAAACCAATTCCAGATAATACTCTTTAATTCCTAATTATTTAAGCTAGGAGATTAAATGAGATTTTCACAAAATTAGATGTAAATATTATATAGATACCTGACAATAAATTTAAAGTATACTTAAAAAGTTCAAAAGATAAAGATTGACTAATATCAGAATTCGGAAATTTTGTAAATGAATCACTTTAATTTGTAAAACTTAAGCTAAAGTCGAATATATTTACCTCTAAACACTAAATCTTGTTTTTAACTTTCCAGTGCATGTTTTGCTAATCACATTAGCATCATCAGTTAACTTTTGCAGTAACACTTGGTTAACTTCACGGTTCATGATTTTTACACGTTTCATTAGCTACGGTTGGTATTTAAATATAAGTTAGTTTTAGATTAGATTGAATCATCTTCTGGTGATTCTAACATGGTTAGCGAAACGCGCCTCGGGGGACAACAAAATATTTGATGCTTCATGCCAAAGTTTCCAATAGAAAAATTGATCGAGTAAAGCACATTCAAGAGCAACAAAAAGAAAACTAAACTTTCGTCCAAAAATCGTCCTTATAAATATTTTAAAGTTATGCTATAAACTTATGCTAAAACCCATAATAACAACTGAATCAACAGAGCAATTTACGGAAATTTGCCACACTAAACCGTTCACTTTTCACAGTCACTAAATGCACGTTTCTCTAACTAGGTTAGGATTATCAGAAGATGATTAAATCTAATTCCCACATTAAACTGGAGACTGATATATAAAGATAATAAAGTGTACCAGACTGAAAGGGATTTACGACAATATACCAAATTACTAATTTTTAATTTCTCGATGTGCGTTTCACTAACCATGTTACCATCATCATCATCGGAAATGATTCATTCTAATTCTTGAAATAAACTATAATCATTTTATATGAAAACTATTCCTACTAAAGCATGTAAAATGTATGAACCGTGAAGATAGCGTTGCATTAATAATTCATAAAATTTATATGCTTTTCTACATTTATCCAGACAGTCAAAAACATCGGTCAATAAATCCCCGGTCTGACATGGCCTCACTTACGAAATATCCTTACGAAAACCTTCCGACTTTGGACTGGACAATGTAGGAATTACCTCAAGACCTAGCACGGGCCATTTTTAGGTACCTACTTCTCCTTTATATCATGGGATAAATTGAAATTCAATGTACGTGACTTTGGACTGGACAATGTAGGAATTACCACAAGATCGTAAAGGGGGGTTTCTGTCTTGTTTACAGTACAGACAAGTATTTAAGTGAATTTTATATAAAATGGCAAGTTCTAGTTAGCGATTTTACAAAAATCCAGCGGTTACTTTTTTATATATGTGGACGATTTATTTTAGTCACAAGCTAGATCTATATCTGAGGAAGTCAAGAAAACCTATCTTTTATATTTTAAGTGCTAAATTGGAGATCAAGGAAAAGGTTAGGTTCCTCAAATTTCCTGTGTGAGTTGTCACGTAAATTTAGTGCAATGGATGCATAGCAAGAAAAATTCCATGCCCTTTGCTATTCCTATGGTGTGGAGAGAACCTGCTGGTCATGTAAGTGATTGCTGCTTTTGTATTACTAAAACAGAAGCGATTTCAAAAAAGCAAAGGGATGAAATTAAGTATCCAAATTTGCCTTCTACAATTCTTCATAGCCAGGAACTACAGGTGCCGATTGCGCCTTTAAACCTGGACAACATGTTTCCCGGTGATTCTAATTCTTCATCAGGATCTGATCCACAACTTCCTGAGAATACTAGTTGTGACATTTTTAACCAATATCAACATTTTTAACAACTATCAGTGAACCTCACTTAATAACTCAGAATGAATTAAATGATTTGATACGTGACCTGGGATTGTAAAAACAAACTTCGGAACCTCTTAGTTCCAGACTTCAAGAGTGGAACCTGTTAGATAAAAAATGAAAGTATTTAAGTTTACCGAAAACGGAATGTAACATTTTCAAGGTTTTATAAAATGAAAGGATCGCTATCTCATTGATTCGTCGAAATATAGCATAAAAACAGTCTTGCTTCATAATAGAAACAAAAACCCATCTATTCCTTTAGCCCATTCACTGACAATGAAAGAAACCTATAACAACTTAGCAACCATACTAAATCGCGTTAAATATGAAGAGTACCAGTGGGATATTTATATAAATTTAAAAGTGACAGGTATATTGCTAGGACTTTAAGGGGGTTTTACAAACTATTGCTGTATTTTGTATCTATGGGACAGTAGAGCAACAAAAAAAACATTATAATAAGAAAAATTGGCCTCAACTTCTTTTAAACCTGGTACTTCAAACATAAAATATACCCCCTTTGTTAACTCAAAAAGGTGCTTCTTCTGCCTGTCCATATTAACCTTGGAGTAATAAAACACTTTGTCAAAGCCATGGGCAAAGAAAGTAATGGTTTCAAGTATCTAAAAGAAATATTTCGTCAATTAAGTGATGCAAAACTAAACGAAGGCATATTTATTGAACCTCAAATAAGAAAGCTTCCAGGTGATTTCTGCTTTCAAGAAAAATTAAATGAAAAGGAATTGGCAGCTTGGAAGTGTTTAGAAAGTGTAGTGAAATCTGGGTAGCCCAGTAATTTCTGGGTAACAAGAAAAATGAAAACTATAAAAACCTAAAAATAGATGAACATTTGAAAGCCTATAAAATACTAAGGTAAAAATATAATTTAACACTCCCATT
Organism: Cosmopolites sordidus; assembly: GCA_031761425.1. Classification (NCBI taxonomy): domain Eukaryota; kingdom Metazoa; phylum Arthropoda; class Insecta; order Coleoptera; family Curculionidae; genus Cosmopolites; species Cosmopolites sordidus. The sequence goes on from JARFXV010001986.1 coordinate 229,291, forward strand.
TGGATTATTTTACGGAAAATTTGGGTGCAGTAAGCGACGAACAAAGAGAAAGGTTTCACCAAGACATCAGGACGATGGAAGCAAGATACCGGAGACGCTGGAACCCATCTATGTTGGGCAACTACTGCTGGTTTTTAAAAATATATGATGCTACAGAACACAAGAGGAAAAAAGTGAAAGTTATTGTCGCTTTTTGACATCTCATGTAATATATGTTTTATTCACATAATCTTCAGTAATGTCTTTGCATAGATATAATACTTTTTACATGTTTATATTAAATAAATATTAGATGGTAAAAACATGTTGTCTTCTTTTTTTTCTTTTTCCTCCACCGACCTCCAGTAATAAAAAAAACTGTACGTGTTACAGCAATTAGCTTTAGGCAGAATTAAGCAGATTTAGGACTACGAAATACTTCATATACACCTATTTTTATCAATGTTACCTCAAAAAAATAAATTTATTGACTTGTGTAATTGGCTAAAATGACCTAGTGCATAAACTGGAAATATTTTAACGCTTCTAATAGAACCACAAGAATAGTGCGTATCTTTATAGTGCATGAAAAATTCTGCACAACATGACTAATACAAAATTAAAGCGAAATTTATTGCAATCATATAATATATCCTATAGAGTGAGTATATTTTCAGTTTGTCACATTTATCAAATCCAGGTTATGAAAAAAATACATGTTATTAAATATATCAAAGAACAGACAAATTTAACTTGCATTAAAAAGAGCATAGTATTACATTACATTACCTCAAAAGGTCTACACAAACTCTTATGAGCTTTCCAGTGTTTTTTCTGATGTTCCTTTCCGCAATATGCTGTTAATTTGCATGCGGAACATTTTAAATCTGCAGGTTCACCGCACTCAGCACACTTTTGTTCACTCATTTTCCCTAAAAACAATGAAAACAACTTTTCTAAACCCACTATCGCCTTTCACACCATATTTCCATACGCGTGCAATATCAAGCAAAATTAGAAAAGACGAAACATTTTTTGAACACGGGCGAGTTTAAAATAGATTTTCGTTCGAGAGTATATAAATAAATGGGAAATCTAGTTCAGTTGGAAAGGCTCCAAAGTGTCAGTCTTCTCTAGGAAGAGATGCAGAATACGTCCTTTAATAATTATTTTTTCTTATTTTTTTTACGAAAATGTAGCATATGTACCGTATAATATGAATATTTTTCTATAAAGTTGTGTTTGTTTTTAGAGATAAGATAAAGACCAACATATTTTTTTCAAACACCATAAATTGTTCTATTTATACCTTTAATTCCAGTAAAATAATTTATTATAGAATACTATTTTATAATGCAGAAGCTTTGAACAAACATATATAGAACAACAACAAATCACCATGGAACGTATAACATCAGAGCGATGCTTGCAAATCGTCGAAATTTATTATCAAAATCAGTGGTATGTGCTCCAATCTTATAGAACACCTCGTGAATTTTATAATGCTCATAAACGCCCAACCAAGCGATGTATTTGCCGAATTATCGAAAATTCCGAAATTGCGAAGGCATTTCACGCTGTCGATATTAAAACAAAAACAAGACAAAAAAGCAGGTCTTTCGCAGGGCTTTGTTTTTCGACTACATGGATTATTTAATTCCAAATTTGAATGGTATTGATCTAGAATAAATGTGGTTCCAACAGGATGGTTGGAGATCCAGATATCATACAGCCAACACAACACTCGATTTATTGAGGGAACAATTCGGTGAGAAAATTCGCGGGACAGACCTGTTAATTGGCCACCAAGGTCATGTGATTTAACGCCTTTCGATTAGTTTGTTTGGATTATGTTAAATCTTTGGTCTTAGCTGATCAACCAGCAATTATTGATGCATTGGAAGCCAACATTAGTCAGACAATTACGGATATAAGACCACAATTGCTTGACAATGTGATCTAAAATTGAATTTATGGAATGCGCTTTGTCAGAAGTAGTCGCAGCATTTGTCCGAACTTGTTTTCAAACATTAATGCGATAGAATGTTATTTCACTTAAATTTAGTAATTTCAAGACATCTAATTTGGTTGTTGTTTCATTTGAATCTAAAGTTCGGACGCTCTAAAAAGTCACCCTCTATAGACGTACATGATGATAGCTATCAACTCGATGCGAGTATGACCTCAGCCATGGCTATTAGTCTTGTTAACCCACTGTTCAAGAATTATAGGTTTTATAGTGGCTCGGATAACCCAGCTTAGATTTACATGTTCTTCCGCATGCTCAGCATTTATGGTGAGAAGGATACAGAATTGGTACACGCGGTCCAGTCTGTTTGACTTTTCGCGCTTGCCTTTTGACTTCGGCTTTTTAGCGATTATCCTCATCATCAAGTTGCACAGCTCTTTACACCATTTGGGTCTGTCGTTAGCTCTCTTTTGCGTCCGGACACGCCTGACATAGACTTCTTTAGAGACAATTTTATTACGTCTGTATATCTTCTTTTTGGACATCCCATATTTCGTTTCTTGTTCTTTATTCGCCAAAGAGGATCTGCTTCGGCATCCTAGTGTCCTACATCCTCTGGAAATGGCCTAAACCATATTAGCTGAGCTTTAATGATCTGGGATTCTACGGTCAAACTGCTAGCTCATTCAAGTACCTCCACATTGGTCCGATAGTCCTGGCATTTTATTATCAAGATTGTCCGGATCCCGAGACAGCCTTGATGAAATATCTCAAGTTGTTTTATTTGTTGCCAATACACGATCCAAAATTCAGCTCCATACAGAATGGTGGAAATTATTATGGCATTGTTAACACTGATTTTAATGTGCTCCCTTAAGTCTCGATTACTGAACACTCTTGTTATTAGACGTCCAAAGTTAACACACATTATATATATATATATATATATATATATATATATATATATATATATATATATATATATATATATATATATATATATATATATATATATATATATACATACACATGAGCTCTTCTTGAAAGTTGGCAGAGCAGGAAATTTGGCTCAAATATCCAAATACCTAAATTCCCAAATACGGGAAGCATGCTACTTCTTCCACTGATTGATCATTCACAACAACATCAACCGTCTCTCTATCCTTATTTGGAACCGTTTGTTGTAGTATTTCAGTTTTTTATTCATTAATTTTAAGTCCGAACGCACCATAGGCCTCACTAAATAAGCTCCAGTACAGTTTGTAAAGCCACCGCCCTATGCACTCCATCACCGCATACTGTTCTACGATGCTAACCTTTTGTTTTTGATTTGGCTTTAAAGCGTGCCAAGTTGAATAAGCTTCCATCCGTTCTATACGATACCTCAACTAAATGAGCCAATCTGTCTCTGACATGATGCAGAACAGTGGCAAAAAACACAGAAAAAAACGTCAGAGCGATCACACAGCCCTGCTTAAAACAGATCTTAATCTCAAAAGTTTCAGTTTCTCCAACTTGTTTCAGAACTTTTTAATCCATGCCATTGTGCAGAAGTTTTATAATGTGTTCCAGCCTAAGCGGGCATCCTATGATGTTCAAGAGCTTTCACATTATGTTTCTGACAACGGAATCAAGCGCTTTTGACGGATCTATAAAGGTTCCGAATAGGTAATAATTTTGTGGTTTTAATCCGGTGTTCCACGACCTGCTCTGAATCCACACTGACTCTCCGGCAGTATTGGTTCAATAATACTAGTTAGTCTATCTAGTATGATTCTAGCCAGAATCTTTTCTGTAACAAAAACAATATATATATATATATATATATATATATATATATATATATATATATATATATATATATATATATATATATATATATATATACAAAAAGCACAGGAACTGATCCCATTGAAAAAGAACACAATACACCCTTGGTGGGACTCGGCTCGGAATGCGAAAGGGCATTGCAAAGACCGCAAACTCTGATTTCAGGAGTACAACACTAAAAAATTCCCAGGAAGTCAACAGCGTTTTGACGTGACTAGAAAACAGACCGCAAAAGTAGTCAGACTAACTAAGAGGAAGTACATGAAGGAACAACTTGACTCTATAGAGGAGAATTTCCGCAATTATAACCAATTACAACACAAGAGACTTTTATAGGACTTTTGCAAAAGAAATCCGTGCACACACACCACAAAATCTTTCTTCAGAAAGCGGAATGGGAGATTAGCGCTAACCAATCAGGAGAATTGTCACGAGCTGGTACACTATTTGTCTAATCTCCTCAATTGCTCCGAACGCGACCCAAGAATCACCCAGGAAAATTGTATCTATACCCACTCAGAATCACCACCACCAACAAAGAAAGAAATCCGCACCCACATACGCAAACTAAAGAATAACAGGGCATCCGCTGAAGATGGTATAACCGCAGAACTATTGAAAAACCTCGGAACAAATTCACTGCTGGAACTCACGCAAATTATCACGAACATCTGGCAAACAGAAAAATTACCAGATGAATGGAAATGTGCTCTTATTCACCCGCTGCACAAGAAGGGAGACAGAATAGATGTGAACAACTACAGAGAACTACACAAGACTTACTACAAATTACTTACAAAATCCTCTCAGCATGCCTTCTCCAGAGAAGACAAGAACAATTGGAACACAAAATTGGCGAGTACCAGGCAGGCTTTCGCCCTGGTCGCTCATGCACTGAACAAATATTTAACTTAAAAATAATAGTGGAATACAAAGCTCTCAGGGACGTCCCAATCATCTGCACGTATTTGGACTTCAAGAAAGCATACGACTGCATCGACCGAAAATCTCTGTTTAACATCCTAGAAGAACAAGAACTCGACCCCAAAACACTACGATTGATCAAGCAGGCACTGACCGACACAACCTCTAAAGTGAAATTTATTGGAGAAGTTTCCGAACCCTTCCTGATTCCAAACCTGGTCCTGGACAAAGTCCAGGTATGGAAAAAGAACTGAAAAATCAAGAACACTGGAAACGAATACGACTCGGACATAGACTCGATTACAGAAGATAAAGAGGGCATACGGCAAGACACACAATATCTATAATAAGAAATGCATATCCACACACGCAAAAATAAGACATTACAACATAATAATCAAAGCAGAGGTACCATACGCACGCGAGACACTTACACTCCACACAAAATAGAAAACATACTAAAAGAAGAACCCAAAAATATGAGGAAATTTCTCGGCCCAAAACATTCTAGAAAGACCACAGAGAAAATGTCCAACGTAGCGGCGGGCATAAGAAAAAGAAGGTTGAAATTCTATGGACATATCAGTAAACTCCCACTGACAAGACTCACCAACAGAATTCTTACATACATACAAGGAGTCAAATCAATAGTACCATGGATCGAACAAGTCAGAGCTGATCTGGAAAAGGCACAAATGGGCCCGACAGAGATTGACGATAGAAGAATGTACAGAAACAAACACACAAAACCACGCGAAGTACAATTAGAGGCGTTTGTTGTTAGCCTTCTTTTGCGCCCATACTGATTTAATTCTTTCACTATGAGCTTTTTTCCTTTCCTCAGACCAAGTTGTTCCGGCCTTCCTATATTTTTCTCTCTGGCTAACCCCCCAAACGTTAACCTTGTGTCTGAAACAGTTTCTATCCTGAATTTCACTTTGTGTAATATTTACTGATCTTAGGTCCTCTTCAATTGCAGCAGTCCATTTAATTATTTCTACTTTAGTTCTACTCCTATTTTCATAAAATTCAACTATTTGTCTAGTCAGCCTACTCGGATTCATCCGTTTTATGTGTCCATAAAACCTAAGTCTTCTTTTTCTCATATCGTTATGTATATCTGTGAATTATTTGATTTCTTGGTTTTCTCGAAGTCGGTATGTTGTGCTATTTATTTGTTTGCAGCCTAAGATTTTTCTTATGATGTTTCTTTCTTTCTTTTCTTTCTATTCAAAATGAGCGTTTCTGCGCCGTATAAACATTCTGGCTTAATAACTGTGTTGTTATATCTCAGTTTTGTGTTTTTAGATATGCATTTTTTGTTGTAAATATTTTTTGTAAGTCTCAATGCAGTTTCCATTTTTTGACATCTGCCCTTATTGGCCCCTTTTTCCAAACCGTTTTCAATTATTATTTCACCCAAATATTTGAATTGAGAGACTCGTCTAATGTTACCATATTTTGTTTTTAGGGATGGTGTTCTAAGTCTGTTGCAGGTCATGTATTGTGTCTTTTCAAAGGCAATTTGGAGTCCTACTTTCTGCTGTTTCTTTTAGGATTTCAAGCTGTTTTTGTGCCGTTAATATATATTGAGCAAAAATTGACAGATCATCAGCAAACTCCAGACAATCTATTTTGATGTTGGTTCTCCCCAGTTTAATGAGCTGGTCAATACAGACGTCAATGTACAGACGAGATTTTTATTGTACAATTTTTTATGTCTTTTAGTCTAGGATCAACTTTAGATTCAAGATCTGTTCCGAGAAGGATCTGCCCGGTCAAAAAACTGCTTGCTTAATATTAACCAATTTTAGGTTCTAACTATTCCTGTGCTCTGTCTAGTAGACATTGAGATATAATGTTATAACAAACTGGAAGAAGAGATATCCCTTTGTAGTTGTTTACATCTGTTCTATCACTCTTTCATATACAAATGCGGCTTAGGGAACTCCAGAACGATCATATCATCTGAAGAATCTTAAACATATTTTATGTTTATATATATATATATATATATATATATATATATATATATATATATATATATATATATATATATATATATATATATATATATATATATATATATATATATATGTATATATATATATATATATATATATATATATATATATATATATCTTAAACATATATATTATATAGAATCTTAAACATAATATATATATATATATATATATATATATATATATATATATATATATATATATATATATATATATATATATATGCAGTTTTAAATTTCTTTGAACTGCGTCCAATGAGACAATAGTAGTCGGGAGTTATACACCCCAACTGCTGGGTTCCTTTGTCTCATGTAGAACAGATAACAACCTCTATCTCCGCCAAAATGAACATTCTATTAGTTGCTTGACTGGGAGCGAGCACCACCCGTCCACAGACAATTCTAAGGCGAAAGTGTCGACTTTGTTTTTAATCAGCTGTAAATGTAAAGTAATGTAAATAAATTTAAGTGTATTTTTTTTTCGCTCAGTTGGGAGGTTTTCGACTCTGAATTGCAGCCTTCTGTATAACGGCTATCAGTTGTTTAGATGTATTTCAGTTAGTAATTCCGGTCCGCATATTTAGTTACCTTGTTCACGTAAGCTGCTCTGATATTTTATTTAGAATTTCCAGAAAAATCTTAGTGTATATGCAACGAATAATACACATCAAGAATAAACATAAGCCACATAAGCTATATAATTCTCGTCTAAAATAAAACGCCATATTTTATTAATGGAATATTCCTCGCTGTCAACAACGTTTTTTAGCGTTTAGTTTTTTAACACTATTTTAGTAGCCTTTACTATCGGACAGAAAGATGAAGAAAGTTTCGCCTATTCATTATTATCCATACCGCTAATTGTATAATTAGCTGTTTGGCAACTATGACAGAAACTAGATTTCCACGCATCATCTTATTCCAATCATCACCTCACCTATTTTAGCAGCTACACCTCGCCACTGCAACCAATCACGTCTTAATCAACTAAATTAAACTTTATCAACTATCAAGTTTTTATCAATTAAGATATGTAATTTCATAAATAAAATAAGCCGTTTAATTCATCCGTTTTATTATCAGATTATTTATTTATTACTCCTAATATAAACATAACATCTAATAACTAATCGGCTACAAATGAAATAGAATTTTCCAATAACCAATTTCTAAGCCTACTTTCATTATCACTATTAATCTTCAGATTTATTTCTTCGTCATTATATTTGCATTGAAAGAGTAAAATCTCTTCATTTTCCTTCAAAATATTAAAGAGTTCCTTGATCAAGCTAAAACTAGCTTCTTCTTGAGTTGGCGAAAAACGTTTTATTAATAAGTCCATTTTTCCATTGAACTGCTCATTTAAAACGGCCGATAGGTACAGTCCTAATCTATAAAAAAAGAACATTTACCATATTATCGTCATCATTGTCACAACCTGACCTAGCTCTATAAGGATCAATTTTCTTCACGACCTCAATTAAATCTTGGCACCAATTTAACTTTTCTGATATACATTCAGTCTGTTGAAGTTGAATCAAATGATGTTTCACTCTGTTAACTAGATAATGATTTTGATGCAAAAACAACTTTAGCTTTTCCAAGAAATCCTTTAATTCCTCAAAGGGTGGATTCTTTTTCAATTCCTTATCAACTTCTTTGCTTAAATGTTTAACGAATTTAAACACTTCTTTGTTTGGCAATTTAATATCACATTTATTGCATATCCATTTTGAATTATCATCAGTGGGATTTAATGATAATTGGACCCCTTTACATGGGTCTTCTTCCACACCGAAGCAGATCATAGCACTAAAACACGAACATTTGAGTTTTACTAATATAAAGTCAAATAATTTGTTATACCTTAGGAAAGTATCGAGTTCTGTAGCATCTGTACAACGAGAACATGCACATGAAACATGTTTAAGATTCTTCAGATGATATAATCGTTCTGGAGTTCCCCAAAGCGTATTTATATATGAAAGAGTGATATGATCTCCTTTAGAAATAGGTGTCACTGCTCTGTAATAATTAATTGAAAAGTATTTTCATTTATTAATTTAAAATAAACTTAAAAAATTAAGTTGCATATACATAACATATTCAAAAATATGTTATGTATGTACCAGGCATGGCGGATATTTTTTTTTTTTCTTAAAAAAACATGTTTAATTTGGGAGAAAGGTAAAAAATGGTTTATTCAAAGTAGTAAGAAATCGCTAACTACATATTTTTATTATCCTTCTGGCAATATATGTGGTGCCCTCCCAGAAAAACCGTACATCTTTTGAGGTAGTCCAGTCATCAAGCCATTTTTCGACATCTTCGTAATTGTTGAAGTGTTTTATGGAAAGTGCGTAAGACATCGATGAAAACATCTGGTAGTCAGAAGGTCAAGTCTGGTGAGTACGTCGGGTGAGGAAGAGTTTCCAGCCAAGTGCAGAAAGAATATCTTTGAACGCTTTCACTGTATGCATTGTGTGTTCGCAGTATGTACAGCGTCTTCTTTCCAAAGCGATTCACTCTTTTGGTCGATATAGATGGTTATCCTGGGTCAACCCATGATTTTCCGCGTTTTGGGTTCTAGAAATATATCCATTTTTATCTCCAATCACGATCTGATGCAAAAATCTCTTTCTTGCTGAGAAAGCAAAATTTCATACACCGTTTTTCGCCTTTCCACCTGTCTGTGATTCAGCTGATATAGTACCTATTTTCCTACCTTCTGGATGGCACACAGATGATCACAAATGGTTCGGCGGCCAAAATTTATCCTTTGTGTAATTTGCTGTTGGGTCTGCATATCGTCTTCTTCAAACAATTTTTGGAATTGGGCTCTTCAATTATTTTTCGGTTTTGTCCTTCCATGTCGAATTCACCTCTTTTAAATCATCTAAATCAACGCCCACTAGCCATAAGTTTTCATACGTATACGACGGATTTCACTCGCGTTTTTCTTTTAATTGGACATGAAAAGCAGTACATGCCTCAAATGCTGTTTATTTGGCTCAAAACTCGACATGTTTACAACTCGAAAAAAAATATACAACACTAACTCGAAATCGTTTAAACATCAATAGCATTTTGAAAGGTACTGTCGTAGCAACAAAATGACATAAGAGATTAGACTGTGAACCAATCGTCCCTTGTTTCCAGCGCCATCTCTTAAAAAAATTAAGAATTATTAACCGCCGCGCCTGGTACATCATATTTATATATATATATATATATATATATATATATATATATATATATATATATATATATATATATATATATATATATATATATATATATATATATATATATATTCTATGTCTAAAAATATAACCGCATTTTTGCTGTAGAAATTGAATTGACTGTCTTCTAGTTATAACTAATCAAATTTAATATGTTTTGCCATTATAGCATCATTCGTGCACAATAACATTTCAATACATTCAGTATAGTCCTTTGTAATATAACATGACCCTATTTACAGTCAAAATTCGATTAGAAAGACTCGGAGTGGAAGGAATTGTTATTTTGACTGAAATGTTTTTGATCTCATCATCAGGGTAAGGTGTTGCAAGAATTACTACAGCAAAGAATGAAATATACCACACAATTATATAATAACACCATTCTCAGATTTGGACGCTTTCCTAGTTAATGAAAAGTAGTTTAGATAATAATGGCCCCGAAGCTAAGATCAGCACCAGAAGAGATTTTTTTGGCTTTGGTTCATCTTTAGCACGATACTCGCTTGATTGTAACGTTGTGTCTGGATTATAAACATAGCCTCATCAGCATTTCAGAATATCATCATAAAAGAAAGCATCTCTTTATCAAATTCAACACGACGATGTTTATTAAAATTCGGTATATTACAAATTAACATAATTTATTTTTTAGTTTAGTTTTGAAAATGGGGGAGAGGACCCTCCGAAACGTTAACGTTAAAAGTTTGTAAAATTTAATTAAATAATAAAAAAATAACATTTTTATATCTTAAAAGTTTTGTTCGTTAGGCAAATTTATTACAAAAAAGAATGAATTGATAAATCTCAAAGAATTGATATTTTTTGAGTTTTAGATAGTGGCGAAAAATCCAAATAAAGGAAAAAAAAATATATGAACACGCCACAATCATTCAGACTTTAATAACATAAATAATATCCTATTGTCTTGTCTTGTGGTATTGTCCTGTCTTGTCTAGTTGTCTTGTCCTGTCTTGTCTAGTTGTCTTGTCTTGTCTAGTTGTCTTGTCTAGTTGTCTTGCCTTGTCTAGTTGTCTTATCTTGTCTAGTTGTCTTATCTTGTCTAATTGTCTTGTCTTGTCTAGTTGTCTTGACTTGTCTAGTTTTCTTGTCTAGTTGTCTTGTTAGTTGTCTTGTCTAGTTGTCTTGTCTTGTCTAGTTGTATTTTCTTGTCTAGTTGTCTTGTCTTGTCTAGTTGTCTTGTCTAGTTATCTAGTTGTCTTGTCTAGTTATCTAGTTGTCTTGTCTAGTTGTCGTGTCTAGTTGTCTTGTCTAGTTGTCTTGTCTAGTTGTCTTGTCTAATTGTCTTGTCTAGTTGTCTTGTCTAGTTATGTTGTCTACTTGTCTTGTCTAGTTGTTTTGTCTAGCTGTCTTGTCTAGTTGTCTTGTCTAGTTGTCTTGTCTAGTTGTCTTGTCTAGTTGTCTTGTCTAGTTGTCTTGTCAAGTTGTCTTGTGTAATTGTCTTGTCTAGTTGTCTTGACAGTTGTCTTTGTCTTGTCTAGTTGTATAGCCTAATTGCCTTGTCTAGTTGTCGTGTCTAGTTGTCTTGTCTTGTCTAGTTGTCTTGTCTGGTTGTCTTTTCTAGTTGTCTTGTCTAGTTGTCTTGCCTTGTCTAGTTGTCTTATCTTGTCTAGTTGTCCTATCTTGTCTAGTTGTCTTATCTTGTCTAATTGTCTTGTCTTGTCTTATCTAGTTGTCTTTTCTTGTCTAGTTGTCTTGCCTCGTCTAGTTTTCTTTTCTAGTTATCTAGTTGTATTGTCTTATCTAGTTGTCTAGTTGTCTTGTCTAGTTGTATCGTCTAGTTGTCTAGTTGTCTTGTCTAATTGTCTTTTCTAGTTGTCTTGTCTAATTGTCTTGTCTAGTTGTCTTGTCTAGTTGTCTTGTCTTGTCTAGTTGTCTTGTCTAGTTGTCTTGTCTAGTTGTCTTGTTTAGTTGTCTTGTCTAGTTGCCTTGTCTTGTCTAGTTGTCTTGTCTAGTTGTCTTTTATAGTTGTCTTGTCTAGTTGTGTTGTCTTGTCTAGTTGTCTTGTCTTGCCTAGTTGTCTTGTCTTGCCTAGTTGTCTTATCTAGTTGTCTTGTATTGTCTAGTTATCTTGTCTTGTCGAGCTGTCTTGTTTAGTTGTCTTGTCTAGTTGTCTTGTCTAGTTGTATCGTCTAGTTGTCTTGTCTTGCCTAGTTGTCTTGTCTAGTTGTCTTGTCTAGTTGTTTTGTCTAATTGTCTTGTCTAGTTATTTTGTCTAGTTGTCTTGTCTAGTAGTCTTGTCTAGTAGTCTTGTCTGGTTGTCTTTTCTAGTTGTCTTGTCTAGTTGTTTTGTCTAATTGTCTTGTTTAGTTGTCTTGTCTAGTTGTCTTGTCTTGTCTAGTTGTCTTATCTTGTCTAGTTGTCTTGTCTTGTCTAGTTGTCTTGTTTTATCTAGTTGTCTTGTCTTGTCTAGTTCTCTTGACTAGTTCTCTAGTTGTCTTGGCTAGTTGTCTTGTATTGTCTAGTGGTCTTGTCTTGTCTAGTTGTCTTGTTTAGTTGTCTAGTTGTCTTCTTGTCTTGTTTAGTTGTCTTGTTATCTTGGCTAGTTGTCTTGTCTAGTTATCTTGTCTAGTTGTCTAGTTGTCTTGTTTAGTTGTCTTGTTATCTTGTCTAGTTGTCTTGTCTAGGTGTCTTGTCTAGTTGCCTAGTTGTCCTGTCTAGTTGTCTTATCTAGTTATCTTGTCTAGTTGTCTTGTCTTGCCTTTTTGTATTGTCTAGTAGTCTTGTCTTGTCTAGTTGTCTTGTCTAGTTGTCTTGTCTAGTTGTCTTGTCTAGTTGTGTTGTCTAGTTGTCTTGTCTAGTTGTGTTGTCCAGTTGTCTTGTCTAGTTGTCTTGTCCAGTTGTCTTGTCTAGTTGTCTTGTCTTGTTGTCTTGTCTAGTTGTCTTGTCTAGTTGTCTAGTTATCTTGATTAGTTGTCTACTTGACTTATCTAGTTGACTTGTCTAGTTGTCTAGTTGTCTTGTCTAGTTGTCTAGTTGACTTGTCTAGTTGTCTTGTCTAGTTGTCTTGTCTAGTTGTCTTGTCTTGTCTAGTTGTCTAGTTGTCTAGTTGCCTTGTTGTCTTGTTGTCTAGTTGTCTAGTTGTCTAGTTGTCTTGTCTTGTTTTGTCTTATTGACTTGACACCTTACCTTACCTTACCTTACTCTCCTTGTCTTGTCTAATTGTCTTGTCTAGTTGCCAGTTGTCTTGTCTAGTTGTCTTGTCTTGTCTAGTTGTTTTGTCTTGTCTAGTTGTCTTGTCTAGTTGCCTAGTTGTCTTGTCTAATTGTCTTGTATTATCTAGTTGTCTTGTCTAGTTGTCTTGTTCAGTTGTCTTGTTGTCTTGTCTAGTTGTCTTATCTAGTTATCTTGTCTAGTTGTCTTGTCTTGCCTTGTTGTTTTGTCTAGTTGTCTTGTCTAGTTGTCTTGCCTAGTTGTCTAGTCTAGTTGTCTTGTCTAGTTGTCTTGTCTAGTTGTCTTGTATTGTCTAGTAGTCTTGTGGTGTTATCTAGTTGTCTTGTCTAGTTGTCTTGTCTAGTTGTCTTGTCTAGTTGTCTTGATTAGATGTCTAGTTGACTTAACTAGTTGACTTGTCTAGTTGACTTGTCTAGTTGTCTAGTTGTCTTGTCTAGTTGTCTTGTCTTGTCTAGTTGTCTAGTTGTCTAGTTGTCTAGTTGTCTAGTTGTCTAGTTGTCTAGTCGTCTAGTTGTCTAGTTGTCTAGTTGTCTAGTTGTCTAGTTGTCTATTTGTCTAGTTGTCTAGTTGTCTACTTGTCTAGTTGTCTAGTTGTCTAGTTGTCTAGTTGTTTTGTCTTGTCTTGTCTTGTCTTATCTTGTATTGTCTTGTCTTGTCTTATTGACTTAACACCTTACCTTACCTTGCCTTACTCTCCTATTACAAATTTTAAAAGAGAACAACTCATAATACAAAATGTTTTCATGTAATCATTAGCCATGTCGAATTTGGTAAAGCAAAAATTCGCTTTCTTTTAGACAGTTTTTTCGTTTAACCTTACCTTACTGTAATTCTAAATCCATTCTTGTGTTCGATTACTTGAGTGCTATTTGCTACGCAATTATGTTCAAACAAACTAGCTGTATGATATAAAACATGATGATTGTTACATTCCATAATGTTTGTATCCAAAATGCCACAAATTTTTTGGATAATTTCTTTAGATGCTTTAGGTAACAAGACTTTCCCAATATTTTTCTCGTGAATTTTTAACGGCTTCGTGTAGACTTCCTCGATAAACGTACACTTTTCCTGAATTCTTCTACAAATAATTAAAATAACATAACTTATTTAGCGAACAAGAAATGGAGATTTAATTACTTTAAAAAATCATTTTTTATAATTTGATTCTCTAAATTATCGTCCCAACTAATTAAAACTCCCCATTTGTCCTTCTTTGTTGTTTGCAGCAGCAAACAACGCAAAACCATTAAAATATCATATCTAAAATAAGAATCTCCAAATTTTGTTGGACATAACTTCAATATCTGGCATTCATCAGAATGACATACTGCTAAATCCTTACAATCCGTACTACAAATAGGCCAACCGCATTCAAAACATTGATTTTTATCCTCAACGATACTAAAAATATTAAAAATTTGACTTTTCGTTGTGACTGCATGATTTATTTATACCTGCAACATCCAACACATAAAACATCATCCCTACCGCATTTTGGACTAATTAAAATAGGATTATCGACTAAAATTATATCACCTGGTTCGATATTTCTTTTCGCTATCAAAAACTTGCCTGACTCTTTAGAACAGCCGATCTAAAAAAAATTCACCAATAAAATATATAAATATATAAAACAATTATATTTATAAAGTATTTCAGTAAAGCAGAAAATGTATTTCTGTCGATCATTTTTCTTGTATTACCCTTGTATAAGTATTGTGTATATATGATCTCCATTCTTGCATTGGATTAATTTAATAATAATAATAATAATAATAATAATAATGTTTATTGTCTAACAGGAACATGTCCCAGTAACAAGACAAATTAAATAAATAATTATGTTTTACAAAACTAAAAAAAAAGGAAAAAATTAAATTGAGAATTGATTACAAATTAAGCATGAAATTATACTAATACATTAAACTGATGTCTATATATCTAGCTGTCAACTGATGTCAACAATATCTATATAAACCACTATTGCTAGAACAAGATAATCTATATTATTTGACAAGGTAACAAGTACATAACATAAGTATAAGTATAAGATTAGAAGTCGAAAATATAGTACATCAATATTAAAAAAACAAATATCATTCATTTATCAAATGTATAGCGTCCTGCAGGGCCCGCACTAGTGAACTAGGGGAAACTGAGTACAGATCCACATCAGAATGAACACTCAAAAGATTGCAATATCTGCAAGCACGAAATAGTGGCGCCCTGCTCTCAAAATTAGTCAGGGCACGAGGCACTCTAAAGGTGTTAGACCTCCTAGCAAAGAATTGAGGTACAAGAAATGGCAATTGCTCCAATAGTTCAGGGCAATCGATAAGCCCGTTGATCAACTTGTAGAGGAATATTTGAGACATACAAATCCTCCGATGTGAGAGGGATTGCATCCGAAATCTGTCAAGGAGCACCCGCTGGTCAATTCCTCTAGCCAGATAGTGACCATCAACTCAATATGCTAGATATTTGAGGAATCTACGCTGCACACTCTCTAGTTTATTGACATGAATCCGGTAAATTGGCGACCATATCAACGAAGCATACTCCAATCTTGAGCGAACCAATGAATTGAAAAGTGTAGTTAAACATGAGACACTTCTAAAAACACCTGTAGATCGGATTATAAATCCCAGAGTTCGTAATGCTGTCCGTGTCGCCATCTGTACATGCTGATTAACACTCAACTCTGCATCCACCATTACCCCTTTAACTTCAATCCAAATTTAACTTCAATCCAATTTTTACCGATTTTATCGGATTTTATCGCATCCTTGATGAAGATGTGAAAAACAACCTGTTAATATCGCAGGTCGATATGATTTTTGTCACGTGTAATGAATTTATTTTTTTTAGGTTTTATTTAGGTAGTTATTAAAACACCTTTTCAGAAAAACGGCCTAGTACGTCCCATTTTTAAGTACCTTCTTCTTCTTCTTCTTCTTCTTCTTGTTCTTCTTCTTCTTGTTCTTCTTATTCTTTATATCATGGGATAAATTATTTGTAATTGACCTTGGCCTCGACAATGTGGGAATTACCACAAGAATAGAAGGGTATAGTATTCTACGAATATTTAAGGGTAGTTTTGTTGTTTTCTATAGTTTAGTTTGTTTCTGTCTCATCTACAGTACAGTCAAGTGTTTAGATCGATTTTATATAAAATCACAAGTTCTAGTCCTCGATTTTGTAAAAATTTAGCGGATAAATTTTGTTATAAATGCGGACGATTTATTTTAAAGTCACAAACTAGATCTATATCCAAGGAAGTCAAAAAAAGCCTATCTTATATTTTAAGTGCCAAATTGGAGATCAAGATAAAAGTTGGGCGGGCTCCTCATGTTTGCTGTGGGAGTTGTCATGTAAATTTAGTGCAGTGGATGCATGTCAAAAAAAATTATATTCCGTTTGCCGTTCCTATGATATACTAGAACTACTACAGAAGGAATTTAAAAAAAGCAATGTGACAAACAAAATTCAGTATCCAAATTTGCCTTCAGTACTTAGGCAAGTTCCTCATAACCAAGAACTACCGGTACCGATTGGGCCTTTAAACCTGGACAACATGTTTCCCGGTGATTCTACTTCTTCATCAGGATCTCAGTCACAACTTCCTGAGAACACCAGTTGTGACCCAACATTTTTAACCACTACCAGTGAACCTCACTTGATAACTCAGAATAAATTAAATTATTTCGTACGTGACCTGGGATTGTCAAAATAAAAATCGGAACTTCTTGGTTGGAAGACTTCAACAACCTGTTATAAAATGCAAATGTTTCACTTTACCGAAAATGGAATATAACATTTACAAGTTTTTATAAAATGGAAGGATCGCTGTGTATCTGTTGTAATATTGATGGTTTAATGAATGAACTTAATATGGAACATATACCTTCCGAGTGGGGTATTTTCATAGTTTCATCGAAATACAGCCTAAAAGCAGTCTTACTTCATAATAGAAACAAAAACCCATCTATTCCTTTAGCGCATTCAGTGACAATGAAAGAAACCTATGACAACTTAGCAACCATACTAAATCGCGTTAAATATGAATAGTATCAGTGGGATATATGTGGGGATTTAAAAGTGATAGATATATTGCTTGGACTTCAAAGCGGTTTTAAAAAGTATTGCTGTTTTTTGTGTCAATAGGACAATAGGACAACAAAAGAACATTACAGTAAGAAAGA
This sequence comes from Cosmopolites sordidus, assembly GCA_031761425.1. Taxonomy (NCBI): domain Eukaryota; kingdom Metazoa; phylum Arthropoda; class Insecta; order Coleoptera; family Curculionidae; genus Cosmopolites; species Cosmopolites sordidus. The sequence continues at coordinate 246,658 of JARFXV010001986.1, forward strand.
TTAGTCTCAAAGAACTTCTTTTAAATATGATACTTCAAACAGAAAATATGCCCCCATTGTTAATGCAAAAAAGGTGCTTCTTCCGCCTCTTCATATTAAGCTTGGACTAATGAAAAACTTTGTCAAAAAAGGTTATGGTTTCAAGTACCTAAAATAACTATTTAATCAAAAGTGATGCAAAACTAAAAAAAGGTGTATTTATTTGACCCCAAATAAGGGAGCTTCTAGGTGATTTCCGTTTTCAAGTAAGTTTAAATAAAAAGAAATTGGCAGTTTGGAAGTGTTCTCTAAGTGTAGTGAAAGGATTTCTGGACAACAAGAAAGAAGAAAACTATAAAAACCTCATAGATGAACTCTTGAAAACCTATGAAATACTAGGGTGTCGCATATTCATAAAAATGCATTTTTTACACTTCCATCTGGATATTTTCTGAAATATTTGGGTGCAGTAAGCAACGCATAGGGAGAGAGGTTTCACCAGAACATCAGGACGATGGAAGCAAGATACCAGAGACGCTGGAACCCATCTATGTTGGGCGACTACTACACATTTTTAAAAAAAGATACTGCTACAGAATACGAAAAAGAAGTGAAAGTTTTTGTAGCTGTATGACATCTCATGTAATACATTTTTTATTCACATAATCCTCAGTAATATATTTGCATAGATCCAACACGTTTTACATGTTTATATTAAATAAATATTTCATTGTAAAAATATGTCGTCTCCCTTTCGTCCCAACCACTGACCCCCTGCAACAAAAAAAAAATCTGTACGTGTTACAGTAGTTAACTTATTATTTTCGGATTTTGGGATACAAAATATTTCATATACACTTATTTTCATCAATGTTACTTCAAAAAAGTGTCACTTTATTGACCTGTGTAATTTTTCGGAATAAAAATGGTAATTTTGGCAATTTATGGACCTATCACTACACTGGCAAAAAGTAAATAATAATGGTAATTACATATTAGACGAAATAAATATGTACATAAACTATTTACGTTTAAGCAATATAAGGATATTATTAAATAAATAAGAGATAAGTTCTAAATATTTCTGAGAGATTTTCAATTTAATTGTAGCAGTTATTTTCAATAGAAAATATGTATTTTAGAGGTAAGTAAAACTGTTTAAATTGACAATTGCTTTTACTAAAATCTAATGAAAGAAAAAAGTTGAACACAGTCAACTGAATAATTCCAAGTAGGTCACTTTAATGCAAGAATCAAATAAGAAGGACGATATACCTAGGTATCAATTACCAAAAAAGAGCGGCACCATCTATCCCCTTCAGGGATAGGTGGTGGAGAGGGTTATGGTAGGTTTCAGTCATTTATACATTCATCCTGAGTCTTTATGTAGGAATGGTTGTATTAGATATATATTGAAATACTTACAATTATGTCATCTAAACTAAAAACTTCATTCAATAAACATCACCAATATCTTACGCTCACCAGGAACAAAAAAGCTAATACACTTTTCGCACGCTTACCATTATATGTCTCTGTACCATTACTAGAAATGTGACTAAACAAAAGATTTGTTTATATTTATATAGTTATATATTGTTTTACAGCACATCCCAGTCCCATTTATCCCACTTAGAATGGCGCAGAACTAGAATTGAATGAAACTGAATTGAATGGATGAATCTAAATTTTGTTTAGGAAAAGGTCACCCCTAGTAACCATCAGACGAAGTTTAAATATAGCCCATTATTTAACTGAAATAAGTCAGCTCTTTCAAATTTCATCTTTTAGCAAGATAACGCCCGACTAACTGCATCAGGCTCATCAAACAGTGAAGTTTTTCATCAGTCTACGAAGTCTTTCGAAGTCTACGATAGCAACACTTGACTGGACAATGGAATAACATTGGTCGAACTCTGATTGTCCCGATTGCCAGAAACTTTAAACGAACTTGAAACATATGTATAACTCGCATAGTGGCCACAAGAAGATATAGATCATCTAATTCGGTCGATGCCTAATTATGCCTAACCGCGATGAATCTACTTATAATTTTTTGTATCAAATGTGGAATTCCTTGATGACTATCATTATATCATTGAAACATGGTTTTAATTTTTTTGCTCTCCAGTATATTTTCTGCATTAAAAAACTTTTTGAAATCGAAATACACCGCATCACGTCCTTTTGAAGAGTATAAGGTGAGTTTTGAGTGCGTCGGAACTTTATGTTCATATAAAACAACAACCAAATTAGTTGCCTTGAAACTACTTATTTTATGTGAAATATCATTCAATGCCATTAATGGTTGAAAACAATTTCGGTCAAATGTACGCCACGGCTACTTCTAACAAACAGCATTCTGCCAATCCAATTTCCGACCACTTTTTCCAGCAATGGGGGTTTTATGTCCGTAATTATCTGCCATGTTATAAAATTCACGAAGTCTATAAGATTAGCGCACAGAACACTGATTTTAATAATAAATTTCGACAATTTGCAAGGGTTGCTCTGATGTTAAATGTTCCATGATGATTTGCCAAACATTTGATGTGTAATGATAATTACCATGATGACATTTGCCACGATGATTTATCAGCGACCCCTATCGGAACTTCAGACACTAAGAAAATCCCTCTTAATAAGGTTATAACCCTAAGTTTTCAAACTGTATAATACCATACTATGTTTAAAAAACCACCGAATTAATTTGAACAATATACTTTGAAATATAAGAATATATTGTTAAAGTTTATTTAGATCGTTAATTTATTACCTTTAATGCTGTCAACATAAACGTTCTGAAAAGTCACACGTGGCTAAATTTGACGATACATTTAATAGTTTTGATTGATTGCGCGGTTGGCTCTTGGTGAAACATAGTAACAATGATAATAATTAAAACACTTGGTATTTGTTTCACAATATATTCAAGATATTCTCTAACATGTTTCGGCCTCGCGACCATTCTCAAAGAGAGTTATGTATAAACTCTCTTTGAGAATGGTCGCGAGGCCGAAACATGTTAGAGAATATCTTGAATATATTGTGAAACAAATACCAAGTGTTTTAATTATTATCATTGATACATTTAATGTTGAACTATGACATTACTTGACTTTTTCTTTGCATCATTTACTTAACATTTTAAAGCTCGTGCTACGAATGAATATATTATACCTAAATGTCTTTATTATACTTAGCTTTCTTTCTTGCCATCCTCTAATCAAAAACTAAAGGTATAGTATAATGTGGCTCAAGATATGTCGTTGACCGATTGGCTGCAATAAACTCTTAACAACCCCTGTCGTAACGAAAACCGGGAAAGTTACAAGAAACGGAAACAGGGCCGGGACTAATAAAATAACACGTAAACAGATAAAATGAATTTTATACCTGGTTTAGTAGTTTCGAAATATTTTAGTTTAGTTCGCATTCTTTTCTTAAACAGTGCAGTTCTATAATTTCAATCGTATTTTTTGTTATTCCAAACATGTTAAAAATATGGCGTTCTTGACAAGATAATGATCAGTATGCCTCCGGTAGTGCTAATTTTAAAAGAAAACATTTATCGCCCGATGCTAAGCAAATTGTTAAAAATGTGTATGTTTCTTTATTGAATAGGAGGGCTTAATGTAAATGCAGTCGCAGCAGAAAAGTCTTCATTAACAAAAACACCGTTGTCTACAAGACTTAATTCGAAACAAAATGTATGCTATGCATGAAGAGGAAACTGTGCCAACATTGATTTATTGCAACAGCGACTAAGGAAAGACGAAAACAACATTCTTTGGAGCAAAACTATCCTCCGGAGAATATTATCTCAAATGGGTTTTGCACATCGGACCATTAATAAAAGACAAATATTAATGGAATCACAATGATTGCGACGATGGCGGTTTGACTACTTAAACTCTATAGAAAAATACAGATTAGAAAATGGTCATCTATCTTGATGAAACACGGTTCGATACACATGTTTGGTACATGCCAGCAAAAGGATTGGTAGATACATCAAGAAAATGTGAAACCAAAACCCCAACGAACAAGGGAACAAGAATTACAATTTTACATGCTGGTTCGGAGGATGGATAGGTTCCATATTGTTACGGTTGTCCTCCAAAAATAGTAAACATTCATCTTTGGACTACCATGACGACACCACAGCAAAACTTTTTAATGATTGGTTTATAAATAGTTTTTTGCCCAATGTGCTTAAGGAATGCGTAATTGTAATAGACAATGATATTTATAACCGCCAAAAAAATAAAGTTCCTAATGCAAACAACACTAAATTGGATTCAGAACTATATGTTAAGAAACGATATATACATCGAAAATATATTAAAAACATTTAATATTAAAAAGGAATATGTATGTGATACCATTGCCGATGATATGAGACATACGGTTTTACGTCTTCCCCCGTATTACTGTATTTTTAATCCAATTGAGCATATCTGGCGTCAGGTAAAATCCAATGATCGAGCAGAAAATATTTCTACGACTCGTAAGTGCAAGTACTGAAACATTAATTAGGAACGTGGTAAATATCTTGAAACGGGCTAAACAAGCTATTCTCTAGACTAGTTTAGAATAGACCGGCCATACATTATCCCTATTCCACGAGAATAGTCCCAGAAGTACCCGACCTGATGGATAGAATGATGTTTAGAAAGAATGACTATGATAGAAAGTTTGAAGTTTGATGACGCTACATTATTTATTATTTGTTTGGCAGCCATTAATAGTGAACGCTCTCGGTGAATTGGTAAACGTGGAAAAAATTGGTCATTATTATGTGGTACAATACTTTCATTTGAAAGGTATCAGTCCAACCGATATCAAAGCGGAGCTAAATTCTACTCTAGGGAGTCTGCTCCGTTTACAACAGTAAAATATTGGGCGGCAAAATTTAAACGAGGTCGTTTGAGCTACCAAAATGAAGATAGCAGTGGTCGACCAAATGAGGTGACCACTCCAGAAATGGTGAAGAAAATCCACAAAATACTGGACATAAAAAAGCTGTGCACAAGATGGGTGCCGAAGTTTCATAGGAATAAAGCTGAGTTTTTGCGTCGATTCATAATCATGGATAAATCATGGGTCCATTACTTCACACCTGAGATGAAAGAACAGTCAAAACAATAGACTGAAAGGGAAGAATCAGCTCCAAAGAAGGCGAAGAGAGTTCCGTCTGCAGGCAACGTCATGGCGTCAGTTTTTTGGGATGCGCGTGAGATAATTTTCATTGATTATCTTCAAAAAAAAAACAATCAACGGCGAGTATTATGCGAACTTATTACAGCATTTGAGTAGTGAAATCAAGATACAAACGACTACATTTAGCGGAAAAGAAAGTTTTGTGTCGTCAAGACAATGCACCAGTTCACACATCCGTTATCGCGAGGGCCAAAATCAATGAGCTAAAGTTCGAATTGCTTCCTCACGCACCCTATTCACCAAATTTAGCCCCCTCGGAATGAACTGATAAAAAATGGCTCGGTGGTAAATGATTTGCCAGCAATGAAGAAGTGAAGTCTGCGGTAGATTGTTATTTTGAGGAGCTCGACGATCCTCACCACAAATAGGGAATCGAAGCTATTGACTATCGTTGGAAAAAGTGCATCAAGCTAAAAGGAGACTATGTAGAGATAAAGATATTTTTTCCCAAATTTATTGTGTTTTCTTTGTTAGGTTGGGTAGTTCTGGGGCTAGCCTCGTATGGAACCAGTCTTACCAAAATGATTGCCTCAATCACACTAATGTTGAATACACTAACGTACTTTTAAACTATCTTTTAAAATAACAATAAATCGCAATGAGAATTCCATGTTTAGCTGTAGAACAAGCCTAACTGTAGATTTTAGGATACCTGCAAATATAACTTAACATCCATTTCCCCATAAGGTAGTGTTGCATATTCTGTGTAATTTACATATTTACACATGATGTGATGTTTTACAAATCAGTTACCGTCAAATGGGTTGACTTTGTGACAGCAGGGGTTAGATTGTACAAAATCGTATTTTTGAGTGTCCCGCCTTAACTATAAGAGGTAGGATGCTGTTTTTAGAACAGATCGAAGGAAATGTGCTGTACTGTATCTTTCGCGTAACTTAATTTAATCTTTTTGTTTTGTGATAGCGGTTCATTCACTGTTGCTTTGTTATCAAATTTAATGTTGTGTGTGTAACTTTTATCTGTAGGCAGGAAACGATTCAATATAATATAAATCAGGACAGTATTACTTATAAGATATTCATTTGTGATTATTTTCATAAAAAACTTAATACTCTTGATACGTTTACGATGTTATTACTCTTTAATCTTTTGGCCGTACATTCACGGGGTGACTTTGTACCAATTTGTTCTGGCACAATCTCACCACGTGATTTATATTGTAACTTTTTATCATCTAAAAATTAAGTAATTTTTTTCAACTGGCCCTATACTCAGAAATAAGTGATATAAAATAGCTCATAGTATACGGCTACATTACATAACATTCTTAAAACCTACCAGTTATTTGCTAAGATTGTACCAATTTCAATATTATCTATTTGAATAATAGCGAGGAACTATGTTCGAAAGCGCGGAAGCCGACCTTATATGAATTACACTAATGAAACCCAGGAGAAGGTCTTAAATGAGATCCGAGAAAGAAATATTTCAGTTCTTAGAGCTGCTGACAAGTATGTAACATTTCTGTTAAAAAAATATTGTTTTTATATAAATCGAAGGCAGCTATTCAACAAAGATAATTTTTGTTATAGATATGGCATCCACAGAAACACACTGTCCCTGAAGATGTGGAATCTGCATCCAAAATAAGGGGAAAAAACAACGGACAAACGATATTTACGTTTGAAGAGGACATCATATTATTCTACCTTCGGTTTTCCTATAACCTCATTTGATCTGAGAGTGTCAGTAAAATATTGTTTTGATAAGTGTGGGAGGACAGTTTTAAGATTTAGGGAAAATGTTCCAGGTCCAGGACTGAGTGAAGTCATCCATACATCGCCATAAAAATGATTTAAGTAAAAGATTTGCGGGTAATATTACGCATGCCAGAGCTAGTGTTGATGAAAATGTGATAAATAATTTTTTGAATCATCTTGAAAAGGAAGTTGATGGAGTTTCCATCCTGGACAGATCACTGCTATTGATGAGAGTGAGTTACAAATTAATTAGATGCTGAGATCAGGCAAATACTGGAAATGGCCAGCAAGGAAAGATGAAATATGGTACACTAAAAAGCAATTTTAAGAAAGATTGCCAATCCTATACAACTGTCTAGAAAAGAATTATTCATTGTTGATTTGAAGCCATAGACAAATTATTTGTAATTGATTTTATTTCTAACCCCCTAACCTTGTTTAGTAGGTAGATTTTAAGTTGTATTTTACAGTTAGGTATTTAGTTTAACTTCTAAACCTATTTTTGACTTGTAAAGGTTTTGGATCTTGTGAAGTAGACTTACTACCTACTTACCTAGTTTTAAATGGCTAAAAATCAATTCAATACAATATATGCTAATTTTATGTAAATTTCTTATTTTTTGCCTTTAACAAAATATTTTTATATTTACATAGTATTTATTAAGCACAAGCATCTGTTGAGGTGAGAATCTCACATTGATTTTAATAAAACATATCATAGGAAAAATATGCTGGCACAAACTAGCCCCGATTAGAGGGGTTAGATTGTGCCACGAATTTTCCAAATTTTTGACTAACTAGCTTAATATAACTTCTTTTTTTCAATTCAGATGGAATCTAAAAACTGGCTGTTGTTTTAGGCATAGTTACCAAAACAATATTTTGTATAATCATCAAAATACATAGAAAAGTACAATAAAGTGACACAAACCCACCCCATTTGACGGTATTGTATGCGATCTACATTTTAACTAAGAAGTATGTGTTTTAAAACGCTTTAAGGTATGTGAATATCAACTCAAGAAGTATTTGATTAAAATTTGCTTCTGTTTCAAAAAGCAGTAAATCTGTCTCCAAAGTTTCATTATGAAATATGATATTCTAAATTATCCTAAAATTATTATTTTTAACCGCCAATGTGTTTACAATTTGGCAATAAAATGTATTATATATGCAAATTACTCATTGTAACAACAAAATTACATGGTTGTAAAGAAAGATCTGTATTGGATACGTACTGTTAATTTACATTTTTATTCATTTATGTGGTATTTACAATGTTTACGTTCGGATTCACTATGATTTACCTTCATTTAGTCAAATTAACTACGCTACATTATGCTTTTTTATATCAAAAAGGGCAAGAATGTTATCCAAACAAAAAATAAGATTTCTGCCATTTTTCGGAGACTACAGTGCAAAAGTGGTTTGGTTAATTCAAAGTGGAGATTTGGACCTTTAGACGATGCCGATCTTCCGGCATCACTCTGGCAGCACTTTAAATGCTGATGTCGAGGAAATTAAGTTGAAAATCCACTCGCACAAAATGTAAAATTTACAAAACACATATGAAGCTAATAGTTACATAGCATGTATGCCTTCGAAATCTAGATGGCTGAACTCTTGATGATGAAAAGCGAATATCGAGTCAATAGATGAAGAACTATCAACCAAACAGACTCCTTAATAGCCATAGGAATAATAAAAAGATCATGACGAAGGCCTAAAAGTAAACTTAAAGATCAAATAGAAGACCACTTAAGAAGACTAGATATGAGAAATTGGAAAGCGAAGATGCGAAACAAAGATGAGTAGCGTGAATTTTTGGGCTAAATCTCACCAAGGATTGTGAAGTCATCGCTAACAACTAAATAGTTTACAAGATTTGTAAAAGTGCGATTTCAAAACGTTATACGAGTATTGCTATATATCTATCGGAAATAATAAATAAAAACAAATATTTATCATTGAAAATAGTTTTATTGTTTTTCAAAATATTATCTGCTACGATCGGTACACTTTTGTATACGTTTAAACCAATTTTCATATCACTTTTTCCTTTCCGATTGCGGTATCTCCAAAACATGCATTTTGATCGCGTCAGCCGCTTCTTCTGGCATAGAAAATCGTCGACCACATAGTTTATTTTTCACGGACCGGAACAAAAATAAATAATCGGGTGCCAAATCAGGAATGTACGGCGGATGATCCATCAATTCGATATTTTGACTAGTCAACTATTGAGTTATTCGGTCCGATTTGTGAGAGCTCGTTTTGTCATAGTGAAGAATGATCTTGCGTCGCTGTTTTTTTTTTCCTTATTTCTTCAAAGACTTCTAGCAAACAAATGGTTGTATACCATTCAGAATTGGCCATTTTACGATTATCTAGTGGCACTGTAGCCATATGCCCATTTATTTAAAAAAACAGGCGATTATTTGCTTCGAAGTACTTCTTGCGCGAACAACTTTTGTTGGGTTTGGATCATCTTTACTTTACTTCCGGGGTCATACGCATAAATTCAAGATTCGTCACCTGTGTAGATGTTAAACACGGCGTTTGACGCACTACAATTGTATATATTAAACATTTCTTTGCACCAATTCACACGAGCCTTTTTTGACGAATTTGTCAAATTATGCGAAATCCAAAGCACACAAATCTTTTTTACGTTACGTATCTAAATGTTCATGTAAAATATTGTGCATGCTTGTCATACTAATGCCCGAGGATGTCTCAATCGATGGTATATCACGATCTTGGTTTATCAATTCGCGCACAGTATCGATATTTTCTGGCACAACAACCGATTTGGATTACTTTAAATTCGTCCTTGAGCGAACGATAGGTACGATTGAATTCACTATTATTGCACTGTTATTGAGATAATCCACGTCGAAAGTCGTAGTAAACCATCGCTCATACAGTCTCACTAGTTATTTTTTGACTGTCACTAATCAACATAAATAGCATCTGTTTATGTTGATTAACATTCTGAATACATATACAGTCAATTATGACAAACTTCAGATGGCGCCTAGCAACACCATTGTTACCAACTCCAGTTACGTAAATAGCAACCGTAGTTAAACAACAATAATAGACGATACGCAGTATACAAGGCATTACAATATTTTCTTACGTTTTACACGTTAAAAAAGGGCCAACATAATTGAAGCACAACTTAAACCTTATTCATCAAATATGGGTCCATTGTATTATATATGTAATTTCACTCTCATACCTAATTGTCCAATATTAACAAGCTCTTTCTGTCGGAAAAACTAAGTTGCCCGAGAAATCAAGTTAAATTATTTCGGATAGTAAAAATTATTTCCAATATTAATTATACAGTTGTTTATTAAATTTAAGTTTCGTACTAAAAGCATCGAATTAATTTATATAAATGATAAATGTATTTTTAAAACACACCGTATATTGCTCTAATACGAAAATCACTTACTTCATAAGCTTTGCAATTCTCTTCGCTCGACTTTTCTCCTGCTTTCTCTTCCATATTTTAACCCCTAAATAAAAGATAATTTTGTTACATAAGAATCATTTTATTTTTTAAACGAAATAAAAAATGACATTCACAATGAAACGAAGAAAAAATTATGCGATCGTAATTTTAACTTAAAAATTTATTATTTGTAACGGGTACGAAACTTCTGAAAAACGACGTCCACATTGTGAAAAGAGAAAAATAAAATCGAACAAGGTGTGTGCAAATGTATTATGTCAGTATGTTAATGTATGAGTAAACAGGCAGACACAAAATATGTGGTAAAAGAAGAATAATTGCAAGGCGTAGGAGACAAATCCATACCAATACCAGCTATTCTCAAATTCACATACTGATCTTGTTTAAAAATAGAGAAGTGTTCTATTGTAAACAGTTGTGCGCGCGCACCATTGAACTTTAGATCAACCGATAGATTTTTTTAGAATGGAATTTTTTTTGATAAATTTAGACAATTTTATATAAGGACACTTAATAAAAATCATTAACAAAATCAAGGTCATAATGAAATTTACAATTAATTATATGTAGAAAATACCATAGAAAAAACGCCTCTTAAAACAATTCTTTATTCTTTATTATTATTTGGATATGTTCATAAATGTATGCAAAATCGAAATGTATAAAACATATTACAGGTGTAGCGGTTAATAATAAAGTTTTAAGAGAAAATAAATTTAATAAATTATAAATAATAAAAAAAATAATAAGAGAGGTAAATAAAGTTTTAAGAGATGGCGTTGGAAACAAGGATTTCTTATGTCATTTTGTTGCTACGACACTACTTTTCCAAACCCTACCAAATGCCAGTGATATAAACCATTTCGGGATAGCGTCATATTTTTTTCGTGTGATAAACATGTCGAGTTTCGAGCTAAATATGAGCATTTGCTGCACGTCTAACTTTTTTTGTTCAATCAAAAGAAAAATGCGAGTTAAAGCCGTCGTATACTTGTGGAAACTTACGGTAGCAATGTCCTTAAGCAAGAAGCTTGTAGGCGTTAGTTTAAACGACTCAAAAAATGGCAATTTCGACTTGAAAGACAAAAAACGTCCAGGTCAACCAAACAAAATGAAAATGCCGAATTGCAAGCATAATTGGAAAAAGGCGTCATGCAAACACAACAACAAATTTCAAAAAGAATAAATGTTGGTCGCCGAACCATTTGTGGTCATCTGTATGCTATGAGAAATATCCAGAAGGCAGGAAAATGGGTACCACAACAGCTGAACGACAAACAAATGGAAAAGCGAAAAACGGCGTGAAAAACGAAGTTTTGCTTTCTGTCATAAAAGAAAGGCTTTTTTGCATCGGGTTGTGATTAGAGCCAAAAAATGACACAAAAAAAGTGATTATGCAGACAACGTTCCAACACATACAGGAAAAGCAGTCAGAGAGACCATTTCTGGACTTGACTGGAAAATTTTGCCCCACCCGCCGCACTCATCAAACTTGGCCCCTTCCGACTACCACTTGTTTTCATCCATATGTCATACAACTTCCATGAAACACCTCGATAATTACGAAGATGTTAAAAAATGGACGGTTTTCAAAAGAAGTAAGATTTTTCTGGGAGGGCATCGACAAATTGCCAAAAAGACGGGGAAAATGTGCAACCAGTGATCCCGCATACTTTGAATAAACCATTTTTTACCATTCTCTCAAATTAAACGTGTTTTTTTTTAAGACAAAATTTGGAATTATTGACCTCCACACCTAGTACAGGAATGTGATAAAAAGAAACCAAACTTTCTTATCAAAATTGAAAGTAACTACTATTGTGCCATCTAGGCGCAACTAACTCGTAAAAAAATCAGGTCATAGTAATATTTCTAAAAATATTAAAAATTATAAACCACTTATTAGCGAACATATATTCCTTATCCTTATTCTTTCTCAATTAACATAATAGACTAGGCGTGTAAATAAATTAATGCGAATGATTTTTTGTCATTCTTTTATTCAATTAAAATTACAATTCTACATTGTCTCGTTCAAAGTGATTAGCTTGAGAATCCGCACAGCGCTGGAGATAGTTTGTCCACTCTTCATAGTAGTGCTGGAACTCCGATACTAAAAATACCTTCAGCTGGTCGGTTCCGGTCTTTTCATTGTTCTCCAATATCTCAAAATGTGTCCTTTTAGGTAAATTTTCAACCTTGGGAAAAGAAAAATGTCACAAGGACTCAAGTCTGGTGAATAAGGGGGTTGAGAAATCACAATAATGATTTTACTTAACAAAAATTCGTTAATTGAAAACGCTGTGTAGCAAGGTGCTCTTGATGTTCGGTGCTACAAGAATGACAATGAATAATGATTTTTCAGTGCCTCAAGTGCCTGAAGAACATCTGGTTAAAAATGGTTCACCGTTTGACCTCGAACTACAAATTCCGTATGAACGATCCCTTGGCTGTCAAAAAAGCAAACCAGCATGCCTTTAATCTTTCATTTACTCATTCTAGCTTTGTTTGGCCATTGTAAGGTTAAAGTGTGTCATTCTTCATTCTTGTTCTTCATTTCCGGGTCATATTTAAACATCCAAAGTTTATCACCAATAATAATACATTTCAGAAAATAAGAAAATGAGAACATTTTCAATCCACCTCAAAAAGTCAAGACATATTTCCTTCCTATTCTTTTGATCCTACGAAAATGTTTTGGGAGCCATTTTCGCGCAAATTTTCTTCATCTCCAATTCATTGGCCAGTTCTCCAGTTCTTACCTAGTTATTCTAATGATCAACCGACGATCAGAACAAACAAGATCTGCAGACATTTTCATCATTTCTTGCAGTCGAAGGCTTTCCACTGTGAGATTCATCTATAATCAGCATCTGGCTTCTAAGAATTGCTACGGACCACCCAGTGACTGCAGGGAGTTCAAACTGCCATCAAAGATGCATCAGATGTTGGTATGTCTCACCTCCAAAGAAGACATTGAAAGTGAATATTCCATTCCATTTATTGCAGTTTTACATGAGATTAAAACAAATCGCTATCGAAACATTTAAGTTAGTTAATGATTACTAATCCTCTTACACAAGTACACTACCGGTTTATTCTGTAGACGTCCAAGAATTAATTGATATAACAATGAAAACGTTATTAGATCCATCCTAAATGGTGAGAATTTCTCAACGTAAAACATTATTTGGGTATTTTAAAAAACTTTTGGAACGGCATATTACTGTCGGTCAGAGTACCCAGTGAACACATGACCTTAAATTGACATCACACGTAGGTTATATGTATGTAATAATATTTTACGTAAATTTGACAAAAAACTGATTCTCTTCATAACCGTAATATATCATTTTGTATGACATTATACTGACATAATATGTGATTCTTGTATGATATCCTAAGTCATAAGTCATTTTGACACAGTTTCATGCAATGATTTGACAATACTAATTATTCTTACATTCATATGATCTTCAATGTTCTCCTCTACAGCATCAAGTACCGCATCTTCATTTGATTTCACGCCATGCACAGTGAACTCATCGTTTAATGCGCTGACAGAACTTTTACTTCAGGTTGCCAAAACAATGTTCCATTATATATCGACTTTGTGCCAATTTTATATTATAATGTATATGGCTCTTTAACAAAAAAGTTTTTTGCGAGTATTTAAAAAATGAAAAAATTGAAATAACATACGCTTGTACATGCGCAGATGCAGATGCATATCTGTACCTCTGACCACACACACACACACACACACACACACACACACACACACACACACACACACACACACACACACACACACACACACACACACACACACACACACACACACACACACACACACACACACACACTCACACTCACACACTCACACACTCACACACACACACTCACACACACACGCACACACGCACACACGCACACACGCACACACGCACACACGCACACACGCACACACGCACACACGCACACACGCACACACGCACACACGCACACACGCACACACGCACACACGCACACACGCACACACGCACACACGCACACACGCACACACGCACACACGCACACACGCACACACGCACACACGCACACACGCACACACGCACACACGCACACACGCACACACGCACACACGCCCACACGCCCACACGCACACACGCACACACGCACACACGCACACACGCACACACGCACACACGCACACACGCACACACGCACACACGCACACACGCACACACGCACACACGCACACACGCACACACGCACACACGCACACACGCACACACGCACACACGCACACACGCACACACGCACACACGCACACACGCACACACGCACACACGCACACACATGAGATTGTGGAACCCAACGGTCGGGTATGTATAACTCCTGATTACTGTTGTCTCATTGGACGCAGTCCAAAGAAATCAAAAAACTCCATGTATAAACCATCCGACGAGAAGTCGGTGAAAATATGGGTTGTTTGATTGTGGAGAGGGACTCCCTATTCTTGGCGAGAGAGCATATGTCGGTACCCTGATGAGTCTAACCACCAACAGACGAAACATATGCCCTCCAATGTAGGGGATGGGTGGGGCTTCTCAAAAATAATTTGATATCATTTTTATATCACAGTTACAACATCTTATTACAGCATCGTAAAAAAGTGTGAAATAATGAGTCACATATGTCTCATATATGACACATATCTTATGCAGGGCATGACATTGCGTGATGTCATATTGATGTCACAATGACGTAAAAGACTTTTTTTGGGTACCACATTAAATGGAGTCAGAAGCTACTGTAAAGTAATCTATTGGCAAATAAAAACACCAGTCCTAGTGAACGCTTACCTCGACCGTTAACCAACAACCTTACTCCCTAATCTAGCTCGCTATAACTATTTTTTATCACCGAAACTTAATATTCCAAAGATAGAGTCAATATTTCAGTTACTTATGTAATATTAGATTTTGTAACTTTTGAATTTTTTTTATAATGTGCTTATTGGTAAATGTTCACAAATTTCTAATTTTAATATTTTAGACAAAGTCGACATTCATTATATTAGAAAGTTCTAAAATAATTTACACAAAATTCAAACTTAATATAAGAAATGGAAAATTAACGCAAATGAAAATAAATCAATACATGTAACAATTGTGATGAGGAGAGACACTTATCCGCCTGTCCACTAAAACAACCGCTACTTGTTACTTGGCCTGTAAATTATTTGAGGATACATCTGGATCAGCATCTAATCAAGCAAAAACATATTCAGCAAACGAAAAGAAACAACTCGGAGCTTTAGAAGAAAATATAAACAATATTTAGAAAATAAAGCCACTCTGAACCTAAGGCATTCAGTTGTGGTTCTCAAAAAGTCAATCCAATCTTGAGATATTCCAACGGTTTCAAAATAAAGCGTTACGAATCATATCGAATGTATAATGGCATGTCTCAAAATCTACGATAGAAAGAGACCTACAAGTCTCTTATATCAAAAATGAAATAAAACGATATAGTAAAAAAAAGACAAATAAAGAACTAGTATCTACTCCAAGATAGCTGCCTTGTTTGGTAAAACAGGTGAAGTGCGCGAAGTAAAATGTTGCAAGCCAGCAATATTGATAACCAGATTTAACTACACTAATAACTGCATGTCATTACTTAGTTACACATATTATGAGCAACCTGTAATAATAAATAATACAAGGAATAATTGATTGGAAAAATGAACTACTTGTCACTTTTAAATTGTAGCATAAGACTTTATTATTCTTAAAAAGAACGTACTGTATATATTTGGGGTCAATAAAAAAAATTAGGAACATTTTGTAAAATTTAAAAATTCAAATGTTTTTGCATTATTAACGTAAGCAGCAGTTAAAAACATTAGACGCGCTGCAAATTATGTGTAAAGCTTGTTTGAGAACAATTAAGTTCTCCATTCTCCGTAACGTTCACATGAAGAGGAGGCACAATCTATATATAGGAAGTCTCTACCACCAGAAATGACTATTTCATAAGGTTTTGATATGAGTGGACAAAGCTTAAAATGATAATGTTTTTAGAAAAATAACTCAACTTTATTTTTATAACTAATATTTATTAAATTAAATAATTCTTACATACAATACTAATAGTAAGATACATAACGTAAAACTTAAAATAAAGCACACTGTCTTTTTTCACCGAAACGGCACACTTACATGCCACTATTACAAAGACAAAGGCAAATACTGTTCATCGTTCTTCAGAGTTTCCTTCTTGGTTCAAGTGAATCTCAGTTGAGTGTAACTCAATCAATTCTCATTTTCCTCTCTCCAACGTAACTTATTATAATGCCGACTAACATGTAAAAAACATAAAAAAGTAACCTAATTCTATTTATCTGGGTTATTTATCTCGTTGAAAAATCAATCGACTTTTAAAGCAATATTTCTATGTATAGTTTTCCCCGCGTCGACTTATCGTTAAGATAACTTATTATGGGTTATCTAACATTTACTAAGTGTATAATGGAGTGTCGATGAAATAAAGTTGAAAGGCAGAATAGAAAATCAAAATGATACGTTTATTATATGAGACTATTTGCAAAGGAATAGATATATGATCACGATCGAGAAAGATTCAAAATAAACATTTCCGGAAAGATTTGCTCAAATTTCAATAGAAGGATTTTGTACTGAGAATGAAAATAATTCGCTGATGAATGTTTGCACGCCGACAAAAGAAAAGCATTAATTCTATGAGAAATATAGGATGAATATGAAAGAATTTCAAAACATCACACATTTAAGGCCGTAATAAGGAGGCGGGTAGGGTAAAATCAGCTGAGTTCAATAACAGCAAAGGGAACAGCACATGATTACATGAATGGAAATAGAACGAGTGTATATCACTGGAAATGACTTTTAATACAACACTAAAATAAGTGACAGAATAGCAATAAGATAAAATACGATAATTACAACTATCCTCACTAGTCAACACTATACTGGGATGGTGACAATAACCAGATTGATTAAATAAAATAAAAATTTTAATTATGTTTAGGTAAAATGCTATCAGAGGGATAAACAGTAATCAAGTGAACAATTAAATAACACAGGTCCACAAATTTAAACTTTTTTGAGGTAGCATTGATGAATATAGGCGTATATGAAGTATTTTGTAGGTCTAAATCCGAAAATGATAAGCTAATTGCTGTAACACGTACAGTTTTTTTGGTACAGTGGGTCGATAGTGGGAAAAAAGGGAAACGGCATATTTCTACAATCTAATATTTATTTAATATAAACATGAAAAAAAATGTTAAATCTATACAAAAACCTTACTGAGGATTATGTGAATAAAAAATATATTACATGAGATGTCATACAGCGACAAAATCTTTCACTTTTCCTCTTATGTTCCATAGCATCATCTCTTTTTAAAAACCAGCAGTAGCCACCCAACATAGATAGGTTTCAGCATCCGTGGTATTTTGCTTCCGTCATCCTAATGTCTTGATGAAACCTCTCTCCTTGTTCGTCGTTTGCTACACCCAAAATTTTCTGGAAAAAATCCAAATGGGAGTATAAAAAATGCATTTTTAAGGACATGCGACATCCTAGTATTTCAAAGGCTTTCAAAAGTTGATCTATGAGGTTTTTATAGTTTTCATCGTTCTTGTTGCCCAGAAATCCTTTTACTATACTTACAAAACACTCTCGAGCCGCCAATGTCTTATAATTTAATTTTGTTTGAAAACAGAAATCACCTAGAAGCGTCCTTATTTGAAGTCCAGTAAATATGCCTTCTTTTAGTTTTGCATCACTTAAAGTAGCAATCACTTATATGGTCAGTAGATTCTCTCCACACCATAGAATTCCACCACCACTCTATTCTCTACACAACAGCAAACGGCATAGAATTTTTCTTGCGATGTATCCACAGCACTAAATTTACATGATAACTCACATAGAAAACATGATAAGCCCAAATTTATCTTGATCTAAAAATTATGTTTTTCGACTTCGTCGGATCTAGATCTAGCTTGTGACTTTAAAATAAATCGCCCGTATATATAACAAAATTTATCCGCGGAATTTTTGTAAAATCGGCTAAACACTTGACTGTACAGTAAACAAGACAGAAACAAACTAAACTATAGAAAATATTAAAACTGCCCTTAAAAGTTCGTAGAATACTGCGGAAATACTCTACGGTCTTGTGGTAATTCCTACATTGTCCAATTCACAGACAAGTACAAATAATTTCAATTTCCCCTTAATATAAAGGAGAAGCAGGTACTTGAAAATGAGATATGCTAGGCCATTTCTGTAAAAAAGTGTTTTAATAAATACCTAAATGAAACGCAAAAAAAGCATTCTCATCAATGTTACAAAAATCATGTTGACTTGTGTAACCAGTGGTTACCAAAAGTGGGTTCTATCATTAAAAGCAGTCCATAAACTGAAGGTGATACAACATATGGAGCGAGAAATACTGTAATATGCATGAAGAGATAAGAACATATTTATATGAATTAGAGAGCACATAGAATGGAGGATATATTTCAAAAGATTGTCAAATATAAGTACAGATGGGCTGACTAAATGCTGGATGAAAGATTTGCAAAAATTTCGTGAATAAGGAATGTACGACTACCAACGACGCGATGATACGACGATATCTGACAGCTGAATAAACATGGATTACTCATGCACACATTAGAGATGAATGGAGGGTTGCCTATGTCCAGTATTGAGTGCTGAGCGATACTTGAGCAGAAAGAGTGACGAAATAATTGTGGAACATTAAAATTGTGAAACAGAACAGGTGCACTTTTATATTATGACAACACTTTTAGTCGACTGTGCTACACCATTTACTATACGAAGTGTGTAATTAAAATAATGAGAATTTTTATTCAATTTCAGAATTGCTGAAGGATTTCAACATGCTTTTGATTTTTGATTTGCTGCTTCTAGTTTTTTTCGACCTAAGTGAGGTTGGAGTGTGCTATTCCTGACTCTGGCACTTCGTTTCCTGATTGAATGTAAAAATCCAAGAGTCATAACTAGTAATGACACGCTCCAGAAAATGAGTATGGGTAATTTTCGATCTGCGCCAAAAAGTCAAGACTTTCCAAAAAACAATTCCTGTATTGGAACCATCGGTGTGAAAAACTAAGCTGGAAGAGACTTACCACTAAACACCAAATCACTTTTTAAAACTTTTCGACGCACATTTCACTGACTATATTGGCATTATCACGAGAGGATTCAATCTGGTGATGATGATGCTAACATGGTTAGTAAAACGTGAGTCGAGAAGTTTAAAAAAGTGTTTAATAGTAAATATCTTCGAGTTTACTTTCCAAAAAGTCAAGGAGTTTCCCATCTGTTGTCCTTTTGACTCAAAATCTGACGAACGGTCAGTCAAATTAATTCAGTTTCTTTCCCGATCATTCTGACTTTCAACCGACGATCAGAATTCTCTCTGTAGTCATTTCAGTTCTCTGTAGACAAGGCCTTCCGCGGTAAGGTTCATCTTCGATCGAGTCTCGGCCTTTTGAGAATACCTTAAACCACTAAACACTGTTTCCATAAGTCTGTTGAGTTTTGATCGTACTGTGCCCAAGTCTGAAACAAAACTTGATAGCCGACCATTGCTCGAAATTGTTCTCACTTATTTTCAGTATGCATTAAAAAAATCCGCTTCACGAAAGGAATTGCTACAGACCACAAAGTGATTCTAGGAAGTTCAATTTCATACTGAAAATGCATCAGATGTTGATCTGATGCGTCTTCTCAGAGGAAACTAATATTGTTATTAGATTGAACGTTATGCCACCAGTATCGATACTTTATTTACACCCCTCGTATTCATGTATATAGGAATATAATGATAATGATTTGGTTTATCCAACAAAGGAAACAATTTCCACCAATATGGAATCAAAACATATTTTACCATCAATTTCTCAGAAGGATCAATTTCTCAGAATAAAAGCAAAAACAATTTAAGAACAAGTGAGGATAACTGCACGAGATAAAAAAAACCTTGAATAATCAAGTCCATTTATGTTCAATGATTTCTATTACATTTTAACAAAAAATCATTATAACATTTATAAAATAAATTAAGCATGAAATCAACCACTTAATTACCAAAACAATCTCCGTATGATTGTTTCGATTATTCAATTGATTGTTCTAGTTCATTCTCAAAATTAATTTTCAAATATACACAAGTATTATCAGGAGATGATTTAATCAAACAATAAATAATATATCACCATTAACATAGATTGAAATATAATAAAACAACATTTGAAATAAGTAAAATAAGGCAAGGAATGTCAATAAATAAACTTAGAAACAAAAGTAGACATCCCCTTAATGCTTATTAAGAACGTTAGTTTTTATCTTATAAATGTATATCTTAATTTCAATAAACTGTTAGTAATTATATTAAATTATTAATTATTTATATTAAATCTGGCTTGAAATATTGGGTGGTTTCTGTGGAGACAGTTCTAACCAGTTACTGGGTCGTAACAGTTAAGATACAGATAAATAAGCTGTTTTTCTTGGTAGCGGCCTGCTATAGATCGCCTACTGCCTCTGTAGGTGACTTTTTAAACTATTTGGAAGACAATCTAAGTGACAATAAATTTCAAAGAAATAAAACCTTTCTTCTGGGTGATACAAATATCGATTTACTGAAGAACAGCAGTGAGTCTAGAAGGTTGAAAGACATTATCAGTGGAGCAGGTTTCACACAGATTGTTACTAGGGAAACCCACAATAGTGGTATCTCACAAACACTGATTGATCACATAATTACCAATGATTTTGGAGCTGTGGAGCTTAGAGATTTTCCGATGATAAGCGATCATGAGATTATTGGTACCGAGTTTAAACTTCAGGGTATTGTATATGAAACACCTCAACATAGGTATGCTCAGAATCTGAAAGCAAGCAGTCTCGAGGCTGATTACTGAGCTGATAGGGAATGATTGGGACTACAATTCCATTGACGTTAGTAAATTATATGTTGATTTTATGTAAACTCTATATGATGCTATTGATATGGCTGCTCCCTTAATATTAGTACAACCTAGAAAGTTCCCTTGGATGAGCAAAGAGCTAAGAAATGCTCAAGTTGAGAGGGACAGAGCGTATAGAAAGTTTTCTTTCACAAAGAATGAACATGATTGGAGAATTTATAAGCAGAAAAGAAATATGGCACTGTCCATGATGCGACTTGAGAGGAAAAAGTACCTTAATAATAATAATATCGATGCTTGTAGGGGGGACGGGAGGAAGATGTGGAGAACAATAAAGGATTTGCTGGGCAATGGTAAGGGGCGTGCCGATTTTTCGCGAATCGACTTTGATGCTCACTACGGACCTACGGAGGAGAACTTCAATAACTTTTATTTCGATAGTTTGAATGAAGTAGAACAGAGTATCGAAGAGCAGGATTGGAGCAGTGATGTCAAAGTATACAAGACTCACGATTTTTCTGAGTTTAAACATGTTACTCTAAACAAATTAAGAAAAGTTGTGTTTAGTTTAAAAAGCCGAAGCACGAGTGACAATGAAATTACGATAAGGTTAATGAAAAAAAAATATTGTGTCATCGGTTGTCCTTTATTGTACTTAATTAATACAAGTTTTGAAACGAATACATTTCCTGAGGGCTTAAAAACCAGCATTATTGTACCAATTCCAAAAATATCAAAGCCTAGTATACCAGGTGACTTAAGACCAATTAATTTATTACCTGTTGTTGATAAAATCATTGAGACTATAGTATGTACAGAGTTGAAAACTTATTTTGAAACCAATAAATTGTTATTTTCTGCTAAATCAGGGTTTAGGACAAAACATTCTTGTGAGACGGCTATTCAGTATGTCTGCGCAACATGGAGGAGCGATATAAACGTCGGAAAAACTGTGCTTAGTGTATTTATAGATTTGAAGCGAGCATTCGAAACTATTGACCGGGATATACTGTGTAAAAAATTATTAAGTTATGGTGTAAGATCGAAAGCCTTAAAATGGTCTTAAGCCTTAAATGGATCAAGAGTTACTTAACAGACAGACATCATAGGACGAGGGTTGAAGGAAAAGTGTCGGCAAAGAGGGAAAGTGCGTGGGGAGTTCCTCAGGGTAGTGTTTTGGGCCCGTTGCTGTTTTTGATATATGTCAACGATATTTCTACAATATTGGATAAATGTTTTATTAGTCTCTTTGCAGATGATACTCTCATATCTGTGTCTGGGTATGATTTGCCTGAGATGGTTGAAACATTGAATAGTGAACTGGCAATACTATGTAGATGGCTATGTAAAAATAAACTTAAACTAAACGAACTGAAAACAAGGTGCATGGTGATAGGGTCTAAAGCAAACTGCAAAAAATTTAATGAGTTAGGGTTAAAAATAAATATAAATAATTATGATATTGAAATTGTAAATGAAATTAAATACTTAGGAGTACTGTTGGATCCTCAGCTAACATTTTGTAATCATGTCAGTTATCTATGTAGAAAGATTGGGAAAAAAATAGGGTTCTTTAGTCGTATTTATCACCATGGTCCAAGAGGCTTGTATATAATAGTATAGTTTTACCCCATTTTACCTATTGTATGTCTGTGCTGATATCATGTAATAAGGAGAGTATTGGTAGACTTCAAATACAGCAGAACAAGGCTATGCGTGTACTATCGAACTGTAATAGGTATACACCGAGGTTACAGAGGTAATGTTGCGGTCATTGGATTGGTTTTCAGTTGCGCGGGCCATTGAAGGGGCTAACATTCGATTGATATATAAAATAAAACATAATTTGTTGCCCCATTATTTGAATACTTTTTTGGTACAAAGAGTAAATATGCATTCTTACGATGTCCGTTCTAAAAACAATTATGATGTACCAATTGTGAGAACTACTGCTCTCCAGAAGACATTGTTTTGGGAAGGTGTTTGTCTCTTCAATGCTTTGCCCGCCCACATAGGGAGCGCTCCTAATGTGTATGTATTTAATAGACTGTTAAATTATTATTTGAAGCAATAGAGTGTTTTATCATTTGAACAATGTTGGTTATTGCCTTTTGATTGTATTTTCTTTTGTTTAGATTTTTTAGAATTTTTCTTACATTTATTTTTTTTTATATTGATTTTGTTTTGTTACTATTAGCTGCATATGCTAAATAAAGTGTGTATTTTTTTATTTATTTATAGTAACTTTGTACATATGGATCCAAAAATGATAACATTTTCATAAATAAAGGATGATTTTTTAATGCGTCCAAACTTTAAATTCAATTAACACACCAAACCACAGCAACCAAATTAGATGCCTTAAAACTATTTATTGTATGTGAAATAACATTCAATGGCATTGAAACAAAGTTTGGATGTTTAAAAATTTAGGAGTAGTAATCTGCAAAAACCTGAGATAAATCACTTTCTACAACAGTACAAAAAGTGCAGTGGATATTGTTGATCACATTATACAATGTTGCAAGAAATACAAAGCGTTAGCCTATCCAATGGTGATCTTTTATAACTTTCATTATTTCAGCAATCAACGCATTTATAATTTACAAGAACAACAGTCCAAATGGCGAATTCACCAAATGTCGTAGACTGTTTCAAAAAAATCTTGCTATGGAACTAGTGCAAGAAAACATGAAAAGAAAAGTAGCTGACAAACAGCTACCACGAAGTGTGCGTATCTCAGCTACGAGGCTTACAGGTGTCACTGAAACGGATGTACCAGACCCTGTCAAAAGAGGAAATTGATTGCAAGAGACGCAAAACACGTTCTTTTTTTGCAAAAATTGTAAAAGTTGGCTGTGCATGGAGCACATAATGGCTTGCTGTGGGGAATGTTTTGACAATTTCAAGATAAAAGTCCGAGAGCCTCCAGTTTGCGCCTATTTTTTCTTTCTATACCATGTTTTTTTACGATAATTTGACCATTTTTTTAATAATAATAATAATAAATAACTATAAATAATATTAATAATAATAAACACTTCTAAAAAAACGATGTTTTTTCTCATTAAAGGTTTTTTCTGGAAATATATGTTTAAATTGTAACTTTACCAATTTTGACTTACGTACAAAGAAATAATTTCATAAACGATTTTATATCATACAATATGTCATAAAATAATCATAATAAATATATTCGTATGAAATTATCTCAAGAAAAAAAGGAAGTCTCACCAGCGACCTTATCAATTTTGTTCCTCACAGGTCCCACCCGTGTGAATGTGAAACTGATAGAACACCCGTTGAACGGAGGGTTAAATTTCCAAACTAAAAAAGCAGTTCAGGTGTTCGACCATTTCCCCACCCATCCCTAAAAATTTTACTAGTCACAGCTTCTAAATGTTCTGAAATCATCTACGCCAAAAAAAAATTACTGCGAAAATTTCATAAATATGTATCCCAAATAGCCATAATCAACCGGAATATTAAATGGTGAGTGTGGAATTTCTTTGAAACCGAATTTTACGAGTACTATTGGAGTAGGGTAACAAAAGAAGGACGCTGCTATACAGTTAGTTTGCAACGACGGGGTATATACAATGTGATTTTATGGGAAAATATTCTGTTCGTGAAACTTAAAATTCTAATAAACGGCACTCATAAAGAGATAAGCGATATTGCATGATCAAAAACATAATATTCTTATTGTCAAGAATTTCAAAAATTCCTTATTTTTGTGAACATAATTCCAATACAAATTTCATAAGACGCTGAATCCTCAGGACTTCGAAAAATGTATTTGTTTTTGCGTCAAGCAGTTCATGATTTTACAAAAAAAAAAACAAATAGCAGTTAATGTTCATATTTTTTTCTAATTTTTCATATGCTCTAGAAACTTTTTTAATTCGGTCAATATTTTGTCTATAATGTATATAGATCAAAATCAGTGCTTCTACCCTAGTATTAAAAATCCAGAACAAGGAATTCTAAAGTCATATTTACGATTTTTTAAGTATGAGTTTGTTTAACCTCTTTTATAAGAATTCAAAAAAAGGCACCCCTTAAGGAGTCTTGCTTGTGAATCAGAAAAGGGAGCTCTTAAAGAAGTCTTACTTGTGAGGTTAGAAAGAAGAGCTCTTAAAGGAGGCTTATTTGCAAAGTCAAAAAGTGTTCTTTTTGATCAGTGCGATAAGTGGTGTATTCGAAATCTTCAGGAGTTCTTAAAGACTTCTCGATGTTGAAACTGACGTCCAAATCATAAATGAGAACTTATTTAAAATTAATCAAGACGTCATATTGCTATCTGGGTAATTATACTCAAATTTAAAAAAAGAAGACTGGAGCAATACCATCACTGGCATCTCAAGTATAACATTTATAAAAATACAATGACAATAAACATACAACAAACAACAAACGTCATAAATAAAAAGGGGGTTCGATAGGGAAATGTGATATCGCTGAAACTTTTCGCCGCGATATCAAAAAATGTATTTAGATTGCTCGGTTCAACATTTTACAACCTAAACATGAACGCCAGAAAGTTAACTCATCTCAAGTTTGCTGAGGTAATTCTAATCGCAACAATATTTAGGGTCGGTTCTATAATGCAAGAATATACCAGGTATAAGCTATACTTGGAATAAAATTTGAAACGCCCGTTCTATAGAACGGGCGTTTGCAAGCGTATTCCAAGTATAGCTTATACCTGGTATATTCTTGCACTGTAGAACCGGCCCTTAAAGAACAGAATTATGACCGAATAATTGACTAAAGCCTCAGATAACATAGGACAGAAAATGAATCTCCTGAAAACTAAAATAATGACAAATATCGCCAAAATAAGAAATATAACTAAACTAGGCTAAAGCCGAAGGCGTAGTTACATAGAATATCGATAGCCTTAATAGATAGATCTCTCATCACTCTTAACGTAACCCTCTTGAGATCTGTTTAGATTAGAAGAAGTATATAAGTGCCCACAGGCACCAGAAAAGACATTCTGTAACTTGTTGTAGACGGTTCGACTTGGGTCTTTCTGTAACGATTCCGATTACCTACAAGTTGTAGTTATTAGAGTAATAAGGAATTTTGTAATACTTATTTGTTAGTTTTAAAATAAAGTTTTTAAAACAAAGTTTAATGAAAAATTCCATTTAATTGGCGCAGTCAGTAGGATTGTCGGAGTGTGCATTTGTGTATCCAGAAAATCGCAAATAATAAAAACCATTAAGGCGAAAATTTAGACTGACCAGAATAACCGCGCTTCTGTATCTACAGTTCTACAGGTATCTACAGTAAAACCTTACTATTAGCTCCAGTTTTGGTACACGAATTATAACGTACGTAACGTACCTTAGTGTAAATGGGAAGATGGACAATCTTCTTTATACTCTTAACATAGACCCTCTAACTCTTAAATACGAAATCGAGCCTGTTAATAACCCAATGCTATCTGTCGCTAAAAGGGACCAGCTTTATTATCAATAATCGCTACCCAGTGCACTACCACATAAACGTTACTAACATTATACTATGCCTTCAACAAGTAGAAAAAAACAATTTTTAAATAAAGAAATATCGAAATCTCTCACATTATACCAACTAAGTTAAATCACACTTTCAACACTATAAAAATCTAAATACCTTTTTTAATCTCTACGTAAACTCAACATCAATCCCTAGGAATAAACGTGGATTAATTCATTTGATAGGCTCGGTACAAAAATGACTCTTTGGAACATTAGATGCGAAAGATGGTATCAGATATGAGAATTATATACAATTACTACAAAATTACCAAGACATTCTTAACCAAGGCTTAAACTCACAAAAACTAGTAATGAAAAAATAATCTCATGCATTACAGTTTTTTAAAACAAAATTTACTGAAAATTCCATTTAATTGCGTCTTTCACTGCTAGCCGAGCCAAGCGAGTCCAATTTTACGTTGAGAAAAACGCATCTATCAGTATGTGGCTATTTACCCCAAATAGCTCGGCCTGGACCCGCTTCAGTATGAATAGGCACATACTAACACATGCGTTTGTTTCTCAAAGCAAAATCGGACTTGTCCAACTTTGTTTGGCTCGGCCGGCAGTGAAAATTACCAGAAGAACGCGATTAACATAGGTTTTAGCAAGCTAAAGTGGATATTTAGAAATTCTAAGATATCACAATATTTTTAAAAGAAATGTCGTCAATCAAGACATCATTCCAGTTATTACGTATAACTTGGATCATTATAGAGACAAACGTGGAAAAATGTAATTCTTCTATTAGAACCTTTGATGTGAAACACTAAACCCAAAGAGATTTACAACTAAACACCAAATCACTTGTTTTAAATTTCTCAACGATTGAAGCATCTTCTGATAATGCTAATATGATTAACGAAACGTCCATTGAGAAATTTAAAACATGAGAAATAAACTAAACGAAACAAACGGATCAGGAGCAAAACAAAAGGCATGGACGTTGGAAAATGCTTCACAAAGCTAAAGTGGAACTATGGAGGTCAAAACTCAAGATAGAAAGATGGGAGATGCAACACCACTACCCAATATTCAAATGAGATAATTTTAAATAAAATTTAAAAAATGCAATATAGACATCGACACTGATATCACAAGCATCCTTAAAATTATATTGATTTAAAACAATGTGTTGTTATATCATTTACATATTGAATAAATTCATTGGTGAATTACATAATTTTTCTTGAGTTGTTGATAAACATCGGGAATAAAGCATAACATAACTTATTTGAAATAAAAAACAGATTATAAGAAAAACAACATAACTCTACATATAATAATATATATATATATATATATATATATATATATATATATATATATATATATATATATATATATATATATATATCCCAGTGGAATTATATAGAATGTATTCTATAAAATATTTTATTTCAGGAGTGAGAACAATTTTCCTGTCTCATAAAAAGCTTTAATATCTGTTTCTCCTCCAACATATTTTTTATGAATAAATACTTTGGGTACCTAAGAAAATAAATGCTTAATAATGTATATGAAAATAATATTGTGGTATTTACCGTTCTTGTACCAGTTATCTGCCCTAAAACTCCTAGAATTTCATCTCCATCACACCTTAAATCTAATTCTACCAAAATGTAATCCTCGTGAATGTCATTAAATATCTAAAAAATATCAACATTTCATTACATTCTAAATAAGACTTATATTATTAATTTAACCTTCCCAACTAAGTTGGAATTTTGGCATGTAGTTTTTAAAAAAATCACAACCTTATCACTGCCAATTATATTCTTCACATCTTATTCTGTTATTTTTTTGTTGATGAAGACATATTAACAGGTTTTACTCTGAAATCACTAATGAGTTACAAAAAAATCAATATAATTGAAATACATAAACATTTTAATTTTACTCATGTTGAAAATTCTAATTAATCTAAATAAAATAATTATGTCAATCGTAATAAATTATATAGATTAAAATATTATTAAATCAAAAAAGTAAATAAATTTGGAATTGTTTTTTAACTATTAATTAGGGGAATATATATATTACCTTTGCTCAATCAACCAGTGTTATTACTAAGGTGATGAACCACTACCAGCTATGTGATACCGAAATATGAACTCAATAGAAAAAAAATTAACTTATATAGTCAAAGCTGCTTATTCGCGGGGGATACGTTCCGTAAATATGCCGCGAATACAGAAACAGTCAATACGGAATAGTAAATTTGTACGGGATATGTTCCAAGGTTGTATAAAAAAAAATAAAAACAATTTAACGAAAGATTTTTTAACATATTATCAGGCTTAGGCAATGGTTTAAAGAATTTAGTAATTTTTTCTTGTTTTGTCTCTTTAAAACGTCATTTCGGATTGATATTCGGATGTAGCATTAACAACTTGCCTTTTAAAAACAAGACTTCTTTCCACATACCGATTAATTTTTATGAAGAAATCACAAAGCTCATTTGCCATTCGTAAACTTTCACTCAGGTGTTTTAAGTTTAATGTCACCTTTTCAATGCTGGTTGAGGCTTCCTCTTCACTGAAATAGGTATTAAGCGTTTCCTCCAAG
The DNA here is from genome assembly GCA_031761425.1 of Cosmopolites sordidus. Classification (NCBI taxonomy): domain Eukaryota; kingdom Metazoa; phylum Arthropoda; class Insecta; order Coleoptera; family Curculionidae; genus Cosmopolites; species Cosmopolites sordidus. The sequence goes on from JARFXV010001986.1 coordinate 276,181, forward strand.
TCGATTTCAATCAAATCTTCATCTTTCGATTCAAGCAATTTTTGTATGTCACTTGATTCTATCTTTTCGAAATCATCTGTGTTCTAAATGTTATCAGTTAATGTTTGATTTTGGATTGGATTCTTCATTATTATTAACAGATAAATCAGGCAACAGTTTGTTCCAGCATTATTTCAATGTCTATGGCTTCAGCTTTTGTAAAGATTCTTTTATGTTAACAATTCATTTGCTATGCGAATTTTTTTCTAGCATCTAACATTCCGTGGTGTCCAGTATAATTTTAAAGGTTTATCTAATATAATAGAGCTTAAGGCCTGGATTATTCCTTGGTTCATAGAGTGAAGCAAGGCCGTCATGTAAGGAGAAAAAAATATCACCTTAATATTTGGATGCATAGCTTTAAGCTCACGAGGGTGATCTGGAGCATTGATTGGCATCTAGCCAAAACTATAACTGCCTCAAAATCTAAATTATCTTTCATTACAAAACTTTCAACTTCAGGAACAAAACAATCCCGGAACCAGTCCTAGAAAAATGATACTTGTTACCCACGCTTTCTTGTTTGAATGCCAAAACACTAGTGAGTGAAGTATAAGTGGCTTAATTAAACAATCTCCTGATGCATTAGAACAGAGTAGCAGTGTAAACATTTTACTGCCTTAAAACCAGAGCCGGACTTTTCTCTTTTAGATACAAAAGTTTTGTTTGGCATTCTTTTCCGAAGCAGAGCATAATACTAAAAATTAAATGTCTCATTAGTTTTGGATCCGCAAATAAAGAAATTTTCAGCCGCGAATACAAGTGGTCACAATTTTTTAATCCGCCAATACTGAAAACGCGAATAACGGAAGCGTGAATAAGGAGCTTTGACTGTACACAAAAATATCAGTATATTTAAAGTCTAGAGTGATTCGTTATTTGAATATAATTTTTAGAAGCTGTGATCTGTGCATCTTTGGGCTCCTAATATCCAAATAAATACAGTAATTACTATTTTCTACTTATGAGTCTGTAAACTCCTTGAGAAGCCACAAAATTTAATAACAACCAGGTGCACTTCCTGAGCAGTATCTCATTTTTAAAAAGTAATATCAAACGATAATTTAGTTTATATTGGTATTTGCAATTTTCATATAAAGAAAAAGATTTTATATTTTATAGAACATGCAACTAATAAAACACATCAAGAATAATCAATATAACTCGCGTCTGTTAAAACGCTACATACATATAAGTATGTATAATGAATAATCCACTCTACACTCATCACTATTACCACTATTTTACAACTGAATAAGAAAAATCATTCAATCGTGTCCTTTTAACGAAACATAATTTCCTACCAAGCTGGGCAAAATTTTGAAAGACATACTGTAGACAAAAAAGATACCCTGATTTTTAGAGATTTATCATAAATCATGGCGAACTGAATCAATTTATATTTTTTTGTAAACATATCAAGAATATACATAACATGAAAACAAAGTTTACAAAGTACATAAAAAGTATTTGCACACTTGATATAGTATTTGCACACTTGACCTATTGTATTGACTAATCCTGTCAATACTGTCAGGTCCCAGTCAGACAGGTGATTTTAGTTTGTGGGTTGGAAATGGCTCTGAAGCGAAAATAGATTACTATAGGACTGAGAGTAGAAATAGTGGCATTGTACCGCGCTGTACAAGAGCCGAATACATCTTAATGTATTATTTTCTATAGTATGCGGTATATTGTAAAAAAGAGAAATGACTGGAGCAATTGAAAACAAACCTCAGGTCGTCACTGTAAGGAATCAACGGAAAATGATCAAAGACGCCTTAAGAAACCTACACAGATCATCGAACAGCTTGTTAATGACTTTTAGACATGCTCGGCGAAGAAGGTCACATCTCAGAAAATAAGGAATGTTCTCTAATGATAAAAGTGTTCAAGGTAAGCGACCTCTAGAGAAACCATTTGAATGAAATTAATGAAAATAAAAATTAACGAAAAATGGAAGAAAACTTCTAGAATTATTTTTTGGATGGTGTTGGCTTCTACTTAATGGAAATTCATTATAAATATTTAATGAAAGACTGTTTCGCCCATATTTTCACTTTATTATTAATATTTGACGCGTTTCGCTAACACTGTAGCTTCATCAGAACTGGCTATTTTCGATGTTAAAATAGGCATAAATACAAAAATTTTCGACAATAAAAATATTCATTTTTTAAGAAATCCACACAGATGCTATTTATTGTCTGTACAATATAGTCTGTACGGTTTATTTCTATACTCTCTAGATGGTTTAGTTTTTTGCCTTTGTTGTGTACGTGTAATATTTTAAAATCACTATTAAAAAGATGGTTCTCATTAAACAGATGTGAGGCACAGTTCGAATTATGTTTATGACTGAGAAAGGTTCTTTCGTGTTCTTAATTATTTTTTTGAAAGATCTACCTGTTTGTATGTTATTAATTTGAATGAATGGTCTCTTTCATTCATTTGTGGATATATTTCAGAGATAGCCTTATTGTACAATTTTCTTTTTAGAATATTGTCAATTATTCTCTCTAAATATCCGTTATTCAGGGCAATTTGTTTGATGATGTTTAGTTTTGGAAGGAAGTTTAAAATGTTTTTTTTCTTTTTCCATTCACAAAATCCACAATCCACAATCCACAATCCACAAAAATATAAAATTTACAGTCGAATTAGAAGAAAACAACAGTTTAAACATGTATATCTATATATATATATATATATATATATATATATATATATATATATATATATATATATATATATATATATATATATATATAAATATATATATATATATATATATATATATATATATATATATATATATGTATATGTATACATATATATATATATATATATATATATATATATATATATATATATATATATATATATATATATATATATATATATATATATATATATATATATATATATATATATATATATATATATATATATATACATATACATATACATATATATATATATATATATATATATATATATATATATATATATATATATATATATATATATATATATGTAATCTCGGATAAATGTCTTTGTTTTTCCGTCGTAGTCATTCCATTTTTTGGCTTCCAGTAATATATACCTCTTCCAGGCCCTGGGATATGCTTTTTCGCATATCTTCTTGACGTGAGTGGTCATTTTAGCGTCTTTGTCTATGTGAATCCCCATGTATTTAGTTACCCTCCTGCTGATTATTGTGGCGCTCTGAATATTGATTTGGAGGTTTGTGAGTTTTCTTCTCCGTGCCAATATTACCAGTTCATTTTTTTGCTTACATTTTAATGCCTGTTTGATCCATCTCCAGAGCTATTTTGTTGATAATATGCTGTGTCATTTCTTCCAATACATGCAACGTTTTTGCTCTTACCACCACCGTCAGGTCATCAGAGTACGCTAGCATGATAACCCCCATCTCTGTGTTGATTCTTAGGATCTGATCGTAGAAAATATTCCATAGTAAAGGGCCGAGGATCGATCAGTGAGGCATTCCGCAGGTTGTTGATATTTTATCCCCCCATTGTGTTACTATATATCTGTCTGAGAGGTATGATTGGATTATTTTAATTAGATACGGGCTGATTTTTGCTCGATGTATGGTATTCACTATCTTTTCTAAGGGCGCTGAGTTAAAGGTATTTTCTAAATCTAATATGAGCATTGCGCCTTTGTTTTTATTTTATCAGGGGTTTTCATAATTTTCGATAGTGCATTTAGAGTTGATTTTCCTTTCTTAAATTCAAATTGATGGCCGTGTAAGATGTTACGATCTGTTATCTCTTTCTCCAGTTTGCTTTTGATCAACGCCTCTAGAAGTTTTCCGATAGCATCCAGTAGGCGTATTGGCCTATATGATCTAGGAGTTAACGGTTCCTTTCTAGGCTTCTCAATTAGAACCGACTTTGCTTGCTTCCATATATCTGAAAACTCGCCTTTAGCTAAGGACGTGTTCATAATACTGGTAATATCCTCTGGATTCTGTAGGGTAACGAACTTCACGATTTCTGGAGGAATTTGATCTGATCCTAGGGCTTTGCCTGTCTTTATTTTGTTTGCTGCATTTAAAATTTCTTCTGGTATCACTTTTGGTGATATCACTTTTCAATTTAAATTTTCTTATTATAATCTGATATCCTTTGCCACAGATGTAATTTTCCAGCTCTTCTCTTAAGTCTTTCCACAGTTTACTTTTCTGCATTTTTATTGCTTTTTTTTAGGTCGGTCTTTGCTATTTTATAAGGCTGTTCTTTTGCGTAATGGTTCTTGTTTCTTAGTTTTGTAGAACGTACATGTGATCTTCTTAGATCTATGCATCGTCTCTTTTCAGCAGTTTCTGATGTCCACCAATATATTGGGGAATGACCGTGTTTAGTTTGTCTCTTTCTTAAGAGATACTTATTGTAGACATGTTTTATTAGTTTAACGAGCTCATGTGGCTCGTCAACCAGGCTTCCCTTGTTTTGACTTATGCCAAATTTTTCATGAAATTTTCTAGAATTTCTGAGGATATTTATTGTTGAACAATATTTCAAAAATAATGAGTTTGGCTGCTACAGTTCGCAAATTTCGGTCAAAATATGAGACTGGATTAATTGGGGTTGCTAAATACACTGGCCGTCTAATCACAAGCCGTTCAAATAATAATATCGAAGCAGTGAGTGAGAGTGTTGGTGAAAGTACAGAAACATCGATTCGTCTCCATGCTTACAAAGTTTAATTGACACAAGAACTGCAGCCTAATGACCATTCACAACGAAAAGAGATTGTTGAATGGATTATTGAATAACAAGTGAATGCTGATTTTTTGAGCAAAATCATTCTAAGCGATGAAGCTCATTTTCACCTTGATGGCTTCGTTAATCGTCAAAATTGCTGCATTTGCAAACAAATGCATCCACAACGTGTTACTGTTTGGTGTGGATTTTGGGCTGGAGGCATCATTGCACCATACTTTTTATAAATATGGTTCAGTCCGAAAATAAGGCTGGTCAAGCAATTACTGTTTCTGATGCTCGATATCGCGACATGATAATTTTTCTGCCTAAATTGGATGATATTGATGTGGACGACATGTGGTTTCAACAAGACGGTGCGACATGCCATACAGCCCGTGAAATAATCCAATTACTCCATGAGACATTTCCTGATCGTGTACTCTCTCGTTTCGGTGATCACAATTGGTTCCCTAGATCATGTGACTTATGGAGTTAAATGGAGTTATTTGAAGTCAAAAGTCTTTGTCAACAAGCCCCCATCCATTCGTGCATTGAAGGAGGAGATTCAGCACTGCATCAACGAAATTCAGCCACATTAGTGCCAAATGATCATATAGATATATATATATATATATATATATATATATATATATATATATATATATATATATATATATATATATATATATATATATATATATATGTATATATATATATATATATATATATATATATATATATATATATATATATATATATATATGTATATATATATATATATATATATATATATATATATATATATATATATATATATATATATATATATATATCATCAGCCCGTATCGATCCACTGCAGGATGAAGGCCTCTTCAGCTTGCTTCCAACCTTCACGGTCCTCGGCTTTCCTCTGCCACTCGGGTCCCATATACTTAACGATGTCATCAATCCATCGTGCTTTCGGTCTTCTTCGCAGACGTTTGCGATCAAGCGGTATCCACTCCAGGATTGCCTTGGTCCATCTGTCGTCCCATCGCGTCGCTATATGGCCTGCCCATCTCCATTTCAACTGTTTTACTCTTCCAATGATGTCACAGACTTTTGTTTGTCCCCTGATCCATGCGCAGGACTTTCTGTCTCGTCTTGTAATGCCAAGCATACATCTTTCCATTCCCCTCTGTGCCACCCGAAGTTTTTGAATTGATTGCGAGTGTCGAGTGTCCAGGTTTCACTTCCGTATGTCATAACGGGTAGAACGCACTGATCGAATACTTTTCTTTTCAGGCAAAGTGGGAGTCTGCTCTTAAACACTATGTTGAGCCTACCAAATGCCTGCCAGCCACATTTAACACGCCGTTCCACCTCCCGGGCGGTATTCCCCTCCATGGAATCCATGGAAATATATATATATATATATATATATATATATATATATATATATATATATATATATATATATATATATACTATCGACTACTATTGCGGAAAATGTATGCATTAAGCAAGGACTATGACCTGACACAAAATGATTCGAAATCTCCTTCAAAACAGAAGATTCTTTATAGACTTCCAAGGACAGAGAAACCGGTGGGGAATACAAAAGATTAGCCTCAACGTTTCACATACGCAGATGACTGCGCCATCACTGCCCAAGCTGATAATTTTAAGACAATCAAACTATAAGGAGAGTCAACTGAAACTTGACCCTTCAAAGACCCAAACGTGCATCTTCCACATATAGGTCCCAACTTTTTCGTGTTGGGATTGGAGGGAATAAGTATAACTAACTTTCTTACTCTTCATAATACGATTACTTCCCAGATAGGTAAATTCCTTCACAACATCAATATTGTCATCACGGATTATACAGTTCTACTCTAATTCTTTAATTGGTTGTTTATATGTAATATTACGCCTGCGTGAAATATATGCATATATAGAATAAGGAAATATCAAATTCGATTGTTTTCTCCAGTATTTGAGGGTTGTTTTTAAATTTTTTTTTTGGATGGAAAATATCTTCGAAAAGACACCCAGTGTGAATTTGGGCGACTAGGTAATGTGAGATTCATTAAACTTTCTTGCCTTAAACTTTATAAATAGATGTATACATATACATATACATATTTATTTACATTCACATACACATATACATATATATATATATATATATATATATATATATATATATATATATATATATATATATATATATATATATCTATATGATCATTTGGCACTAATGTGGCTGAATTTCGTTGATGCAGTGCTGAATCTCCTCCTTCAATGCACGAATGGATGGGGGCTTGTTGACAAAGACTTTTGACTTCAAATAACTCCATTTAACTCCATAAATCACATGATCTAGGGAACTAATTCTGATCACCGAAACGAGAGAGTACACGACCAGGAAATGTCTCATGGAGTAATTGGATTATTTCACGGGCTGTATGGCATGTCGCACCGTCTTGTTGAAACCACATGTCGTCCACATCAATATCATCCAATTTAGGCAGAAAAATTATCATGTCGCGATATCGAGCACCAGAAACAGTAATTGCTTGACCAGCCTTATTTTCGGACTGAACCATATTTATAAAAAGTATGGTGCAATGATGCCTCCAGCCCAAAATCCACACCAAACAGTAACACGTTGTGGATGCATTTGTTTGCAAATGCAGCAATTTTGACGATTAACGAAGCCATCAAGGTGAAAATGAGCTTCATCGCTTAGAATGATTTTGCTCAAAAAATCAGCATTCACTTGTTATTCAATAATCCATTCAACAATCTCTTTTCGTTGTGAATGGTCATTAGGCTGCAGTTCTTGTGTCAATTAAACTTTGTAAGCATGGAGACGAATCGATGTTTCTGTACTTTCACCAATACTCTCACTCACTGCTTCGATATTATTATTTGAACGGCTTGTGATTAGACGGCTAGTGTATTTAGCAACCCCAATTAATCCAGTCTCATATTTTGACCGAAATTTGCGAACTGTAGCAGCCAAACTCATTATTTTTGAAATATTGTTCAACAATAAATATCCTCAGAAATTCTAGAAAATTTCATGAAAAATTTGGCATAAGTCAAAACAAGGGAAGCCTGGTTGACGAGCCACATGAGCTCGTTAAACTAATAAAACATGTCTACAATAAGTATCTCTTAAGAAAGAGACAAACTAAACACGGTCATTCCCCAGTGTATTGGTGGACACCAGAAACTGCTGAAAAGAGACGATGCATAGATCTAAGAAGATCACATGTACGTTCTACAAAACTAAGAAACAAGAACCATTACGCAAAAGAACAGTCTTATAAAATAGCAAAGACAGATATTTTGAAATAAACTGTTATTCTGTGATGTCATTCCTTATAATACTTACATTTTTTTATGTTCGCCATGATTAGTAAAATCCCCTAAAAATTAAGGTGTCAAATATCGTTTTTGCCTATTGAATTTCCAAAACATTTAATTTTTAGATTTAGCAAACATAATTTGGCCACCCTAGTCTGCTGTGTGGCTATATATCAAATATAGGATGGTTCTAGTTTGTAGATATGATATATCCAGGAGTGGAGAATTATTCTACATTATATTTGATTTTTTTTAATTAATCACTATTATAAAAATAATTGCACAATTGCTTATTTCCTCCACTGTATATGTAATGGAATTTTTTCTTTCATTCCAACTATCCACTTCAAGGGTAGGATACGATATTTATTCAAACACAGAGTTTGAAGTGGACATTTTCAAGTTATAATATAAGAAAACAAGCTATAATTTTAGTAAAATTGTTTTTAAACAATATATTCCCTAATAATTGATTTAAAGGGACAACAGTTTTGTGTGACTAACATGGAATCACGCATACTTTATATTAAAGTTCAAGAAACTTTATGTTAAAATAGTTTCATCAGGATACAATTACACTATTTTCCGTGAGTTTGAATGTGCACCATTTGCTTGCTCCCATGGCTGATGGAATATCTGATGTAGCTTGTTTTTCAATGACGACTTTGTTAGTTGTGTCGCTGGCAAATTTAATTTTGCTGGTTGTGATGATTATAGAATCAAAAAGAAAATGTGACGATTCTATTATCAACGGATCATATAGGTTTGGAGCTTTGCAGAGTAAATATTCATCATTAATTGACTCTCAGAACTCCAGAGAAATACCGAAATTCATGGCCGCTTTAGTGTTATAGAAAACAAACATAGAGGTTCTAATCTGCGGTTATATTTTGTGATCAATTGATATTTTTAAGCTTAAAACAGCTATTTTCTTTTAGGTACAACTATCATCAGCAAATATTGGGTTTTAACATCGGCTCAATGCTGCGAAGTTGTTAAAGTATATCATTTGAAAAATTAAAGTTATCTAGCAATGCCGAAAATTGGAAAAAAGGTAAAATGCATTGTGTAGAAAACATGATTCGACACACAAATTTTACATATAAAAGCATGTCCCATAATGTTTGTCTTATTAAAGTTGGATTACCATTTAAAGAAACATATGAAGTACCAGCAACATTAGCCAGCTTAAGGTAAGTGTAATTTATACAGTGGATCAAAGAAAATATTGACACACTCTGCTTTTTCCTTCATTTCTCAAAAGATTGAACTTATCGTTCAATAATGAAATTTTGTTTTTTTCTGAGCTGAGAAGGAAAAAAAACTTGAAAATTAAGAATCAAAAACATATTGTCATAGTTGTGATCTATTAACAATGAAATGCACACAGTATGTCGGAAAAATAACGAAACTTTTTAAAGTTAACGCTACTAGCGCCACCCAGTGAAACAATATATAATCTGAAATCTCAATTGTTAAGTTATAGCACTTAAAGTGACAGTACATTTTGTCACCTCATCACAAAAACATAATGCAACAAAAACCTAACATTAAATTTTGCTTCAAGCTCGGTAAAACTTTTACAGAAACATTTGAATTGTTGAAAAAAGTTTATGATAATTGCTTATCCCATACATGTCTGTTTGAGTGGTATAAGTGATTCCAGATTGGTTTTGGAAGGCAACCCAAAGCCAGGCCGGCAAAAAAACAAAAATCGCGATGAGTTGGTGGAAAAACTGAGTAAAATGATCTCCTACGATACGAATTCGACTGTGAGATGGATAGCGGAGGTGCTCGTACTTGGTGCTTGAAATACGATCATGAAATGGAGCACCAAAGTGTTACGTGGAAGTCCCCAGGTTCTCCGAAATCGAAAAAGTTGTTTTTCCCGCAGTCACGAGAGAAGACAATGTTGGCAAACTCTAGGGTATTATTATCATTCGCCAATTTATTCCACATGGTCAAAATGTGACTGGTGAATATTTTCTGGGTGTTATGGAGTGTAAGAGAATCGTTCGAGTGAGGATCGAATATCGAGCGCCGGTTTTTGTTGCACGATAATGCACCATCTCGAGTACCGGCGCGGTTCCTGAATTTCTGGCGAGAAAAGAAGTATGTGTGCTTCAACATCTTCCGCATTCACCTGATTCATCTCCGTGTGACTATTTCCGGCTCCCGAAACTCAAACTGGTCATGAAAGGGGCATTTTATGACAATGTTGCACAAGTCCAAGCAGCCGTGCCGAGGGTGAGGTAATTGAGGTAATTCTAAAAAACGATAAAAAAAAGGTAGGCAGTCATGGGGCCTGCCAACAGAAGTAAAAACTTGAAACTTTGGAATAACTGTTTTTTTTTATCAATTATGGTATGAATTAAAATTTCATTATATAATTAAATTCCAATACTAATATTGGAAATATTCGAAAATAAATGCTTTATTTTGTTATTCATTTTTCTACATTATTTTCTACTCACTCTTGTACTGCACAGTGATTCTACAATTAAACAATTAAAATAATTATTGATTGATTTGACCGTTACTTTGTGATAGTTCATTTTTAACAAAGTAAAAAAAATGTTTTATTTCTTTTTAATTAAAATAATGATTATCTAAAACACAATTTAAGCAATGCACAGTATACACAAATTAAACTTTTCACGTGGTTAATTTAACTTCACTTACTGCAACAACAACATATCAGTGACGCGAACTCACAAGATTTTACCCATCCAAAACGGACATGATATAGTCGAGTATATACAATGCATTAGTGTACATATGCGTATCTATGTACATAGGCCGCTACCCGTCGCCAGTCTGGCGCTACACGTCACTAGCATGTCGGTGACGCCAACCTATAAGTTTTGCCCCTACTAAAAATGGCTCAACGCGGCTAAAGAAGTAAGGATGTATTATGAATAAAAAGAAATAATTTTGGCAAAATAACTATTTTTTTTAAGTTTCGTTATTTTTCCGACATACTATGTATACCAACACTCCCCAGGAATGCTTAGTCTAATGTTTTCAATGTATGTATTAGTAAACAAGATCGGGTTAAAGCACAGTTTTATTAATATTCATATGATTCCCTGCCTGTTCGGGTGTTTTAAAATAGGAGAAATTGGAGAACATGAGAACTTTCAGAACATTATATCGTAGTACACTTTCAGAACATTATATCGCATCGCGCGCACTTTTATGACATTATATTTCATAAGCTAAAATATATCGACTTTTAGACGAAAAATGAGTTTAATACTTCAATGACTTTAATAAGTTCAAGAACAGAACAAAAAAAAATTGTTATAAATAAACCATGGTCAGGACAACCTCAGCGGTTCACCGAAAGAGAAATCAACGAATCAATTGTTTTTTTTAAACATCATTTTAGCTTTTAAACTAGCAAAAGAGATGGTTTAACATAACTAGTATTTCAAATTGAACGGTTTTTTTTTATTCTTGAATAAAACACAGATGGTGTAGTACGTTTACCTGGGTCTAGCCTCATTTTAAAAGTGTAATGTATTACATTTATAAAAAAATAAGTCGTGCACAATATAACTCGTTAAAATTGTTGACTTATTTTATGAAAATGGGCGTTTAGTGAAACATGTTTTTACAAAATTACGTGATATTTATAGTTAGCATAATCGTCCATCTAAGCGCACTATCAATCGAATGGTTCAAAAATTTCAAGAAACTAGTTCGATGGAAGGTAAGCAAGGAGAAGAGCAATATATAGTCGTAGTGGTCGTGTACAAGAATATATTGATTTGCTTACGTAAAAGTGTTGAAAATGAAATGAAAGTGAAAATAATTTGGATTCAGTGAATTCACAACATGGTGTATTTTAGGAAAGAATTTAGCTCTGAAGGCATATAAAATTCAAATTACACGAAAATTAAACCATTGGATCAATCAAAACGTCATGCATTTGTCAATTGGAACAAAGAACAAATATGATTTTGCTTAAAAAATTATCTTATCAGATGAAGCACATTTTGAAATTGACTATGTTAATAAACAAAATTTCCGGATTTGGGGTGAGAAAAATCCAGGATTGATTCTTGAGAAAACTTTCTTGAGAAAACATCCTAAACGAGTTAGTATTTATTTGGTGTGCATTATGGTCACGAAATGTAATTCTTTCAGAATAGTGCTGGTGTAGCTGTAACTGTGAATGATGTTCTATATCGTGAGATGATAACGAAATTTTTGTGGGCTGAATTGAATAATTGATCAGGAGGATATGTTGTTCCAACAGGATGGCGCTACACCTCACTCTGTTAATGAAGCAAATGATTTATCGAGAGAAAAATTTCTGGACGAGTTATTGTGATGTTAATTGGCCACTAAGATCATGTGATTTGGCGCCATTGGACTATTTTCTTTGATGATTCGTGAAAAGCTAAATCTATAAGAACAATCCACAATCGATTACTGAACTAAAGGATAAAATAATTCGAATCATTGGCGAGATAGAGCCACAGTTATGCAAAAATATCATCCAAAATTTTGACTAAAGAGTCTGGGAGCTGCAAAATGTGGTAATTTGGCAGATATTGTCTTTCGCGTTTAAATGTCATACACTACACTTCAATTATTAATAAAAAGTTCTTTTAATCAATACAAATTCTGTGTTGTATTCAAGAATAAAAAAAACCGCTCAATGTGAAAGACCAAAAAAAGGTTTGGAGTTTGCAAAAACTTATTTAAATACACCAAACAACACCCGTCAATAGACGAATCGGAATCTAGAAGTTCCGATTTTTGTTTTGAGAATCCAATGTCACGTACCAAATCATTAATTCTGAGTTATTAACTAAAGTTTACTGGTAGTTGATAAAAATGTTGGGTCACAACTGATGTTCTCAGGAAGTTGTGGATCAGATCCTAATGAAGAATTAGAATCACCGGGAAACATGTTGTCCAGGTTTAAAGGCGCAATCCGTATCAAGTAGTTCCTGGCTATGAGGAACTGACCTAAGCAGAAGGCAAATTGGATACTAAAGTTTATCCCTTTGCTTTTTTGAAATCCCTTCTATTTTAGTGATACAAAACTAGCAATCACTTACATAGTCAGTAGGTTCTCTCCACGCCACAGGGGCAGCAAACGGCAGAATTTTTTTCTTGCAATGCATCTACTACACTAAATTTACGTGACAACTCACACAACAAAAATGAGGAGCCCAACTTTTATCTTGATCTCCAATTTGGCACTTAAAATATAAAAGATTGGCTTTTTTAACTTCCTCGAATATAGATCTAGCTTGTGACTTTAAACTAAATCGTCCGCATATATCACAAAACTTATCCGCTGGATTTTTGCAAAATCGACGACTAGAATTTGCCATTTTATATAAAATCAACTTAAACACTTTACTGTAAATAAACTGTAAGAGATAGAAATAAACTAAACTATAGAAAACTATAAAACTGTCCTTAATGGTTCGTAAAATAGGGTAGAAATATTTCCTCTACGGTCTTGTGGTAATTCCTACATTGTCCAGTCCAAAGTCAGGTACAAATAATTTCAATGAGCCCATGATATAAAAGAGAAGAAGATACTTAAAAATGTGATGTGCTAAGCCATTTCGGTGAAAAGGTGTTTTAATAATTACCTAAATGAAACGCAAAAAGAGCATTCTCATCAATGTTCAAAAATCATGTCGGCCTGTGTTATTAAAAAAGGAAATAAGCTTCTTTTTTGAAGTGATGTATTTTTTTATTGTTATTCGATTCAACTCCTGATCAATAGTGATTACATAGATGTTTATACATATTCGGTGATACCATGATATTTTACACAACATAACTTAATATTTTTAATATGTTCCCGTGAATGGATTTCGTTGTGAAGATTAGAAAATAACATAGTAATATTATATTGTTAAATGCTTCTTAAAACAGAAGAAGCAGAAAATGATACATTATTTCCTGTAAAGCTAAGAAAAGAAGGATATTGAAGTTCAATGGTAAGAAAGGAGACAGAATATGCTACCAGGAAAAGAAAGGGAACAAAAATGAGGGAATTTAACAACGTAAATGGATATTGATATAATCAGCTTGACCAATACGAAATATTACCCTTTCCAGCAACTGTATCATTTCAAATACAAAATAAAAAACGAGGGGCGTAAATAAAGAAATGAGACTGATTTTAGATACATGTTTAATTCAAAGTTACCGCCGCACTGTGCTCAAGTCTAAAACAAAACTTGATAGCGTACAGTTGAGCTGAGTTGTCCGAACGCACTAGAAAATCTCGGCTCACGTTAAGAATGGCTACGAATCACCAAGTGAGTCTAGGAAGTTCAAACTCGTATTGAAGACGCATCAGATGGTAACCTGCCTCCCTTTCAAAGGGGCTACCAACGATGTTGCCAGATCGAGTAGAGATCAAGTAGATAAAAACTCCATCGCCAAACTTTATACACTTGTGTACTCTAGTGAAACTCTAGAGTACTCTAGCTCTGCGTTTCTTCGTGCACTTCTTTATTTGTATAGCACAGTCTTCTTGGTCCTTTATGTGTGTTAAGTTCCATAGATTGACCATTGATTTGATTCCTGAACGTCAGAGACTGCTAGTTACCAAAATATTGCTAATGTATCCTAATTGTTCGGAGATCTGAATTCGAACTGACTACGACGAAAGAATGTTACAATAATTAACTAAAACTAAGAAGAAATATTTTTAGATACTTTAAAAACTGAGATTTTGCCTACATATAAGTGGTTATTGACTGTTTTATTTCGTCTTATAAATTTAAGTAAAATCTATAATCATTATAACGAAAATACTTTCTGAATAATCCAACACTTTACGTGCTGTGCAAAATTGATGCCTAAAAAATATAAATTAATTTATATATTATTTTCAGATACAAATATCTTCACGATCAGCTACTAGTATTGGTTGGATCAATGAAAGAAATGTGGAGAGAAACAAACTATATTTTTCCAACGTTAATCTCATCTCATTTCAACGTTGTAAAACGTTAATCAAGAGCGATCGAGTAGATGAATCGATGATCTGCGCATATAATCTCGAATATATGGATTGCAGTTTTGATTCCGGTGGATCGTTAATCCAAAATAATATTGTTATTGGCATAGCATCAAATGAACCGAATTGCGACAATAAAGTAGTACCCAGAATATTTATCAGAATTTCGTATTTCCAAAAATGGATTCAAACAATTGAAAAACAAACCAAGTTAAAAGTTGGAGCAGTTTTCAAACCATAAAACATCTACTAATTTTTTTCAATTCATGTGTGAATTTTATATGTTACAAATATTATTAAATAAAAATATAAAGTTAAAAAGTTGAAATAATAATAATAATTAAAATAATTCCTTCCAGACAATCAAGTGACTATAGGGAATTAAAACTAGCAGTGAAGACGCATCAAACGCGTCAGAGTGAAGACGCCTCCCCTCCAAAGAGAAACTAATAGTGTTGCTAGATCAAAAGCTACGCCATCGGTTTCATTACTTCGGCCTATTTAGTCGCATTATTATTAACCATTTTTTTATGAAAAAGTGCATTTGCATAGAATATGCAATAAATTCTATATAAAGTACGGGATGAACAAATTGATAAAAGATGGGCATAAATCATATAATATTAACTAAGTGAAACTGAGAATCATATATTAATGATATTGATAACTAGAGACCGGACTTAAAAAAATTACATGCAAAATTTACATACATAGTTACGTGTAATGGCGTTGAATTGTTTCGTTTTTTTATATTGTATGGCAAAAAGGTAACCGTACGAAGTAAACACAATGATAAAGCTACAGTTAGTATTGATTAATTTTTCAATAGAACGAGTCAGTTGAGGACAACTTTGACAAAACACACTGATAAGAAGTTGCCTTGCTCAAGCTCGGGCAGAAATTCGCTCTCTATTAATAATATACATCACAATTTAAATAAAAGACCAGAAGGTTGACATCCCCAATAATCCGGTGATTCGACAGTCGTAATGAGAGCTGACCCTCCGAGGAGAGATGAGGCGTTCGTACTGCATTTCAACAGGCATTATGATAAAATTCGACGAGCAATTGTCCGTTAAACACGCAAGTTAGAGGCTGAGTAAGGTCGGATGCCTTCTGAGAGACATTATACATTGGTCACTCGCCAGTCGGTAGGCGTCTCGAGAAACGTAGACGTGTGACAGACGAGACGGCTTGGGTGGCGACATAATGATCAAGATAGTTTAAATTGGGCGTTCACATGGGGTGGCGCCACCCAACAAGTGGCCCGACCTGG
This sequence comes from Cosmopolites sordidus, assembly GCA_031761425.1. Lineage (NCBI taxonomy): Eukaryota > Metazoa > Arthropoda > Insecta > Coleoptera > Curculionidae > Cosmopolites > Cosmopolites sordidus. The sequence goes on from JARFXV010001986.1 coordinate 292,595, forward strand.
TCGTCCATCTCTACGCGATCCGGCAAGTGGCAACCATCCAGTCGGTTATGGTTTTCTAACCAGCCTGTTACACTTTGTCCCAGGAACCGGACACCTGAATGAAATCGCTTGATGTGGAAGTGTTTATTTTTAAAGTTCAACTATGGGATGTTGGTTTCTCATCTCTCATGTTGGTTCATGTTCATGTTTCATGTTCACTCTATGCCATATTTCATATGTCTATATATATATATATATATATATATATATATATATATATATATATATATATATATATATATATATATATATATATATATACATATATATATATATATATATATATATATATATATATATATATATATATATATATATATATATATATATATATATATCTTTACTATTAGTAAAGTAGTAATATATTTATATTACTTTTTCTCATATCGCTATGTATATCTGTGTATTGTTTGATTTCTTGGTTTTCTTGAAGTCGGTATTTTGTGATAATTTATTTGTTTGGGGCCTAAGATTTTTCTTATGGTTTTTCTTTCCTTTTTTTCAATCTCCTCGATATCTCTCTTCTTATTCAAAATGAGCGTTTCTGCCCCATATAGACATTCTGGCTTACTAACTGTGTTGTAATATCTCAGTTTTATGTTTTTAGATATGCATTTTTTTGTTGTAAATATTTTGCGTAAGTCTCAATGCCGTTTCCATTTTTTGACATCTACCCTTATTGGCCCCTGTTCCAACCCGTTTTCCATGATTATTTCACCCAAATATTTGAATTGAGAGACTCGTCTGATGTTACCATATTTTGTTTTTAGAAATGGTGTTCTTAGTCTGTTGCATGTCATGCATTGAGTTTTTTCAAAGGAAATTTGAAGTCCTACCTTTTCTGCTGTTTCTTTTAGGATTTCATCTGCTTTTGTGCCGTTAATAAATCTTGAGCCAAAATTGCTAGATCATCAGCAAACGCCAGACAATCGATTTTGATGTTGGTTCTCACCAGTTTAATGGGCTGATCAAAATTCAGAGCCGACTTTTTTTCACTCCACTCCTGTACTCCTGTATTACTGTTTCTAAAACACAGTTAAATAAGAGTGGTGAGAGTCCATCCCCTTGTCTCACTCCAGTTTTAATTTCGAATGGCTCTGAGATGTCACCCATGAATTTAAATTTTAACCTTGATCTGGATCTGCCCGGTCGAAAACTTGCTTGATATTCACCAATTTTAGGTTCTAACCGACCCTGTGCTCTGTCTAGTAGACATTGAGATAGAATCTTGTAACAAACTGGGAGAAGAGATATCCCTCTATAGTTGTTTACATCCGTTCTATCTCCTTTCTTATGTAGTGGATGGATTAGAGCATCTTTCCAATCTTCCAGAATCCGTTCGGTTAGGTATAATATATATATATATATATATATATATATATATATATATATATATATATATATATATATATATGTATGTATATATATGTCATATATATACATACATATATATATATATATATATATATATATATATATATATATATATATATATATATATATATATATATATATATATATGTATGTATATATATGACATAAATATATATATACTGTAAAATAGTTTCAATCGTTTATTTTAGATTTTGCACTACCTATATTTCTCCATGTTAGTGTTTCCTCCGGTGTTTCCAAGTATACAGGTATAATTATTTATTGTTTTTTTTAACGTCTGGTCTAATTATCCTAAATATCAGCTGTTAAAAACCAGGCTATTCAATTACAATATTTTTATATATTACCGGGCTGTTTTGGAAATTTAACTAGTCATTTGAAATAATTATATGGCTATTTCTTAGGGGTTTTTTATTTCCAATACTTCTAACAGATCTAATTTTTTACTTTTCTTTTCTGAGTGTAATAATTTAACAATGTGTAGACAATCTGGTACTTTTTATATTATTTAAGATATCTTTTTTGTGTTCTTTTGCTCTACAAACTATACTTCTACCACTTTGACCGATATATACAGCTTCACAATGCTTACAGTTAATTTTATATATACCCGATTTATCTAAAGTATCCGTTTTATCCTTGTTATTAAGTAATATTCTACCTACATTAAGTTTATATACACAAATAGTATTACAACCTAGTTTATTTATTCTTTTACACACTGTTGTAACATTTGTGTTTTCACCCCCGTTACATATGTACCCTTATTCTCCTTCGTATTTGTTCAATCCTGATCTCCGGCGGGCGTCACGGAATTTCTGCTTACATCCGTATGAGCGACGACCACCCTTATCCGTCTCAGGAAACACGCCGTCCATGGTGCAGATTCCGTCATCCCTGTCCCTTCTAAAATCCCTCGTATTGCCGTCCCGCTTGGTACGACCAGGGTTACATCCGTGAATTAACCCGGCATTTGCGAATCTGGCTGCAGGCGATCAGCAGCGTGGCGTGTTCTCCTAGCCCTTAGTAACGACAACCACGGTGAGTTTCCTGAGTCTCAAGGCGCTTTTGTGATTCCGTCTGTTGTTATATTATATAGGATCTACTACGAGTTTTCTTTTCTGCATGAGCGTTCGAGTTCCATGGAATCCTCTAGCAGGGAGATATGGTTTGGAACGCGAAGAGACCTCCATCGCAACCACGACATACCACTAAGGATACCGTACGCTGATGGATTATACCATTACACCATTCCATCATTGCATCATTACCGTTGCTGTATTAGCGAAACCGAACATCCGATACCTGAAGACTGTAGTATCGTAGATAAGTACATAGAGACAAAGCATTTCCTTATCTTGGCTGGCATTAGCCTCCACTGGCGCCCAACTTTTGATTCCCTTGTAGTTATTGCTAAGCATTTTTTTTCCTTTTTCTTTATTTTTTTCCAAATAATTATAATTAGTTCATTAGTTAATATATACAAATTATTTCATGTCAACGTTGTTTCTGTGCACGATCTAAAGCTCTCACTCACGTACCCAGCCCCGACATAAAAAGCTAACCTGGCAAGGTGAGAACGCTACACTGTATTACTAAGTTTAGAAGTGTAAGTAATAAATTTTAACGATGTCTTTTTGCTCTTTAATGCTATAGAATTCTTGTAAATTCAACTTTTTTTGTTTATTTTTTAACAATTTGCCAATTAATCCTTCTTTGTAGCCGTTGTTTTTTGCCATTTCTTTAATGGTATAGAGCTCTTTATTAAAAGTATCTTTGTTTAGTGGAAAACTAACTAACCTATGTATTAGACTATGCAAAGGAGATAGTTTGACTTGCCAAGATTGTTTAGAACTAAAATGTAAAATCGTGACTATACTAGTCGGCTTTCTGTAAATATCAAATTGTAATTTATTAGATATCTTCTTTATCTTTATGTCTAGTTAATTTCGTCATTAAGTCCAATCTCCATAGCAAATTGAATATTTTTATTTATGGACTTCAAATTGCCTAAAAACGTATGTAAATTTCTTTCCGTACCATTCCAAATGCAAAAAACATCGTCCTCCACGTATCATATCTGTGCCAGCGTGATATATTGTTGATTGATGGATTTTTAGAGTTAAAAATAACGTTTTCGAAATCTGCCATAAAAATTTCAGATAACAAAGGTGAGATAGGTGAGACAATTGGAAGACGCTGTTTTTGTTGATAAATCTCATGGTAATATTGAAAATAATTTTGTTCTAGGCAAACTAGGATTGCTGTTTTTAGTTCAATTTTTAATTTGTCTTCTGTCTGCATTATCTATATGTCTTCTTAAAATTAAAATTAAATCATTTACTGGTACAGAAGTAAAGAGACTTTTTACATCAAAATAGACTATTTTTGCATTATTCATTGATGTAATGTCTTTAATTTTTTGTATAAATTGTAATGAATATTTATTTGCATATCGTGACTAAAAATTGATAAACTTAGGTAGCGTATGACCTAATTCCTTATAGAGCTTATAACTAGGTGCATTAACATAGGAGACTACCGGTCTTATCGGACAATTCTTGTTGTGAATCTTAGGTAATCCATAGAATTTCGGGGCTGGAGGGGTCAATCTTTTAAATTTATAAATTTTATTTAATGTTATAGGTGGACATACTTTGAGTGTTTTTATAATCTCCGTTTGATATTTATTAGTAGGGTCTAGCCTTAATTTAATTATGTTACTCTCTTCTAGAATGTTTTCATTTTGTTATTATTCTCAATCTTAGTTAAAATTGTACTCTTATTACCCTTGTCCGCTTTGCAAAGGATTAAGTCATTATCTTTCAACTTTTGTTTAAAGTTTGTTATAATTATTAATTCATCTTTATAGCTTTTTGGAAAATTAAGATTATTAAAAAGTTCGGATATATTAAGATTATTATGTAGAGTTAAGTGTTCTATAGATATGGTGGTTAATTCTACGTTAATTGCTAAAGTTTCTAATTATTGTTTTGAGTAAATTTGTGGTGAATATTTTAAATATTTTTCCAGTACGTCCAACTGACATGTTAAATGAATGGTCAGATAAATTAACGACTTTAGGATGAAACTGGAGATCTATGTTTGCATAAGGCTTGTTTACATTATGGTTACTACAGTTTTTCTTTTCTGATATTAATTTATAATTTAATAATTGGGTGTGTGCCTTATCATTAACAGTTTCTCTAATCTGTCGGTCCTTATATTGAAAAAGAATAAAATTTTCTTTGTGAAGTAATTCAGTGTGTATAAGGTTTAAGTGTAAGCTTACATTATTTCTTGTCCAGTACCACCAACAGATAGCAAAAAACAACAGCTACAAAGAAGGATTAATTGACAAATTGTTAAAAAAATAAACAAAGAAAGTTGAATTTACAAGAATTTTATAACATTACAAAGCAAAAAGACAAATCGTTTAAATTTATTAATTACACTTCTAAACTTAGTAATACAGTATGTAAAAGATTTTGAAAAAAACTAGGTTGTAAGACTATTTGTATAAATAAACTTAATGTAGGTAGAATGTTTGTTAATAATAAGGATAAAACGGATACTTTAGATAAATCCTTAAGAAATAGTCATAGTATCATATCATAGTAGTCATAAGTCATAAGTAGTCATAAGAACTAATCATAATATCAGTAGTTATATAGAAATAGTCAAATAGTCATAGAAATGGTAACACCCTGGTAACGGTAACACCCTGGTAAAGTATAGATAGAATCATATTGTAAGTGAATAGCCAGGTTTTTATCAGCCGATATTTGGTATAATTGGACTAGACGTTAAAAAACAAGAATTAAAACTAAACATCTTAGCCAGTAACTTTTTAAATGAATAAATTTATCAAGTAAAGAATTAGCAATAAATGTTATAAAAATACGGAATTTCTTGTGCTAATGTTAAATTATTATTAAAAATGTTTAAAAAATGTTGCGGCAATGAAGTTATGTAAAAAAAATTACAAATGGTACAAAGACTTTAAGCAGCTGAAAATGTAACTCAATCCGGAAGACCTTCCACTTTCACTAATGAAGAAAACATTACCAAAATCAACATCTTGTACTCAGTAATGGAGATATTGTAGATATAATTAAGATATTCAGATATTGTTGATATTAGTGTGATAAAACGATGGTTTTTATATCACATTAACGTGACATCACTCACCGCAATAGTTATTCGTCATTTTTTTATTAAGAAACAAGAAAATGCCGTTCCACAAGTATTATATTTACCAGATATGGTAGCGTGTGACTTTTCCTGTTCCCTCAATTGAAGAAACTTAGTAGACGTCGTTTTGAGTCCATATAAGTCATTCAAGAATTAATTGATCGCTTTGAAGAAAATACCAGAAATAGAATATATAAACTATTTCGAAAATTGAAAAAAAAAACATTGGAATAAGTGTATTGCAGTGAGAAGGGATTATCTTGACAGAGACAAAATTAATTTAGATGAATAAATAAATACTTTGCGTTTTATTTAAAAAATCACCTTACTTTTTGATCATCGTAGTATGCCTTTCAATATCAATATCTATTTAATATTTCATTTTTTAGCAACAGCTAAAAAAACATTGAGTTTCAACTAAATTTATTTTAAATCATAAAGTACAACATAACAAAATAAAACCAATACGAAAAAAACATTTTTAACTAAAGAAATCTGGATTTTTCAACTTTTCTTTTATGTGAATGTGACTCAGAAACATAGTGTAAAGATTTAATCTAATTATACAAAATATCCAATTAAGTAACAACGTTAAAGTTCTTCTCTATCCCCTCCTGGAGTATATTTGCCATGCTTCTTGCCTTTCCATCCAGGGCTGGGTGGACAATAACAGGCTTTGGTCTGAGCATCTTTGTACGCTTTACAGCCTAAAGTAAGAGTTCCGGTAAACAACATTTTTGCTGCGCCCTTACAAGCTGAAAAAAATTAATTAGCTATTCAATTTATTAAATAAGAATCAAAATTCTACTTTTTGCCATCGTTTGGCCTCCTACGGATTCTGAATATGAATCGCAATGTTTGTAAAGGCATCTTTTAAAATCCACATCACATACTTCTTTCTCTTTATTACACGTATCGTAGCAAATATCGTGAGCATTACAACATTTTTCCATTGCTGCAAAGGGCAAATAGTCGGTAGATATTTTTATACCTAGAGCTCCACAACCATTTGAGCTTGGCACGTGATTTCGGTTTGGTTTTGGGTACGCTCCTATAAAAAAAAATGAATATTTGGATATATGTACTTTGTTTGAATATTTGTACATAGAATTGACGTTTTGCTTTACGAAGCAAACGATACGAGGTGTGTAAATAAAGTGACAAGATTGGTGGCGTAACGTTCGGTCTGACAACACTGTCAGTTTCCGCTCCAAAGGAGGAAGTAAGCCAACATCTCATGCAAAAGCCTTCAATTTGATTCACAAAACCTTTCATCGGATTTTTGCTAATGAATTGGCGATGGAGAAAATTTGCTCAAAAGTGGTTCCGAAAAACCTTTCGCAGGTTGTCTTGACTTTTTGGGGCGGATTGAAATGGATTTTCTGGAACGTGTCATTATTAGTGTCGAGTTTTGAATTTTTTAATACCACCCGGAAACGATGTGCCAAAGCCAGGAATGGCACACTCTAACCTTACCAAGGTCAAAAAAGCCAAATACACAAATCTGAGATTAAAAGTATGCTGATTTGCTTTTTTGATAACCAGGAGCTCGATCATATGGAATTTGTACCTCCAGACCAAACGATAAACCTTCGAAAAAGAATAATTGTTGGACTGAACATCAAGAGCACGTGGATGCTGCATCACGATAATGTACCTGGCCACACAGCGATTTTAATTAACGAATTTTTGATAGGTAAAAATATTAATATGGCTCCGCAGCCCCCTTATTAACCAGGCTTAAGTCCTGGAAACTTTTTCGTTTTCCTAACATTCAAAATGCACCTCAAACGACACCATTTTGGGGTATTGGGGAACATTGAAAAGGCAGTAACCGATCAGCTAAATGCGATTCCAGTACCTGAGTTCCAGCACTGCTTTGAAGAGTGGACAAATATTTCCAGTGATGTGTGGCTTCTCAAGGCAACTTTGAAGGAGACAATATAAAATTGTAATTGCAATTGAATGAAAAAATTATAAAAAATTAGTCTCGTTACTTTATTTACACACCTGGTACTACGTATTATTTTTTTGCATTTCATCATAAATGTTGAATGTATATAACCATTAATAAAAATTTGTTTGATGCAAATAAACTTTATAAATTTTTATTGGGCCAAGCGTAACATGAATTTGCAAAAATAATTAGGCACCAAATATATAAACCTATCATTCTCAAACTTTAGTTAAAAAACAATAAAATTGATAAGATCGATGTTGCCATGTACATTTAAAGATTCTTAAAGGCTACCACTTTTTTTAATACTAGCGTAATAAGTAGTACTGTAAAAGCTTATACAGAATACGCCACATCAAAAAAATCATATACTTTATAACAAAAGTTGTTCCTTACTACAAAGGCTAATAAAAAAACATCAGAAAAAACATGTTATATATGGCAACACTGTAAGCACAAATCTGTAGTAATAAATGATAGATCGGAGACTGATTAAATATAAAATATACTTGCCGGTCGGACACTTAAAAATGCATTGTTCTTCAACTGCAGCATCGAAAAAATCATTGAAAGTCCGAAAATTTTGAGCAACCTTAACGATATTTTTCAATACATCACCAAATACTGTCTCAGCTGACAAAATGGCATCTCTTAGTGTTCCCAGCAGCCCCGACCCATAACCGGAATAAATATAACCCATAAAAGTTAAAAAATATATAGCAATTTTCCCAAATGGTATATTCATTTCTATATTGGTCTATAAGATACGTTTTTTTAAGGTTAGAAATAACATAGGTACTGTCATTTTACGGGAAATTTTTGACCAATATCTTCTTTTAATTACGTGTCGTTATACCATTAGCCAATAATGGTATTAAATGAACTTTTTAGGCTACTAATAAACATGAAATTTAAGATGATATAATTTATTGAAAATTAATTGAAAACAACTGTATTTAATTTATTATAGACATTGTAGTACAATGAAGTATAGATTCTTATAGTAAAGTGGTTTATTTTACGAGTGGAAGCAAATCTCCTTTGTCGTACAGTGCTTTAACATCTGATCCTCCTCCAATACAATTTCCTTTAATGAACACTCTAGGTACCTAAGAAAATCTGCAATTAATATATAACATTGAAATAATGGGGTTATGTTTACTGTTCTTGCACCAGTTATTTGTCCTAAAATTCCTTGAATTTCTTCTCCATCCTCTCTCAAGTCTAATTCTATTGTAGTGTATTTCTGTTGAATCTTGTCAAATACCTAAAAATTTACAAATTTCCGTTATATTCTAATAAGTTTTAAGGAAGCAATAATACTAACCTCCTTAGCTAGTTTGCAATATGGACAATAAGTTTTCGAGAAAATCACAACATTATCACTGGTAATTAGATCTTTCACCTCTGTTGCTTTTGGAGACGACATATCAACGGGTTTTGCTCTAAAATTAGCAATACGTCTTGTAAAAAAACCAATAAAATCAACAGCTTTCCAGTATATATAATTCCCAATTTTACTCATGTTAAAAAATGTAAGTAATATGCACAAAATAAAGATACGAATACACTACATCTAGCAAAAACTTAACCAAATGTAAAACAATATAAATAAATTTCCAAAAAGTTGTTTTTTAGGTGGGGAAAATTTAAATTACCTTGAATTAATGAACCGATGTTATTAACAAGGTGACTAACAACTACTTCTAGTTACAGAAGCTGCAATGTGAACTCAATACAAAAATTTTTAACTATATATACAGTCAATAAAAGACAGAATGTTCCATGTCTTGGGTGATTCAGTCATTATTTTGTTTTGTCACTTTTTGAATAATGCGATCTGAACATATTTGGCTGCCTAATATTGAAATTAACTACGCCCGTTAAGAGTAATTTTACATTTCGAATGTGCTAATTCATAATTAACTTAAAATATGTAAATTCTGACAGTTTACCCCCAGATAAATGAGATAATTACAAAGCATAATAAATTTTAACATGAACAACTGCAACAACATTTTCTATTGATTTCTATATGCTATTAGAATTGACTTTCAAAAAAGTTTTTTTATATAGTATATATATATATATATATATATATATATATATATATATATATATATATATATATATATATATATATATATATATATATATATATATATATATATATATATATAGTTATTTTTTCAAGAATCTCCAAAAATGACTAAAAATGATGACTATAAATAATTCATTTAAAATATCAGAATTTGACTAATGAGAGCTATGTTAGCGGTGGTGTCCAAGGCGAGAGCCTGACGACCCCGTAGTTAGCATGGCAGCGGGTTTGATCCTCCCGCACTTGGTTCTTGTGGATTCTAAATGTTTGTAAATGTCAGGTTTTTCAATAGATGCAAGGATGAAAAGAAATAACGGATGTTATAGTCATATTTTATTTTCAAAAAAGACACACGAGCGCATAAGAATACAGCACCTATATGGAGATGACGTCATAACAGATGGCAGATGTTAAAAATGGTTTGCAAACTCCGTTTTTTCTGTGTTATTGATGTAACCCGTGCCACTAATTAGAATTAGAATTGACATGGCATCGATAAAAACTCATCCCTATCACTGCGGAAGATTTTTATGGAACTGAATATATCCCATACAAGCGTAAGACATTATTTACACTTGTTTATGGCTAGGTGATACTTATCGGTTCAGTGTTTGTGAACTGTATAAATTGATATATAAATTAACTTAATCAGCCCCATTTCTATTAATCCCAAAACGCCAATAAAATTACCAATTTTTGAAATAGATTATTACATATAGTAACGAGCTTCAACAAACACGCTGGAATGTGAAATTAGGTCCAAAGAATATCATGCCTTTTGATTGAGGTTTTTAAGAGGAGAAAACTTATTTATTCATCCAATCAAGAGTAAGCCCAATGAAGGAAAAGAGATAAAACGAATTATGAAATCATCATACCCTATAATATAAGATCAAATTCCCCCCTCATAATCAATTAAAAAAATGTATTACTATCACAGTATGTTAAGGTGGAATAAATAAAAGCATTCATATTAATTTAGTAGGATCTCTTTGGTTCTTGAATAAAATATATATATATATATATATATATATATATATATATATATATATATATATATATATATATATATATATATATATATATATATATATATATATATATATATATTTACATATATAAGGATCTATTTTATAAAACATTACAACTAAGATCATTTCCATTCCAGTTAGGTGATCATGAAATATATTTTTTTAATATACATTTCCATATAGACAAAAAAAACTGTTAACGTAATAAGTTATGCAACCTAATAAACACCGCATTTTTATTGTGGGAATGAAATTTTATTCTGAGTACACATTGTGTACCTATGAAATTCATTGTGTCATCTGGGGCAAATTTGTAAAAGGGTTTGTCAGTATTAAAAACATCACTCATAAGGGAATCAATTTTGATTGAACTCAATCAGTAGCATTGACCATATTCACACTAGTATGTTTTTCGTGAATCTTACTAGCACATATATTGTAAATTTTTTTTAATATATACTACCAGCCAGACAGAATCATAAGAAAATAAATAATTATAGAAACTGTTTGGTTCTTCGTCAAATACTCTCAAATCATCTTCCTGGAACAAATATCTGATAGTTTATTCATTATTTAAGAATCCAAATTACAAACGGGCCAGGCTCCAAATATTACAAAACAAACTCAGCAAGTACAGGTATGAGAGACAGATGCGTATTAAATCAGAAAACATAAAGGTCCAATAAATTTTTATTATAAGGTGGGTTCAGATCATAAAGAAATTATGACATATGCTGCTGTTACAGTTAAACTAAAAAGCGGTGACGGGGTTTATCATCCATGTCAAAAGGTGGCCGAACACGGCAAGCAATTAGTAGGGCGTACCTTAAAAACAAATTGAGGCTATGTAGGGGACATGAATTTTGGCATTCTATATCAAAAGTATGCAATAAGCGAGTAAGTTATATAAAAAAAACAAAAACTATTGAAAAATAGTTTTCCGTAAAAAAAAGTACGGGCTTGTTTATTTGGTGCGTTATAACTTTGGGTACATTATAGGAAAGTTTTACTGTTGTTACCGTTGACTGATATAAACTCATGGGTCTAATAAATTTCAGCAAGTCTCAATAAGGTCTAAAAATTAACACCTTAATGAAAAAACCACCTAATTATTATTGATTAACTGATATTACCGACATCATATATATTATCCCAATAAGAGGTCTCATAATTTGAATGTTGTGAAGTCTCATAGAATAGCAAGGAAAATTCTGCAGGGACCAATAAGGGGTAATAGAAAGAGAGGTAGACTAAAGAGATGGTGACAGAATAATATGAGAAGAGATGCTGAAGCACTACTTCACGACAAAAACTGTAAAGGATGGAGGCGAAGGTTGACCAATGTCAAGGCTCCCTGAAGGGCTGTAGCACTACAGAAAGAATAATCCTTATATTAATCCTGTGAAATGAACAACAAATATAGTAGGATTAGTCTCTTTATTAACACAAAACATCAACAATATTTAGTAAAAAGTAATAAAAAATGTTTATCGCAAATAGCAAAAAACACATAAGGTACAAATGCAGTCTCCTACACATAAAAAAACAACATAATTACATAACGAAATAAATATATAACAACTGTGAAGAAACACAAAATTCCCGCTTGTTTTTTTTTATATATCCATAGCGGGCGAAAAAAATACCTTAAGCGCACTTTCTCCAATAACTATGGGTATTTTCAGAGATGTACAATATACCTCATAAAAAGTCTCTGGAATACAAGATACTTTTAAGTAATGTATTTGAGATATCAGATACATGATTATACTTTTATTTTGTATCTTGTATTTCAAATACCACGTCCAAAAGTATCTTGTATCTGATATCTCAAATACATTACTTTTTATGAGGTATCTTGTATATCTCTGGGTATTTTATACATTTTTCAGCTCTTCTATTTAGGTAAATTATCATTGCTGTCGGATTAAAGGCTATATCTTATTTTTTAATTATTTAAGTAGAATTTGTTTGAAATAATTGATTTTGTGAGTAAACGTCATAATAAACCTTACGGCAATAATGTACAGTAAAAAATAAGATGAAGTTTGAACTTGAGGCGGAAAATGTAAATGGGGTTAAAAGCAACAAAAGAAAGCAGATAAGAAAATGCATTTTTAAATAATTACTGATAAACATAAATTGTTTTTCCTGTAGGAATTTGCATTATGTATAACGCCTGTTTCACACACAACGATTTTGGACGGACGGTAAAAAGACGTCCGTGCAAAATTTCATAAGCTCTGTGAAGAGGCGACGAGACCTTTCACACAGAACGGGACGGTACCGCGGTCTTGTCGTTCAGTAGAACGTGCGTGAAAACAAGGTACGATACGAAACGGTAAATTATCGAACGTCTTTTTAACGTCCGTCCAAAACTGTTGTGTGTGAAAGCAGCATAACTCTTAGGAATTAAATAATTTATAAATTGTAATATTAAATGTGGAAAAACAAAATGATATAACATTTTAGTTTAATTAGTTTGTAAATATAGTTTGAGATTTTGTTATAGCAATAATTATCAGTGATAAAAGATGCAAATATTTGTTTGATGTCTTTGTAATAAAAAATATATTAAGAAAATATGATTGCACTGAATTTTCAATAGTACAGCAAAATTATGAGATTGAAAATTATGAAACTTCTTTAATATAAAATATCAAAAATGTTTTCATTATACAGCAAAGTAACGAAAGCATTTCGAAAATATTGTATAACCTAAGAAGAGAACTGAAAAGGAAAAAAAAGTATTATAATTATTTGATAAAATCAATACCAGGATTTAAAATGCGTAAATTTTAGCTATTTTAAAACATAATTACTTTCAAACATTTTCAACCACTGCATGTGCGGTACATTTAGTGTGATCTGGATGATATTTGTTCAATAAGGTCATCGATCCTTTCGCTAGTGCCTTTAAAGGTTTTTGGATCAGGTCCAATCATTTCAATCAATTGTGGTACTTCTTGTCGTGAAATTTCGGTAAATCTTGCTAATGCTTTCATACATCGGAAAAGTTGTTCTTCTGATGGTTTTTGATTGAAGAATTGAAGTAACGCCATGGTAATTTCCACTGCGATATCATCAAACACCTAAAAATAATTTTTATTTTCATATATTGCAACCAAAATAACATACATTTTGACACTGAATATTTTGAAGTTGTGTGAATTATAATTGTTCAGACTTTTCTATTAAATATTACCGAACGTAGAGATTCAGATCTAGACTATTAGGAGTTCAGTTACAGTTCTTTGGACCAAAATATATCCACGATATTCGATATCTAATTTTAAACCAAATGATGCGTGTGTCGGTATCCAGTCCAGCCAAAAGAAGTATGGCCTCCCGAATTTTACAGTTTCTCTACAAGATTTCACCACATTAATTAAAATGCATACATATAAAACTTTCATCACGCTTTCGCCATTATAAAAAAACGGGGGTATGACCTTAGCTTAGTGGGGTTAGGACACGTTCACATCACATTCGCTTAGAGCCACGTGCATTACTTAGCGTCAAGTGAACCTCCATGCGTTCATATGGGACGCTTTTTGGAAACTGCTTTTCACAGTGCACAATGGCTCCGTTACTAATTATAAGGCTAATGTTATTACTCGAAAATTTTGCATTGAAAATTAATAGAAAAAAAAGGCTTGAAATACTTGTGGGTTCATGAAATCAACGTATGTAGACAGTCGCTCGGAGAATTCTATCACCTCTATCGAGATTCTAGAAAATATCCAGAAAAATTTACGAATTTATAAGGATGTCAAATGAATCTCTTGACTTCCTTCTTAGCCACTTACAACCTCATCTATCTGGGATTGGAACCAATTTCCGGGAAAGGATTTCAGCAGAACAACCTTTAGTTTTAACACTTAGGTAAGTATAAAATTCATCCTTTCCAATTTTATTTCCTACTCCTTTCCACATGTTTTGCAATGCATGTACAGTTTTATGCAGTGAATGCTTTGGATTCCCGATAGTCTCTCTTTTAATAACTGCAGCGATAACTTGTTCTTCCATTATAAATACAAAAACAAACGCAGATAGCTTTCGGAAATTCTAAGATATGCGAAGCAAAACCATCATAACGCATTTTCCCGCGCTCCGCATGTCATACCCCTAAGCATGCAGCTTAACATCATGCGCGTGGTTTGTTAACACAAACCATTTTAACTAATGGTTTCGTTCTCATACGCTTTCCCATAGGCTGTAAGTAAAGCGTGTGGCTCAATGCGAAGCGCGATTGATGTGAACGTACCCTTACTGTCACTTAAACTTTCAACATAGCCTATTCATTACACTCTTCCAACTTTGATAAAGGTAACTATATCGGCGTCCTGATACTCTCTATATAGTTCACAGCTTTATCGTCTACGCCACGTTCTACTTGATTCCTCCGTAAATATGTTTCAGCACCCTTCTCTTGAATGTGCCTAGCAATTTTTCATCATTTTATGTAACTTCTCGGGTTTTCGAAGCATAAGTTAGCACAAGTCTAATCAGTATCTTCTCCTTATTTCTGCATTGGTATCGTTGTCGTTTATAACGTGAGATCCTAGGTACACAAACTAATTTACAGTTTCATTGTGTGTGTCAATGGTTAGATTCTGAAGTGAGCGCAGTCTTCCAGTATCTACTCCTACATGCAGGTATTTTGTCTATTGTATGTTAATTTGCAGCCCTATCTGCCTTGCAGACTCTTCAACTGTGAGGAATGCCTGTGTCATGTCTCTTTTAGATTTAGTTATAATATGCATGAAATCTATGAAGGCTAATAGTTGTGTGCTTTTATTCATTATTGTACCTCTTCTTTCTTCTCCAATTTAAGATTGAAAAATTTTGTTGACAAAGCGACAAATAATCAATCCAATGTACTTACAAAAATAACTGAAATGATGGCACACAAAATTGCAAGAGACGATTTATTCGCTTATCTTATATAACAAGACCAGTCTTTAGTTACAATGAATTAAAACTGATTATGGAGGTGGCCAAAATGAATTGATATAATAAGAACATTGTTGATAGATTAATTAGAAAACATAAGTTTAGGAAATTATTGAGAACCTTTTTGACTTTTCAAAAGGAACAACAAAAATAATTCATGCTAATAATGATGATCAATTAACACGAGAATTAGACAATATTTTGAAAAAAAAGTGGACGTAAAAATTGTCTACAAATTATATAAGTCAAGAGAAGTCCTGGATAATCCAAAAGGATAAAGTAGACCAACATGAAATATCAGGGATTTACGAAATTAGTTGTCAAGATTTTAAACTTTCAGCCAACTTTTTACATTATAGATGTAACGCTTGATTAACTCCACGCTTCCCGATTTTTACATGCTTTTCACTCGGAACAATTATATAAATATAGCATCCTTTCGTTTTAAATTCAGATGGAATCATCTCCTGCTATTTCGAACATGGTTAGCGAAATGCGTGTCGAGAAGTTAAATATAGTAATTTGGTGTTTAGTTGTAAATCTAAGCATTTAGTATATTCAAGGTGCGAATCGCTAACCAAATTAGCATCATCAGGAGATGATTTAAATTAATTAGATTACTGTTACATACTGGTTACCCTTGGTTTGCAAACCCTTTCCATTCTATAGGAGGTACACTGACTGAATGTTGACGTTCAGAAAAAAATACTCCAAGATTCTTCCATTTATTTACTGATATTACATTTCCTGCTATACAACCCTATCATGCTATACCAAATGGACCATTTGCGTTAATACGACTAGTTGAAAGTTAAAAATAATTTCCAAATATTCAGTGTAATGGCATCTTATATGTAAAATACATTTTCTTTAAACCAGTGAAAGAGATACACACCACAGATTTTACCTCCTTGGCTGCTAAATTATAAATAATGGCAGATCCATACTCTTGAAGAATTGGATTCTCTGATAACAAGCAGTGAACTGATACCTTGGTTGTCACCCTTATGTTACTAATTTGTTGGGTGTTATACTGCCATTCTGATATGTATAAAAGCCATTCTGAAGAACTGAGGTTTTCAAACATATTTGCCATCTGTAAAAAACAATATGATGCCACTAGATAATTCAATAATTTTGGATACATACAAATAATGCCACTGCTTGTTGTTCTTCTTTGCTTAATCTATCAATTTCATAGGCAAAATTCATAAGTATGTGATCCTTTCTATCTTGATGGAGTACCAAAATAACATCATCTTTTAAAGCGGCCATAGCAAGCAAATTAATTATTTTAACTCTAACTTCGGTTGGAAAAGTCTTATCATTAAGAAGACGATCTAAAAAAATATTTCTTTATGACTTAAAGTTTGATATATTGATAAATGATTTACTTACTTATATAATCCAAAAATCCATCACTCAGTGCCCAACTACCTTCGTCACCAATCATGTATTGTTGAAGCTCTTCAGTAGATTTTTGTTCTTCGGGACTTAATTTTCCATCAATAAGGGCAATCAAGGAGTCAAATTCCTCCTTTATATCAATAATATCCTTAAATACAATCGGAGGTTCTCTAGCTTTTTTCTTTTCTTCTTCCTCCTTACGTTCCTCTTCTTCCAAAGCTAAAGCTTGCTCTGATGGAAGAGATGATTCTGTGTTACCGTTTACTGCAGCGGTATCAGCCATTGCTATATCCTGTTGTTTTAATTAGGATACCAAAATTATAATTATGTTTTTTAGATGTAAATCATCGTTATACAAGAGTAGATTGAATCGTTTCCAGAATTATGTTAAACGTTAATCTCAAATAAATCTGTTTTGTTTAATTTTTTTAATCGATACATTTCTTGTTTCTGCTAGGTTTGGATGTGAGAAAGAAAAAACGGGCAAATTCGGCGGTTGTGGAAAATATCGAATTTTAATCATGCTATTTTTTTCAGCCACTAAACACTCGAATCGTGAATTGCCGTGGTCCCAACTAGTTCGTCCCTTTTAAAATTTTTAATCGGCAGTACTTTGCCTACATTTTAGTAGGAATTAGCCTTTGTTTCTAAATCCCCTGAATTATTTCATAGCTCATGTTTCTAATTATACTTTTATTAATCGTTTAATTTAATTAATGTCATAGAAGTTGCATAAATGCAGTTTATGGTGTGGTAGCAATTTTGAAACAGCAGTTGAAACTTTTTGAATTCAAATTCTAAACTCTCTATAGAAATGTAAGGCAGTGGAATTCCCATCCCTAATTTAGATATAATTCAGCTTAAAAGCGATTTCATGTTCATCCATAAATGAAAAGGCAAAAGATGCACATCAAACGTCGACTATTCGACTGATCGATTTGCCATTAATGGCTCCTAGAAGAGATTCTGGACACTCTAAAATCTACCCTTGAATTAATTCTACTGGAACCTTTAGTGTGTAATACTAAACTCAAAGAGATTTACCACTACACCCCAAATCGCTAGTTTTTAATTTCTCAAGAGCTAATTCATCAGGGGATAATTCAATCGAGAGATTGAATCATCTCCTGATAATGCTAACATGGTTAGCGAAACGGATGCCGCTATATTAAAAACGAGTGATTTGATGTTTTGCGTTAAAATTTAGTCCACCGTTGAATAATAAATATTTACTTCTAGTTCAACAGGGATAACTCCACCTTCTTTCAGGATCTTCCTACGTTTCTTTTCCTTCCTGCGTTCCTTTCTTGTAAGCTTTTCCTTTAAAGTTTTCCTGCGTTGTTCCAACAGAAAACTGTTATATCTAATTAAGACAAATTCATAATCACAATAATTCAGAAAGAAGACATACCTGATATTCAAAACAATCTAAATCTAATGTTTTCTTTAAGAAAATGAATTAAACAAACTTACAATATATGTTAAGACAAAAACTGTCTGTTATTAATTTTAAGCCATCTCTGTTAACAATATGCAGAATATTCATATGAAAATATCATAAACAATGCTGGCTGATATGAGGATAACATGATATTAAGGATTTCTAAGACACACACCATCAGAAAATGTAAATATGGACAAAATGTTAAGTAAAATAAATACACTCATAACAAGCACTTGAAAAATTTTATTAGGTAAAGTTTCTAAACAAAATTTTGAAAAAACGTAAATATATATATTTCTATATATATTTATACCAGGCGGTTAATGATTCTTAATTTTTTTATGGTGCTGGAAACATGGTCGGTTCAGTCTAATCTCCTATGTCATTTTGTTGCCATAATACCTTTCAAAACGCCATTAATGTTTAAACGATTTCGAGTTAAGAGTAAAATTTTTCATGTGGTAAACATGTCGAGTTTCTAGCCAAATAAAGAGAATTTGCGGCAAGTGCTGCTATTCTTGTTCAATCAAAATATAAAACTCAAGTGAAGGCCGTCGTATTGTCGTCGTTGCGGTGACAATGTCTCAACGCAAGAAGCTTGCGGGCGTTGGTTTAGATGTTTCAAAAGTGGTAATTTCGACTTAAAAGACAGAGAACGCCCAAGTCAAAAATTTGATGCTGCCGAATTGCAACGATTGTTCTAAGAAGATGATCTGCAAACTCAGCAACAAATGGCAGAGGTTAAATGTTGATCGCCGAACCATTTGTGATCGTCTGCATGCCATGGGAAAGATCAAAAAAGCAGATAAATGGGTACCACATCAGCTGAACGGCAGGCAGATGGAAAAGCGAAAAACAGTGAGAGAAGTTTTGCTTTCTTGGCATGAAAGGCATTGGATCGCGATTGGAGACGAAAAATGGATATATATCGAGAACACAAAACGCAGAAAATTAGGAGTTAACCCAGGACAACCATCAATATCGACAGCAAGACTGAATCACTTTGGAAATAAGGCAATTGGTGGGATCAGAAGGTTGTTTGTGTACTATGAGCTTCTGAAACAAGGTGAAATAGTTAATACCGTTCGCTACTGTCCATACGGTGGTATACATACGGCGAAAGCGGTCAAAGACACTCTTGCCCCATCCGCCGTACTCACCAGACTTGGCCTCTTCCGAATACCACTCGTTGCCATCGATGTGTCACACACTTTCCATGTACACCAAAATATGTACAGCTTTTCTACAAGGGAATTCACAAATTGCCAAAGATGGAAAAAATGTGCAGCTAACAATGGCGCATCCTTTGAACAAATCATTTTTTACCTTTCCCCCAAATTAAAAGTGATTTTTGAAAATTAAGTATCATTAACCACCACACCTGGTGTATGTATATGTATGTATATGTATGTATGTATGTATATGTATGTATATATATGTATGTATGTATGTATATATGTACATATATATATATATATATATATATATATATATATATATATATATATATATATATATATATATATATATATGTACATATATTTATTTATTATATATATATATATATATATATATATATATATATATATATATATATATATATATATATATATATATATATATATATATATATATATATATATATAATAAATATATATTATATATATAAATATATATATATATATATATATATATATATATATATATATATATATATATATATATATAAATATATATATATATATATATATATATATATATATATATATATATATATATATATATATATATATATATATTTCTAATATTTTCAAGGATGATACATAATGTTCTAAATTATTTCAGGTGTCGATCCGTTGATTCTGTGAAGAGTCACGACGTTTCGTCAAAATCTCATTTGGCATTTTCAAGTGTCCTATAAAAGCGAGCACAACGACCCGAGCACGTCAGTTGGACTCTTCAGTCAAAGCGGACAACACTTGACAATGCCAAATGAGATTTTGGCGAACGTCGTGAGCTGACTCTCACAGAATCAACGGATCGACACCCGGAATGATTTAGAAACACACATATAAATATATATAATATATATATATATATATATATATATATATATATATATATATATATATATATATATATATATATATTATATATATTATATATATATATATATATATATATATATA
>JARFXV010001987.1:2500-71547 GCA_031761425.1 Cosmopolites sordidus
TATAGTAGATTACCATGGGATTATAGTAGATTATGGGCCCATAAATATAGCTGAAGATCCGGTATTTGCTTTACAAAAGGGTTGATTACTAGCAAAACATTTAGTAAGAACCACTCAAAAGCTATATCGATATACTGAGAAACTGATGAAACTCTGGTTTATCTTTGAATTTGGTTGTTGCCAAAGAACAATATCGAATTAGAAGCCACATGCAATGTCTAATTGCTTTTGAAAACCAAATTCCATCAGTAATGTGATGGAAATTAGATGTTCGTAAAAAATGCGGATTGAGCTGTTAGTCGCACAAAGATACTATCTCTCTCGAAAGTCTGACGAATTTTTGCTGGCTTGATTTTTGAAAGCATGGCTACTTTGTGGACGGACGAATATATAGCGCAAAAGCCGAATTTTTAAGGATAATCTTATTGATGTGCGCACAGTCGTTGATAAGACAGGGAAGCGCTTTGTTGACTATCATATCATGGATAGGGAATTGATGAGGCTGAAAGGACTGTAATCCGAAGAGAAGTTTTAGTTTCCCTTCTTTAGAAGCGGTAAATGCGTTAATGAGTTTTGTAAATATTGCGTTATGAAAAGAAGTTGACGATATTTCTGACCTCAGTGACATGCCTGGATCTGAAACCACGTTATCTTCGCGCATTTTTTGGATCATTTCATGGTCAGTGATGATGGTGACCATTATCTGATTTTAGGGGAGAATATCTTTAAAGAATTTTCATACAGTTGATCTGAGAGCTTGATGTGATCAGATAAAAAAGAAACACTTCCCAATTTTCATCTTTATCTAGTCGAAATCTGAGCAAATGTTTAAATATATACTGACATCGAGAATTATTAGGGCCTAATGAGTTTAGTTTTTTTTTTCTTTTTACACTAAACTAAATATTTCAACAGTTCAAAGGAATGTTTAATACTGGAGGATATGTTTCCATTAAAATATTGCCCTTTTATATTAATTATAAGTTACGTACAATATACGAATGCCCTTATTAATCTATTCATATGTAAGCTGAAAAAAGGACATTTTATAACCCAATACCTTTACCTAAAAATATTTATATATATAAAATTTAACAAACATGTCTAATTGGGGTCATTAAAAGATGATTGTAACATTTCATGATGAAAGTATTCTTAGTGTTTATTTAGTTTTTTATGGAATTATTAGGGAAGGAAGCTGGATATGATTAAAAATGTACCTGTAATACCAATAAAAGTTTATTTATCAACTATAATACCTATATAATGAACTATTTGCTAAGTATTTTTTCTGTATTCATTTTGAATATATACCTTAATTTGTGGCCATGTTTTGTTATCGAATATTCCAGGATGTAATATTTTAAGTTCATCTATTTCACCCTTTTTAGGGGGAATTTTATTTTTAATGTGATTTTCAAAATATAACACTACTGTTTGTTTTTGTTCGGTAGTCCAACGTATTAACTTTCTTTTCCTCTTTCTCTCGGTTACTCTAGGATCTTCAGTAGCTTCAATTTTATCATCAACGCTTTCTAGTAAGTCCATATGCATTTCATCTTCTTTCAACTCAGATTCGCTTTCGCTATCAATACTTCCATCATCGATAGTTAAAATATCGTCTTGTAGATCTATGTCTATTTCATCCAAGCTCTTACCCTTATAAGAACCTGCTTCACCTTTTTCCATTAACATCAATAGTTTGGAAATTTTGGCCGTCTGATATACATCATCAGGCAATCGATAAATTTGTTTATGTACATTGCTCGTATGTCCCATAAACGTGGCTAACTGTTCTATATCATTCGGAGACATATTAAAGATCTGAGTTATTGTTGCCAAGTGTTTTCGTAGTCTGGTGGATGTTATAGCTTCTGGATTTTTCAGTTTAGCGACTTTCACATGTTTTTGCATAACCTGGTATCCTGTGATTGGGTTAGATGTGTTCAACTTAGGAAACAAATATACATTAGTGTTACTTACAAAATTGCTTCTCAAATTAATTAAAATTTTTACATGATCTTGCAAATCTAAACTGAAAAGAACCGGAACACCACGTCCACGTTTTCCACGCATCACTACACGTTTAAATTTTGTCAGCAGTATTTTTTCGGTTGTAGTAAGGGTATCATTAAATTCTTCATAACTTTGATAAACAGGTGTATGTTCATAAATATGCAGAGGGATTCGTTGCATTTCCCCTACTCTTTTGCGATTTAGTAATAATAAGCGGCAAAAAACTGTTTCCATCAATAATTTGTAAGCATCTGTTCGCTGTTCGTCATATTTAAGTATTTCTACAGCTTTAGATGCAGTTTTTAAAAGATAGTTCCGAAATGTCTTTAGATCATCTGCTAAAGGTAATATGGTGAGTTTATTCCATTTTTTTGTGCTTAAATCGAAAGCAGCCATTGTCGAAATTTCAAATTTCCAAGAGTCTTGTAAAAGCTGTTTGAACGTTTGAAAATTTGCTTCCTCCTGCCCAGTTGATAAGGTGGAATTATTAAACTTTCGCTTTAAAGTGAGAAGAATTGCAACATCACAACATTGTTTCAGTGATGTTTGTATGTTCATTGCGAAAGTGGGTGAACCAAATACTTCTTTAATTGGATCAAAGTTAGAAATTTGTTTTGTTGCTTCAACAAATAAATCAAAATATTCTGGCCGGAGAGCGTCATACAAGTTCCTAATTGTGGGATGCAGCTCCTTTACTCTTAATAGTATTTTACCAAGCTCGCGCATTTTTCGAGAACATACATGTACTAAATGTTTTTCTCTATGACTTTTTAAATAGCGAGCACCAAATTTACATATTAGAAGGTCTTTCTTAACAGCTAGTGATATTTTATCTGCTTTCATTCTCGGAAACACTATTTCCCGTAAATCATTATCTATTGGTAAATGTTTCACTAGAACATCTTGAGAATCACTCAAATGAGAAAATATTGTACTTTTTCCTGGATTTTGCCAGCAATATTTTACATGTCGCCATAGGTACCGTG
Organism: Cosmopolites sordidus; assembly: GCA_031761425.1. Taxonomy (NCBI): domain Eukaryota; kingdom Metazoa; phylum Arthropoda; class Insecta; order Coleoptera; family Curculionidae; genus Cosmopolites; species Cosmopolites sordidus. Next base: position 5,503 of record JARFXV010001987.1, read on the forward strand.
ATTGATAGTATCCATAACAATATTTACATGGTGCGTAATCAGAACGGTGATTTGAAATCTGACTTTTCTTTACCGGTTTAATACATTTGTCGATATTTTGCAAGTGGTTTCCTTTTTTTCTCAAAGCTGCAATATGTTTTTTACGAATTGAATCTTTACATTTATATGAAAGTATCCTTTGAACTTCTAATTCAGTAGAATGATTCCTTACTAAGTGTCGTGCAAAATTGAGTACCTTCGATTCACAAAAATAACAAAGGTCTGGCGTTCGAATTACTTTAGACTTTTGCTCCTTTTTGTCCTGAGTTTGAATGTTGTCATTACCTAATATTTTATGTTGATTTTCTATAGAGACACATTGAAAATCGGTGTTTTTGTTGGACATGATGTCTTTAGTAATACTTTGAGCATTCGATATACTCGAATCATTTTCTTCAAAATACACATTTGGATGCTGATCTTGATCATTTATACAGCAGATCGTTTCTTTATCTGAAATTAAGCATATACAGATTATAACTTTTGTTCTATAGTTTATAATTTATAAATATATTCAAGAGGTATATACAATTAAAAACCATTAACATATCTTCATTTGGATATTTATAATAATCACACAAAGAAAAATAAGTATTTAGAAAACAATCCCATCTGTATAATCTCTTTTATTCCAGCATTATAAAATTTGACATCTTTTATAATATATACCATTCATAGATCAAAAAGACGCCAAATTTATTTAGAAGCACTTTAGAAAAAAGATTTAGCGAATAAAACAAAAAAAAAGGTATAATGTGAACATTTTCGTGCCATAACTTTGCTATTGCTTGCTATTTTAAATGTGGTCTAACTCAACAACAATGTACGGAAGTTCTACATTCGAGTTTTGGTGATGAGCCATCATAAATTATAAGTATTTATAGCTAGTTGCAGATTTTACGCGTGAAGTCACATGTCTCATTATCAAATTTCTGAAAGGTCGTCCATCCACATCTGCTGAATAGCGACAACCCTAGGCATTGACAAGAAATAAATCCATATGGTATTGTCTGGGCATTTGGCCATAGTAAAGCCTTGTTGCCGACCAAGGTAATATATTCATGCACTGTTTAAAAATAAATAATTGATCATTGGTTTATCTGACATTGTCGCTAGTGGATTTAGAGGAGCAAATAACTCTAAGTGCTGAATGGTATACAACAATTTGTTTACCAGATGCCATTAGTGAATTTAGTCAAAATATTCGAAGTCGACTCACCATCCTTCATCATCACAATATCGACTTTTGTTTCTTCCCGCTTATCAAACGCAACTTGCGTGGTCTTCAATTTTTAACGCGTGATCAGGCTGATTTTAGAATATTGTAGAACCTTTGCTCTCACCCACGTAGTAAATAACGTAATTAAAATATTCTACTGATCTTCTATAGCGTAGATAATATTTACATAATACTTCATTAATTGAAGAAAAATCTTCTAAGTAGGTCATATTGATTTATTAGAGAATCAAGGACGTTTTAAAAAGAATGAAAATGCAAAAAATAAACCAAACAAAATAATATTATATACCAAAATTACTAATTATTTCTGGCCCAGAATATATTGTTAAAATGTATCAACATTATAATAACAATAAGGAATACTGAAAACATTTCAAAATTTTAGTCTCCTTTTTCTGTAAGAAGCATATAAAATATTAGTCCTAAATAATTCTGAAAATATTTGTTTAGAAATCAATTTTAATACCACAAAAATAAGCTAAAAAATGATATCTTAAATTATGGTAGAATAATGGGAAAAAGCAATTTCAAATACAATAATAATACAATTTCAAAATAAGTAGTCTTATTTTTTTTACATAATTAACAAAATTTTACTTTAGAATTTCGAACGTAAATCGAATTTAAATACATTTTTTTGTTTTATGTGTACATAAGGTTTTGCACAATCTGCGCTTCTACTGTTTTGCAAATGTTCATTCAAATTTTCTAAGAGTTTTTGATATATTTTGCCACTTGTGGGTGTGGACAATTTTATTTATTTATAATATATTCCTGGCATTTACTAAACATTAACAAAATATTAACTGAAACGTTTTCGACGTGTATGTTTTACAAGACCGTTAAATCTTTTTTCTAAAGACATTTAAGAATATGCATCTTATTTCTGATATAATCCTTAATACTTGAAATTTTACTTTAAATTGCCAAACATATTCAAATTCGCGTAACCTAGCTTTTGTCTTCAAACGAATTACATATATGTTAACAGCTAATAACGTCTTAAAGTAACATTACATACCGTCATTATAACCATCAGCAGCTATCAATAATAATTTTAATTCCAGCACTAAAATTAAAAGACAGTTAGTTAAAGGACAAAAGTTGTTATAATATTTTCAAATTCACGTATCGTTATCAAATGGTTACCTTTTTTCTGTTCTTCAACGGATAAACCTTTTGTTGTTTCATATTTGGGTATATATGGTGTAAGTGGATCGTGTTGTACATTAATCACTAAATCGACCATTTTCTTGGTCCTTGTTTTTAATGACATTTTAAACCAAAAATAAAATATCCCTTAAGAAAAGAAACACCTAACCTAAAATAAAGTTACAAAACTTTTTACAGAAACGTATTTTTCTCTCTGCATATATAATAATTATAAATATCTTTAAAATAGAAAGTATGGTTTAATATAATCGAAATAGTAGATATACTAAATAACGAAAGAAGAAATAAATTATAATCAAATTTCAAGTTAATATATGTATATATAATACTAAAATAAAATAATTAATGTAATAATTAATGTAATAAAATAATTAATATTAATGTAAATTTTAATAAAATAAATAATTATGATATTGTACTCATTTAAAATAAAGACTATAATTTTTACGTAAAATATTACGTACTAACTTAGAATATACGAAGAACTAAAAATGAGAGTGGTAAAAAGTTAATCGTTCTCGAAGGCCTACGTTGCCAAATTTACAGGACGCAATACTATCAGTAGGTTAAAATAATATATACACAGTTACAATATACACTAATAATAACAACGCCTCTAACGGAATTAACGCGAACTAAAATATACAGACAACTTTTGTGGAGATATCATTATAGCGTCCACGTATGAACGGTTCTGCAGCTATCTGTAATATATTTTTAATCAAATAATTATCCTTTTATAAGATGGCAGCAACTTCACTATTCTGTAATAAAAAGTGAGCTCGATTGTCCCTAGTGTAGCGGGTAAAAAACATGCGAGAACAATCGTGCGTCCGTATACGGACGCCCTAATGCGGTGGACGCAGAATTTAATGCAATTACCACAATGTATGGACGTCAAAGCAACGTAAAGACATATATATATATATATATATATATATATATATATATATATATATATATATATATATATATATATATATATATATATATATATATATATATATATATATATATATATATATATATTATATATATATATATATATATATTATATATATATAGCTGATTATGCCTGCCTAGGTAAGCATTAGGGGCAAGGACTGGACACCCTCCAATAAGGTGTTCAATTGTTTCTCCTACACCACCGCACTTCCTGCACTTGTCGACAACATCCATGTGTAGAATATGTCTTTCATAATTTTTTGTCCTTACTACCTTATCTTGAATAGCTGTCGCGAAGCCTTCTGTTTCTGGATATAATAGTCCAAGCCAGTTTAGAGACAAATATTTGTCAATGGAGTCATCCTGAAGTGATTTAGGAAATCTCCCATGTAATGTCTGTTGTTTCCATTCTTGAACGATATCCTTCAGTGCTGTTCTACTATCAACACGATTTTGTTTATTTAGTGGGGTGAAACCCTGGTCCTTCTTAACAACCAGTTTCATTAGTGTGCTATGTGAACTAATGAAGCGCTCTCTCATCCTATTCTCCTGATTGAGACAAAGATTCTTGACATTCACAAGCCCTCTGCCTCCCAACTTTCTTGGAATATATAGCCTTTTTGTGGACGAATTGGGATGTAAACATCGGAACTTTGTCAATGTTCTTCGTGTCAATCAATCCAGTTCATCAAGATCTGCTTCAGACCATTTAACAATGCCAAAAGAATATGTCAGAGTTGGCACCGCCCAGCCATTGATCGCTTTAATGAGGTTTCCACCGTTCAGTTTGGTGTTTAAGAGTTTTGTCAGTCGTTTTTGGTACAAAGTGGAAAAATTCTTCTTTAATAGGCTATGATCAAATTTATGATTTTGAAGCATTCCTAAATATTTGTATGAGTCTTCTGATGCTAGTTCTTGTATACCGCAGACTGTTGAATGTTGTTCTTTTATTATTCCCTTTTGTATGCTGATAGTGGAGCATTTCTCGAGTCCGAATGACATTTTGATATCCTTACTAAATATTTCGACTGTTTTTATTAATGAATTTAGTTTCTCTCTTGTTTCTCCATAGAGTTTTAAGTCGTCCATGTATAGCAAATGAGATAGTTTCCTGAAATTTCTCATGTCAAGTTTGTAGCCAATATTGCAATTGTTAAGTAATGTGGACATTGGATTCAACGCTAGACAAAACCAAACAGGGGAAAATGAATCTCCCTGAAATATTCCTCTCTCGATATTTGTTGTTCCAATGTACTGTTGGTGGACAAATAAATTAGTCTTCCATTTACTCATGAGATACCTTAAAGAGTTTGTAATCTGCAGACAAATTTTGTAGATGTTCAAAACTTCTAATAACCAGTCATGTGGGACACTATCGAAAGCCTTCTTGTAATCTATATAGCACATATTCAAATTGCGCTTTTTTGTCCGGGCTTGCGCAAGAACTATAGCATCAATTGTCAGTTGCTCTTTGCATCCCATACTTGCCCTAATACACCCTTTCTGCTCATCTTCTAATATGTTATTATAGTCACAATGTTGGTAAATTTTTTCAGTGAGCAGGGCTGTGAATAATTTATACAACACGGATAAACATGTTATCGGTCTATAGTTACTGGGTTGGTTAGCATCACCCTTTTTATATATCAAATATGTATTTCCCTCGATCAGAAAGTCGGGGAAAGTATCAGGATTCACCATTATTTCTTTAAATGCATCAGCAAGTACCTGGTAAACAGCTGTGAAGTTTTTGATCCAGAAGTTGTGTAATCCATCTGGCCCAGGTGTCTTCCAGTTTTGAGTTTTCTTGATGGCAGTGCAGATGTCAATTGCTTCAAGACCATTGAATTCCATTTGTGGAAGTGCATCAGTCTGTTTTCGAATTGTTGCAACCCACGGGGCCATTTTTTCATAACCAGATCTTTTCCAGACAGATTTCCAGTATTTCTCAAAGGTAGATACATTCACATTTTCATGTTTTGACTGGTTACCCTGAGCTTCTAGTTCTCTATAAAACTTCTTCTGGCTATTTTGAAACATTGCATTTTGGTGTTTTCGTTTTTCTGTCTCATTGTATCTGGCTAGTCTGGCTCCCTTCGTTTTAGCCTTCTGTCTAAATCGATCTTTCAGGTCTAATAATTTCTCGCGAAAGTTTGACTCTTCAAATCCAATGCCAGATTTTTTAGCAATTATTTTCGTTTTTTTCGTCACTTTGCTAGATGAATTTCCAGCAAGATACTCAGAAATAATGTCAACCTGAAATGAAAATCATTGATATCAGTTTCCAGGCAGGTTTATTATTATTATTATTATTATTATTATTATTATTCACGTATGGGCCCGAGTGGACCACGAGAAGAACAATTAGAGCCGTTGGCCTCATTCCCCGGAGGCCAACGGGCAACTACCTACGGCAACAGGAAGACCTGCAGAGGGTGACAAGGCAGAGGGTGCTAAGAATCACTGGATTAGATCAGGCTGCCATTAGACTTTTGACATTGCAATACTCAATATATGGACTATGAAAAAAGTCTGGATAAAACAACTTGAACTTGACAACATACATTGGGATGTTATTGGGCTCTGTGGAACATTAAGAAAACACGAAAAGTTAATCAAACTTGAACCAACTGGACACATATTCTACACGCGAGGTACGGAAAATGACCGATGTGGCTGAATTGGATACCTCATCAATAGAAAGTTGAAGGACAGTGTAGTAAAATTTGAAAGTACATCTGACCGACTAGCCCAATGCGTCATTCAGCTGAATAAGAAGTTTAGGCTTCAAATCGTCCAAGCTTATGCACCAACTATAAGACATAGGGATGAAGAAATTGATGAATATTATGATGATGTGGCCCAGTTTTTATACAAGGAGAAATGTAGGTACAAAATCCTGATGAGTGATTTTAATGCCAGAATTGGAACAGATAGAACTAACGAAAATGCAACTGGCCCATATGGAACTGATGAGCGAGACAATAGGGGTGACAGATTCGTTGTTTTTGCTGACGGACAAGAACTATATATTATGAATTCGTTCTATAAGAAAAATATCAACAGAAAATAGATATAGAAAATCCATCTGGACTCGCAAGTGAAATTAATTACATCATGACCAACGATAAAACAATATTTTGCAATTGTACTGTCCTTAACAATTTTAATGTTGGAAGTGACCACCGAATGGTACGAGCGAAAGTTAGGATTAACTGTCGAAGAGAATGCGAAAGAATGATAAGATCAAAGAAGAACAGAGTGGATTCTGGGAAACGCTGGGGAGAGAAAGGGATTTTGATATTGCTTTGTCAAACCAGTTTGCTGTGTTACAAGATCCGGCGGAGGTGGTGAAAATATCAGTTCAATATGAAGAAATCGCCAATAATGTGCTTTAAACGGCTGCTTCAATAGCACCAGAAGAAAAATGTCTCAAAGAGACAAAAATTCCCGTCAGACCATTGATTTAATGAAGAAACGGCGGGCAATGAGAAATGCAGGTAGTCCTTTTGGCGGGGTCGAGTACCCTGAGCTCTGCAAAACTATAAGAAAACGTATCAAAGAGGACTTGCGCCGATTCAACATGCAGCTAGTGCAAAAAACCCTGGAAGAAAACAAAGGAATCAACAAGGCTAAACACAAGCTGAGAAACAAAAGAACGCAAATATATACTTTAAGGCGTGAGGATGGCATAGTGCGCAGGGCGCGTACGCAAATGTTAGAGGTTGTCAGAAAATTTTATTCCCAGTTATACGAAGATCAGAACCAATCAAAGACAACAATATCCACGGAAGAATAAATGCCAGATATCCTAGTGGAGGAAGCAACAAATGCTATAGAATCGTTGAAAAATGGCAAGGCTCCAGGAAAACACAGTGTAACTGCCGAAATGCTAAAAACTGGTGGTCGGTTACATAAAATAGTGGCAAAATTATACTCAAAATGCCTTAAAAAACAAAAAGTACCTGACTTATTGAAAAATGCAGAAGTGATCCTTTTACATAAAATAGGAGCACAGGAAGATTTAAAGAACTACCATCCAATAAGCCTCCTATCAGTAATATACAAATTTTTCACTAAGATAATTTCTAAAAGATATTAAAAAAACTGAATGACGCACAATCAAGAGAACAAGCAGGATTCAGAAGTGGATTCAGTACAATGGATCACATCCAGGTTGTACAGCAGGTCATAGAAAGGCACAACGAATACATCATGCCACTGTGCTTGGCTTTTATCCACTACGAAAAAGCATTTGACTCCATCTCAAAGCATGCTATAATGCTTTGAGCTTTGATTATAATGCACTGCTTAGCCAAAGGCCACTGCCAAGCCATAAAGCATATGTAAACCTATTAGAATCGATATATGATGGAGCTACAGCCACAATTCACCTTGATCTTGAAGTGGGAATTAATGTAGAGCAAGGTGTATGGCAGGGTTACACAATATCGCATATTCTTTTCTCGGCTGGCCTTGAAGATGTATTCCGTGAAGATGAAACTGGATTGGGAACAGGATAGTGTAAAGATCAATGGAGTAAACTTAAACCATCTTAGATTTGCAGATGTTATCGTTCTTCTTTCACAAGACCCAGATGAGCTGCAAATACACATACAAGAACTGCAAAAGGCCGACAAACCATTTAAAAATAAACTTGAACAAGAGTCATGTTATGTTCAATAAATTCGCTCAGGACAGAATAATTTCAGTTTTAGGAAGGGATTTGGAGATTGCGGACAGCCTTATATGTCTTGGGCAGAGGATTTCAGTGGAGGGGAATACCGCCCGGAAGGTGGAACGACGTGTCAAATGTGGCTGGCAGGCTCAATATAGTGTTTGTCCCACTTTGTCTGAAAAGAAAAGTCTCCGATCAGTGCATTATGCACCCGTTATGACATACGGAAGTGAAACCTGGACACTCACATCGCAATCAATTCAAAAACTTCGGGTAGCACAGAAAGGAATGGAAAGTTGTATGTTTAGCATTACAAAACGAGACAGAAAGTCCTGTGCTTGGATCAGAGAACAAACGAAAGTGTGTGACATCATTGGAAGAGTAAGGCAACTGAAATGGAGATGGGCAGGTCATATAACGAGGCGATGGGACGGATTTATATATATATATATATATATATATATATATATATATATATATATATATATATATATATATATATATATATATATATATATATATATATATATATGTATTTATAATAGGTGTACAAATAAGTTTCCGCCGTTTGACAAAAGATGGCCTCACCAGAAAGTTATGTTGAAATTGTCAGATGTAAAATGTAATATTGTAAGTTTGGTCATCTGGTAACAATATAACTTTAAAGTACTAGGACTCCGTACCAGCATCACATAATTTTCTCGTGCGAAAATGTCAAGTTTTGTGCCGCATAAGGGTTCATTTGCCGGAACTTTTGATTTACTTCTTTAATTTGAACAAATCAGCAGCTGAGGGGCATCGATTGCTTGTAGAAGCATATGGTAAGGCTGCTTTACGGGAGAGAAGTTGTCGTAAGTAGTTTCAAAAGTTTAAAAACGGTAATTTTGACGTGGAAGACAAAGGACGCAATGCAAGGCCAAAAGTGTATGGAGACACGGAATTGGAAGTATTATTGGAGGAAGATCCGTCACAAACGTAAAAAGAACTTACATTTACATTAGAAGTGGCCCAACTAGCAATTTCACATCGTTTAAAATCGTTCCGGAATGATTCAAAAACAAGGAAATTGGGTTCCATATGAACTGAAGCCGAGAGATGTTGAACGCTGATTATGCATAAAAAGATTTTTTTTGCATAGTATAGCCACTGGTGATAAGAAATATATCCACTACGATAACCCAAAGAAGAGAAAATCATGGGGACCACCTGGCCTTGCGTCAACATCGACAGCCAAACCAAATATTCATGGAAAAAAACTCATGCTGTGTATTTGGTGGGATCAGCTTGGTGTCGTGAATTGTTAGTTACTCAAACCGAGAGAAACCATTACTGGAGCTCACTACGGAACACAATTAATCGGGTTGAGCCGAGTACTCAAGGAAAAACGCGCCCATTACTACTCCAGAAACGACAACATTATTCTCATACATGATAATGATCGTCGGCATGTTGCGACGGCAGTCAAAACCTATTTGGAAACACGTAATTGGAAAGTCCTACCCCATCCGCCATATTCACCAGACATTGGATAGCATTGTCTGAGCAACGTTTTACATCATATGAAGGTACCAAAAATTGGATAGATTCGTGGATAGCCTCAAAGATGAAGAGTTTTTCCGACGTGGTATCCCAATACTGTCAGAAAAATAAAACTCAATATACCGTTGTTTCACAATATATATATATAGTGATTCTACTTCAGAAAAAAACACTAGAATTTGAAAAACTACCGCCCAATCAGCCTCCTGTCAGTATTGTACAAGGTTTTCACCAAGATAATATCTAAAAGAATACTGAAAACGCTGAATGACGCACAATCAAGAAATCAGGCAGGATTCAGAAGTGGTCATATCCAGGTTGTCCAACAGGCCATAGAAAGGCACAATGAATACACCATGCCTCTATGCTTAGCTTTTATTGACTATGAAAAGGCCTTTGACTCAACATCAAAGCAAGTCATAATGGATGCATTGCTTAACCAAAGGATAGACAGGATACGTAAATCTACTGAGATCCACGTATGATGAAGCTACAGCGACAGTTCACATACATAGAACGGGGTGTACGGCAAGGTGACTCAATATCCCCTGTTCTTTTCTCAGCCTGCCTTGAACAGGTAATACGGATTGGGAACAAGGTGGTATTTTTATTCCACAAAGTGCATACTTAAGACGCCTTAGATTTGCAGATGATCTCTTGTCACAAAACCCAGATGAACTACAAATACGCATACAAGAGCTGCAAAAAGAGGCAGTACCATTTGGCTTGAAAATAAACCTGAAAAAGAGTCAGGTTATATTCAACAAATTTACTGAAAACAGAAGAATATTTATTTTAGGAAGCGACTTAGAGGTGGTGGACCACTACATATATCTTGGGCAAACGATTTCAAAGGAGGGTGATACCGCCCATTCCGGGTGTCAATCAGTTCGTTCTGTGAAGAGTCATGACGTTTGGTTTTTGAAAATGCCAAATGAAATTTTTGCTAAACGTCGTGCCTCTTCTCCCTCTCCCTCTCCCAAAAATTTTTCACATCATAACACTTTTTAAACAATTCACTATTCATTATTGAGAAACACAATTGATTGAGAAACACTTGATTAATATTATTTTATTTAAGTAACTGTTCTACTGCCCACCATCCTATTCCTCGTGACAAAAGCTTCCTAGGTTGATAACATATTGGAAAAAATAGATTGCTTTGTTTTTTTTCTGGGTATCGTTGCCCGTAAATACTCCATTGGATTTTTGAAGAGCTTTTCCATAAACCGTGATATTTGCATGCATATCGTGATATTTGCAATCAGAATTTATTTTTGGTTTAAATCGAACTTAAAGGCACGCACTGACATATACTAAAATGTTTTGTCTCAATGTTGCGTTTGATTCTTTGCTGATGTATGACGTGATTCTTAATTTAAAAAAAATATATATTAAAATATTTATTAGTTTATTTGTAGTTTATTCGTTAAGTAATAACTAATTAGTATTTGCCAAATATGATTTTACAATTATTTGCTTAAAATATCAATTCTTATCATAGCTTTTCGATTGTTAATTTAACAACTTTGGCTTTTTTTTTTCTAAGGAATCCTTAGGTTTTTTACTTGTAAGGAACTTTTTTCTTTAAAATAATGGGAAGAATTGTTGGTTAAATTTATGAAAATTATTTTCCTTACACCCTGTATATATATTTTGCACATTCATACACAATAATTAAAAACTTTGATTTTCAATTCAGAAATAGGTCATGAGAATTGATATGAAATGCGACAACGCGGAAAATAGTCCAAATGGAAGAAAATGGTGATTGTTACTCAATGATCGCAGGATTCCAATAAAATTTATGACAAAAATTTAACTGTTCGCTATGTAGTATCGTAAAAAATTTGTACCACAAATTGGGGTTTAAAAAAGTTCTTCCTAGTTTGGAGTTTAGACTGTTAACAACTGACAGTGGATGGAATCTAGGCTCATCATTTTGATCCACCATCAAAAAAACAAAGTATGAAATGTCGATAGACACATTTAACTTGGAGTCACTTTGTTAACTTGGAGTCACCAGCAATCATCTGTCAAGCGACAATATTTTACAGGCTAATATTATACGAATTTTATGTCATTAAAAGGCAAAGGGCATGGAAAATTGGATAGTTGAGTTAACCAGTATTAAAGAGTAGAACTTCAATAACTGTTAGCCATAACGCTAGTTTTGAAGATTTTAAACATCCACTCTGTTTTCTTGGAGATGTTTTCTCTGTTTTCTTGAATGAGTGAGTGACTTGCAGTAAAATAAATGGATTTTTTCAATGATATCGATCGTCCTGAAGTTAAGTTATCGACACATCTATTAAATTAACCATTAGGAAAGAACGTTTAAAAATAAAATTATTTAATATCCATCATGTTTTCTTATATGTTAGGGACATTAATTGGTGAATCCCTTTCGTAAATGTTCCTATCGGTATTTTTTTATACTTTCTCTGAAAGAGGGGTATCTGTTACAACACAACTTACTGCACACGCACTTATACCCTATCACCATCATAAAATTGTTCTTCCAATATCTCTTTAAGAAGCCTAAGTTATTGGTATTTAACAGGATAATACATATAGACTCTAAAGATGAATATTTGTGATGTCCAGTATAATGTACCATAGAGGGTCTTGTGTTATTACACAGAAGTATTTTACTTCAGGAATGTCATTGCAACAGTGTGTTCAGTATTGTTCTATGTGAAAATATGTAGTAAAATAATGTTCTGTTCTCCTCCCAACTAATCAAAAACATATTTTCGTTTCACAAATAGGAAAATTCAATTTCTGAAATAGTGATTTATGTACCACTTTGATCCGTTTAGCAAATGATTACAAGAAATTTCTTCTATGATAATTGTTAATGGTTTGACTTTACTTTTGATAACATATTTCCACATATTCTCGCCCGGCTAAATTTGCTTTTATCTTGTCCTCGATAGGTTAATTTACCAAGTGGTGCTTGAAGTAGTCTAAAATTTTTGGTTGGTTCACCTCTTGCTTACTGATAGTATTTTTCAACAAGAAGGTGGGAATAAAACTAACGATTTCAATTTGGTTTATAAGCTAAATAAATTTCGGGTTATTTTTGATGCATTCTTGTAGATTTTCTCAAGTGGTAGCATATCTACATCTTGTATATTTCGTTAATTTATGCTGCAAAATTGGAGAAAATAAGTAAGTAATAAAATTTAATTTGAATAGGTTTAATGACAAAAACAGGATTAAAGAAGTCATATGATTGGTAATAATGATGAGCTTGTGATAAACAGCAACTTTTTACAAAATCATCTAAATTTAATTGATAACTCAGATAGTCAAAGATAATATAAAAGTAAATGACTTAATTGTATTAAACATCAATCAATCTCGGGAAATAAGTCAAATGCTCCACTAAATATATTTGGAAAAATAAAATGTAGTTTATTCAGAATATATATCGCGGAAACAATATATTGTCTAAAAATGTATTGTACACAGATTGTCTAAAAAGCAACTAAACCCTTGCTCTAGAGATGGTCTCACCATTTTAGCGATATTATCCCTAGTCTCACCATTTTAGCGATATTATTTTTATATATTCCTACAATGTTTTTGAATGATAATGATAATATTTAATGTAATGATTAAATTAAAATGATAATATTTGATGTAGTGTCTATCGGTCATCTTATTTCTTAAATCAATTTGAAATTAATCATAACATCTTAATTCCACTGTACGAAAACATGTTGTCTTAATAAAATGTAGACACCATTTGATATATGTATTGCAAGTATCTAAAGAGTTGTCATATGGCCACAATCCATTTGTTTGGCCAATATTAATTAAATGCGCTCCTGTTAAGAGTCAACTCCTTAGAAAGTCAAAATCGAACCAACTCTTTTGGCTTATCCTCTCCATATATGTCAGAAATCTCTCATTGAAAGGATATAAAGGCACCTGTTGACATTTTTTTTATAGAATTGACTTTTCAGTTGACTTATAGTAACAACAATCTTGTATAGAAGAAAGAACTTCCAAATGTTATAAAATGGGACAGAAAGAAATTTTAATTGAACCAAACCTAAAAGCAGATTTTTTTGTTGAAATACAATGTTTAATACAAAAGTAAGTCACCACATATTGAGTTGGCAAATAAGTGATTATTAAAGGATATCAGTTCCATTGAATATAGAGGACATGCTAAAATATCCTATTTCCTTCGGGCAGTTAATGGCCGACGTGTGAAATGGGTAATATTTGGACCAGTGTTGTTGAAAGAGAACTTTCTTTTGATTTGTCAATTCTGAAGATGCGAATGTACGTGTTCGATGAATGGGTACCTCATCAACGTTGGATAATCGTCGGAATTCACACCAAATACAAAATACTTTTGGTATACGTATTCTCTAAGGCTTTATATCAATTCCCATGCCGCCGATTATCCCTATTTAAAATAATAAAGAAAATTTTATGGTATTGCACGTCGTTTCTTACATTTTGGAAGCACAGCCATTTCACAACACAAAACTGACCAAACGTAGCTCATACCGAAAAATAAGTCGAACAAACTCATTTGCTAACTCCATTTTTTTTAGGAAAATACTTACGATTTAAATATTAAATCATTACCATTAATGTAATGGACTATCTACAGTTTTATCTTGAAAGGTACATTCTCTAAAAATATAGAAGCAACTGCTTTGTCTAAATATCCTATTTTCGCTATGTGTTAATAAAGGTTAAAAAAATATTTTTAGGATATTACTCACGAGTTTATATCTATAATACAGTTATTTATTTTTGTTTAGTGTAGTAATTCAGACACATCATCTTCAAGTAGGAGCTCCTATACTTCGAAACGTTTACATCGAATTATCATGCCCGATCGACCCGTAAGATCCAATTTTATTTTTCCCCACCAACTAAAATGACAGCTTTTGGGTTTTAGGAATGTTACTAATTCGTATCGGCTAGTATTTTTTGATTTTCTACTAATATAAACGGCGTAAACATGTTTATAGTGGAGTGACTTTTAACTGGTGCATGTATAACTAAATAGTTTATAGCATCGTTTCTCAGCCTTTTTAGTGTCGCGACTCACTAAAAAGCCGAAAGGTTAAGTAAAAAATGTTGCGACCGCCTGACTACAATATGTTCATTTGACGTTTATCAAAGTCTTACATCGGTCGGTTAACACGACGAGGACTCGTCCTTTTTCAGTATCGTGATTTATGAAGAATCGTTTTTATTTTTAAATGGCTTATAAACTCCTACGAAACGAATCACCTATTTGTATTTTTATTAAATGCCGAATCGTCAATGACGGATGTATGTGTGAATGGGCCGTTACATTTTTATCGAAATACCACACATAGCCAGCCACAAATACTGAACTACAGGACTTCTGTAACCCCTTGTTCTTATATTTCTTTCACTAGTTCTTATATTTCTTTCACGAACTTGTGCCCTGCATTTGCACGTACTTGTAAAATGACCCGCCCACGCACCTCGCGTCACCCGCCCGCGCATGCGAGATGGATCATTCGTCCCGAGTGCGTTTAGGCAGGTTCCTACAAGCTGTGCGCTTTGGTAATAAAAACAAAGGAATGAACCGAAGAGTTTCATCGATCTTACATTTTTACGAAAGCAAGTACTATGATTTCTTCTCGTATCCACTGTTAAATACTACGAATAAATACTACGATTTCTTCTCACTCAGTGTTAAATAAATTAATAACAGTGTGGTAATAAAATGAATTAATAGTATTAAATAAAATGGAAAATTTGTGACAAAACGAAATTCACCGTCTACATCTGATGAAACAGTAAAGAAAAACCAGATTGTACAACGAAACATATGGATTTATTACTTTGGATGATAAGCCGAAATGTGTTGTTTGTTATCAAGTTCTGTCCGCGGTAAACATGAAACCTTCAAAATTAGTCCGGCATCTGGAAATAAAAATGTATAACTAAAATGTGTAACTAAATGTGTAAATAAAAAACCATTAGAATTTTTCGCTATTATTCATTTTTGCCATCAACAGATCAAGCCGCAATGAGATCATCCTATTTAGTAGCATTAAGCGTGGCCATGGAGTCTCAGCCCCACACGATTGCGGAAAAGTTTCATTCAGCCGTAACAAAAACATTTTTCTAATGACAGACAAAGTCAATGCCTTCATCAAGATGCTTGGTATTTGGATTATAGTTTTCAAAAAATATAGTTTTCGAGAGCGTGAAAACGTATTTACTCAAATTGAAAATTCAGTTTCTGGAATATTTTCCAGATAGCAACGATGATTTGTCGAAAAGATGGGATTTTGTATCAATCCATTTGATGTACATGTTACAGTTGCTGAATTACCTATTGAGATTCACAACCAAATTATTGACATATTGGCCGACAAAACTCTACAACTAGATTTTTTAACTAAACTCGAAGAGATTTACCACTAAATACCAAATCACTTTTTGAAAATCTCTCAACGCACGTTTCGCTAACCATGTTAGCTTCATCAGGAGATGATTTAATCTGATTCTAAAAACTTAACTGTGCTATATTTATATGATAACCCTTTTCACCACCATTTCGAGATACATTCCTAATGATTCGAATCATAGCTTCCAAAATAAGATGGCTAGTTTAAATTTTATGGTAAATAGATTAATCAATGTTCCTTTAAACAAAGATAATTATAACAAAGAATTAAAATTAATTAGGGAGGTATCCGAAGTAAACGGTTATAATAAGAACATTGTAGATTAGAAAACATAAATCAATTCTTCTATTGGAACCTTTGGTGTGAAACACTTAAACTTGAAGATATTTACCACCAAACACCAAATTTTTTGGACTGCTCGACTCATGTTTCGCTAACCATGTCAGCATCATCAGATTAAATCATCTTCTGATGATGCTAACATGGTTAGCGAAACGTGCGTCGAGCAATTAAAAAAAAAGTGATTTGGTGTTTAGTGGTAAATCTCTTCAAGTTTAGAAAATTATTCAAAGAATCTTGGACTTTTCAAAAGGACCAGAACATAAGTAAATTCATGGTAATACCGTTTGATGCCCAATTAATATGAGGGCTAGACAAAATTTCGAAAAAAAGTGGATATTAAGATTGTGTATAAACCATATAACAAATTAAGAAAAGTCCTGGGTAATCCAAAGGATAAAGTAGATCAGCAAGAAAAGTCGGAGATTTACGACATTAGTTGTCAATATTGTGATCGAAGGTATATTGGGCAAACAAAAAGATTTGCCCACATTAGATATGGGAGAAATGAAAAATCCTGTGTTGCTTAACATGCAATCGAACATGATCACAATATAGATATTGGAAATTTAAGACTCGTAAAAAGTGTAAATAACAATAGGGCTTTGGATGCATATGAAAGCATTCAAATAGAGAAATGTAAGAACATCATGAACCGTGATAAGGGACCTATTCCGTACAGTCAACTTTTTCAAGTATTAATGTAAGGCTCAGTAAACTTCACGGTTCATGATTTTTACATGCTTCATTAGGTAGGGTTATCATATAAATATAGCATAGTTTAGTTTTTAGAATTAGATTAAATCATCTTCTGATGATGCTAACATGGTTAGCGAAACGTTCGTCGAGAAGTTTTCAAAAAGTGATTTGGTGTTTAGTGGTAAATCTGTGAGTGGTGAGTTTAGTGTTTCACACCGAAGGTTCCGATAGAAGAATTGATAGATTTTTTAACTCAAGATTTAGATAAGTTTTAGCTTACGATGTGATTTAGCTTGACGATGTGAATACGGAAGCTTTGAAAACATTGATCTCCGTCGCTACTTCTTACTTATCGGAAAAAAGTTTCCCGTCTATGGTGGCTTTAAAAACTAAATATAGAAATTCATCTATTATCACTGGAAAATAATTTGCTTATGTATGTTTGCAATGATGATCCACGTATAGAAAAAGTTTTAAGTGAAAAACAAAATCAACCGTCGCAGCAAATTATTATTTCAAACAATTTTGGCTATTACTTTATTTAAGTTTATTTTATTATAGTGTTATTACCTGGTAATATTTAATTTTCTAACACTTGTTTTTAAATTAACAATATTGTAATAAAAGGTTTTTTCATACGCGGGTCTTATTTTTGAACATATTGCGACCCCACCATATCCCTGAACGCGACCCCCCAGGTTGAGAAACGATGGTTTATAGAAACAATTTTTCGTTGTGTAAATCTCTTATTAAAATAATAATCAATAATATATGATTAAATTACGTTCTAAAACTAATTTGAGCTAATACTCTGAACGAAAATCATTATTATAAGTATGTGGGTAATCTGAAAAGTTCGATCTTGTCTCATGCAAGGATAGAAAATCTTTCAGGACACTGAAAAAAAATTAATTTTATTAGTTTTCATTGGATTATATTTTATTTTTCATTATACGTTCGTGAAAGATTAATAGATTGAATCCAACATTTCACTTGCTTCTCGATCATCTGCCAACATATATCATTCTTCGAAATTCTCCAAAAAATCGAGCACAATCCTGTGTTCAAACTGAGGGTTCCAAATCAATGAATACAAATGATATCCACCTGAGCATGATATCTTGAGCGTTTGCACTGAAATTTTTAGGTTTTTTATTAGTTCTCAAATAAGAGTGGCAAAACTTTGAAACGTAATAACGGTATTGTTTCAATTGTAAATGTGATATCGACTGCCGTGTTCAGTACGTTGTGGCAATTCACCACGAAAAGATACACGATTCAACATCGCGAAGTCAACTGGCAACCACCATCATGCGATCTCACGCTTTTTGATTATTTTTTGTGGGGTTATGTTAAATCTCTGGTTTACATAAGTTAACCCTGAACAATTCTTGATTTTAAACCATTCAGCCGCTATTGACAATATACCACGGGATATATGTAACAGATTAATCAAAAATTGGGTCTCCAGAATGCATTCCACTAGACGAAGCCGAGGGAACCACATTATTTTCAAAACATATTGCCATTATTTCTTCTTCTAGATAAAATAAAAATTACCGGATTATTATTTATAGTTATCATTGTGCCTCCTTTTAAAATTCTGATACTCTTATTGTACAACCCTTTAGTAAAGTAACCCGTGTTTTCTTCGTCTTTGGATATAAATTCAAAGATTCATTTAACACGTGGGGTGCCAATGATGCGGCTCCAAGTCAAAACCATATGCTATGCTGGGGCCTGTCAAAGTAGCAAACCTGGTATCTCTTTTATTTTTATGTTGGCTATTTTGGACATGGTGTAATACAGCTCGAATGGACAGTTCGGCCACCTAGTCTACCCCTCCTTGCGGTATTGGCTAAATGTATCAGTCAATTATGTATGTGTCATTTTCATTAATGACCTGTTTCCATCTTTGTCACAGCGAAAATATTCGTCTTTTATTTATTTGATCAAATTTGTCTCTTTTTGTTAATTATTTCTATCAAGAATAGTCCAATCTTTCACTTTGTTTAATCCATCTCATATCTTAAAGTGATGACCGGGATCAATTATAGCCTTGATTTTAATTACATCTATATAAATATATATATTTATATATATATATATATATATATATATATATATATATATATATATATATATATATATATATATATATATATATATATATATGTGTGTGTGTGTGTGTATATGTATATAATCCGGGTGTCGATTCTGTGAAGAATCACGACGTTTCGCCAAAATCGCATTTGGAATTTTCAAACCTTGTCCGTTTCGACTGAAGAGTCCAACTGACGTGCACGGGTCGTTGTGCTGGCTTTTATAGCCGGCCGGCGACTGCGCAAATTATATCGGAGTAGTTCGGTACTATTTGCGGCACTCGGCAACGCTGCCGGGCGTCCGTTTATTGATTTTTTCTACCTCGCCGCCACGCTGCCGCGTTTCTTCTTTTTTCAGAAGGGATTTCCATACTTTTGGAATGTTGCGAGCGTCATTTCGCGTATTTAGCTCACCTCTTTCTTCTATTTCAAGGGCTTCTCTGATTGTTCCCACCTTGTAGTTTTCAATATTCGCTATTTCTTTGGCTCCTTCAAAATTGATTTTTATGTCCTGTTTATAGATGGTGCTGGAACAGCCTACAAGCCGCACAAAACTGTCGCAAACATCCTAAAAAAACCCCAAGGACAAAGTTAGACTGAAAAATCATGGGGTATATAGTATATTTTGTTCCAACTGCAACAGAGCAAGACAAACAGACGAATATCGGCCAGAATACAAGAACATAAAAACGATTTAAAAACACAAACCACTCCCGCTCTGTTCCAGCATATATACGTGTATATGTGTATATGTGTATGTGTATATGTGTATGTGTATATGTGTATGTGTATGTGTGTATATATATATATATATATATATATATATATATATATATATATATATATATATATATATATATATATATATATCGACACCCGGAATACATATATAAATACATGACATATATAAATTGCAACAACCATAAGGTGGTGTTTGATATATATATATATATATATATATATATATATATATATATATATATATATATATATATATATATATATATATATATATATCGACACCCGGAATACATATATAAATACATGACATATATAAATTGCAACAACCATAAGGTGGTGTTTGATTTTAATCATTTTTTTGGTAAAACATATATATAGTGAAGAGTAAACCATTCAAATTTGGGAAAATAATGTAAGGGTTTATTAAGTTTTTGAATGGATTTGGTTAATAATGTGTTTGTGTACATGGGTTATCGTTCAATTCCTCATTAAGACTAGCATCGATTGAATTTTTTTTTGAGATATAATTGTCCAAGCTACTTGTACTTTATGCTTAAAAGCTTCGTCGTGGCATCAGGTTGGTGTGGGTTTCTTCAAAGGAGCTGTAGCAATAGGACACTGCACGTTATCTTGTTAAAAAAATTAATATACATACAGCTCCACAACTTCTTTGAAGTAATGCAGTCACACTATCAAGGTATCTAAAATAAAAACTAGAGATAACCTACTTTCATAAGCCCTAAACCATAACGCCTATTGTTCTGTACTAGGTTGACATTTTTGTTGATGTCACCATCTGACTCTTCATCCGCCATCTTTCCACTTAAACCAAATCGAGATTCATCCCTGAAGATGACTTGCTATTCCACATTTCAGTATGATTCTTCTTTACACCATTACAATCATTGCTCCCAATGCTCTGTGATTAGAGGTAGCACCTGGCCTGCGGCGATAATATTGTGGTACAGATGATCTTATACAGCAGTAAATCGTTTGGGCACTTACAAAGGGACCTTGTTCTTCTAAACGACCCATTAGCCACGGAACGAATTTATGAAATCTTGAACGTCATTTGTGCACCTTCAATATCTCACCTCTCTTTCGATTCTGGACAATGTCGAACCGCGTTTGACAAAATTGCAGTAGTCGTAATTTGTGTTTCGACGCTTTCTTACAATTAAAATCCCCTCTCGTGGACCAATAGTTCAGTCTCTCTCAAATACACTCATTTGGCAATAAATTTATTAATATATAATACTCATTTTCTAGGAATTTTAACATTACTGTAAAAACAATAAGCGTTTCAAAACCTGAAGAAAAAAAAAACAAAAAATCTCCTAATACAATTCCGTTCAACGGATAATCCTGCATTACCCGACAACCGCGGCATATTTCTTTAACAAAATTCAATTTTTTACTCCTTGCTCTAGTATTCATGTTTTACAAAAAAATATTAACACATGCATTTTTTGTCAGTTAATATATCTATGGCGTCGAGTAGTGTCCTCATGCTCCATTCAATTTGACCTGTTGTTGCCAGTGCACGTTGGAATTGATCGTTTCTTTCGGTTGAATATAAAAAATTGATCTATAATTCATCCAGATTAATAACAGGACAGTAGTTCTTTTATTTTTAAGAAAGTTAGAAGTTAAACGATGACGGAAATGCTGTCTTGATTCTTCATTTTTGAAAAAAGCTAAATAAACACATCTAATTATTATACATTTATTCTGCGCACGACGACTCAAGCAATCACTAGCAAACAACAATACACTTTTGGCATTTTGAATATGTACATATACATAAAAATCAATCTAGAGCCATATATTTATGAAAATTTCAAATACCTACCTGATCATTCAAGGCAAGAATGTAACATCCGATAAGGGATCGCCTCCCATTCAGCCAGCCACGAAGCTGATTAAGGCCGGGTGCCTTCTGGGAGTCAGTAGACTTCAAAAAACGAAGGTTAAGCACAAACCAAAGCGATAGCAGATCGGGGGGAGATGCGGTCCAATGTTAATCGATATCATATGACTGATTCGGAACCTATGTTAAACTATAGGTCCAATCGCTAAATACTCACAATTCATGAAGCATCTGTAATCCTAGACCTTTATGTTACAGAAGTGGTTAGAATTCACTGATGACAGTAACATTTTATCCAAATGACAATGGAGATATACATTTTAAAATAAAATGTATGTTACGATTCGAAATCTGTCTGTGCCTTGTACATAAATTTGTACATTATATAAAATCAAACAAAGATAAATTATGTTTACGTTATTTTATTTCTTACTAAGGAGAGAATTCAAATTATAAAATTTATCCATCCGAAAACGATGGACGAAATGTACATTATTTGCTTTTACACATTTCCTTAAATGGCCTCGCCACTCTACCACCCCACGCACCACTTCCGCTTTCGCGGTGAGGCCTAGAGCAGGCCTTCTTCTCTAAAACGTTCCACAGCCGATAATCCAACGGATTGAGGTCTGGACTTCCTGAGTTAACTCAACTTTAACCAACGCTTTATGGATTTCCCCTTGTGGACTGACGCTGAACTTTGCTGGAATGTTTTCCTGCAAATCGTCTTTAATTAATCGTCTTTTTCTATTTTCTCCAAAACATTGTTTTGGTAGTTTGTTGTTCGCATTTTAATCCCTTGCTTGTAAAAATGCAGATGAATGGCCCCTTTGTATGACAATCCCCACCAAACAATCACTGATACCGGACGAGAGGTATGAGCGTAAACTGTCCTTTTACCGGTTGAATTTCTCTTCAATGGTAAACATTTTTTTATTTGTGAAAATGACTTTCCTTGTGTTATGAAAGGATTTGTAAAAGTTATTTCCTTCATTTGCATGCCGTGACTTCGCTCTCTCGTGGCTCTTATGTTAGGAAGACCTGGCGCAATTGCTGCCCGCTAGATCTTCGGTAAGCTTCAACCCTTTAGTCAAATATGATGCGCGGTATGGTCCTTGGTGGTATTTTCATATCTCTGGTCATGATTTTCGGAGCGGATTTCTCCGAATTCTTTAACAAATTCGACTCTCGAGAGGCCGCCCACTTTTGTCTACATGAGTTTAGAAGTCTAGTTAGCCTTGTTAAAAAATAAGCGTACGAAAGGCGCTTGAAAATATTCTAGGGCAGTGGCGATTCGTGAGTTTGAAATATGGAGGTTTGGTTTGGTTAGGTTAGGTAGACGATTTATAAAATAGATTTATAGAATAGATAACTAACCAAAAATTGAAAATAATAGTGATAATAACATATATGAAGTGAATAAGTAATAAATAAGCAAATATTAATATCTAAAAATTTCCACTATATTTAAAATTATATGTATAACAATTGTTTAGACACACAGTGCCTTTTTCAAATACAAACTATACAGTATATACAGTATATACAATTTTAAATATAGTGGAAATTTTTAGATATTAATCTTTGCTTATTTATTTAAAAAGCATTTCCATCAAGTATCAGCTACATCAGTTAAATTAATTATCGAAGAAGTAATAATGACTATTATGACAAATAATTTGAACAACATAAACATTTAATTATTTTATGTTTAAGGCTTATTTTCTATTTTTTTTGTGGGGGGGGAGGGGGTCTGCAGCTCTTATATACCAGCCGCCACTGGTCTAGGGCGCCTTCACAGTTAAAGACAGAATTTATGGCATGACTAAGAATGTCATAACCTAAGATTAATTTTAAAATGATAATTTTATTATTTCGCTAAGAATTTTTCAGAGCACCCATGAACAATACATCATTATTTTATAGAAAAATAGATAGATCTGCTGGTTCATAAAAAAAACATTTCATGCATGAACATAGAATTACTCCTAAGCTAGCTAACCATTATTGAAAATAATCGGAAGTCACATTGATTTGTATTAATGTTTTTATGATATCATCATATAAATAGACATAATGTAACACATACACTAATTTTAAAGTGAACATTTCCTCTTCTTTCCTAACATTAGATTAATTTCACCCATTTGGATATAAATAATTGGTTTGTATATTTCTATTGTATATTCTAAATACTTATAATTGTTATATGTAATTAGATCACTACTACTTTACCCTTCTTTTTGCAGAGTTCCGTAGTGGAATCGCTAAACAGCGCCAGCGAAGGTCAAGCTTCAGGAGGCGAATCACTTAGATCAGACCTGTCGTGGGTTGACGTTAAAGATGGCGTCTTAGCGGAATGTCAAGGTACTTTATGGGTTCCCGATCATGCTGTGAGCAGGTGTACAGGGTGTGGGATTGAATTTTGGTTAGGTAAACGACGGCATCACTGCAGGTTAGTTTATTGGCCATCTCAAATAATTCTGAATTTCTTATGAATTACAAATATCTTGGTACGTCAATGAAATCACTTGGTCATTATCAATTCTAGCTCAAAAATTGGCATTTTTTCGTTGTATATTACAAAAAACTAACATATATAACACATATACCTGGGCGTGGGCCTTGCAGTCCCACCCCGGAAAATAATTGCTACTACGGAACCTGATGAGAGCGGTGTAAATGGAGTAATGAGACTGTTTTTTTATATTTCTTTTATTCACTTGAAAGTACAATTTTATATTGTCTCCTTCAAAGTAGATCAATTCTTCTATTGGATTTGGTGTGAAACACTAAACTCGAAGAGATTTATAACTAAACACCAAATCACTTTTTTGAACTTCTCGACGTACGTTTCGCTAACCATATTAGCATCATCAGAAGATGATTTAATCTAGAGAGTTCAAAAAAGTGATTTGGTGTTTAGTGATAAATTTCTTCGAGTTTAGTCCGTCAAAGTAGTTGCCTGGAATTCTGATACTAGAAACGCCTTCAACTGACCGGTGACTTTTTGACTTTTCAGTGTTATCAAATGCCCTAAAATTGTGTTCTTTGAGGTCCATTTTCAATCCTGGGAAAAGAGAGAAGTCTAGTGAATGAAGGGGTTGCGAAGCCACAGTGATGCTATTGCTTGCGAAAAACTCGTTAATTGAAATGTTATCGTGATGCAGCTCCCAGGTGTTCTTGATGTTCAGTCTCACATGACCTTTTTTCGAAGAACACTTTCAAGACCCTCTCGGGAAGTGCTGGTTTACCGTTTGGTATTGAGACACATATTATGGGTGATCCCCCCCCTTATGGGGGACCATCAAAAAAAGCAAATCAGCATACTTTTGATCTATGATTTGCTCGTTCTGGCTTTTTTAGCCGTAATGAGGTTGTTGTTCTGGCGCTTCGTTTCCAGATCGTATTCAAACTCAGGCTGTATTTACTCCAAGACTCGTTTTTAATCCGCCCAAAGTCAAGGCATGTTTCCCTCCTACTGGACAAGATCCCGGATTTTGTAGACATTTTCATCACTTTTTGCAATTGAAGCCCTTCCATTGCCAGATTCATCTTCAATCGAGTTTCGGCCTTCTGAAAATGCCTTAAACCACTTGAAAACCTGGGCCTTTGATATTTTCTGTTTTCATAGGCCTGTTGAAATTTTGTAAAAGTTTCCGTGTGTCTGTGCCCAAATCTAAAATAAAACTTCAGCCCAGCGTTGCTCGAAATTGTTGTCAACCGTTTTCAGAATGCATTAGAAAAATTGGCTTACAAGAATAATTGCTAGAGACTACCAAAGTGATTCTGGGGAGATCAAACTTGTGATGAAGACGCATCAAATGTTGACATGTCACCCCTCCAAATATAGAGCCTACAATTGCTTGTAGTATTGCTGTATCAAACAATACCCACCAGTTTCATTGATTTGTTTGCATGCCTTGTACACAACCTCAGATTAGATTGATTTAATATATTGATTCGGTTGGAGGTGAAGGTTGAAGTAGATCAAGACTCACTAACGGGCTGTAGCACCACAGAAAGAAGAATATTACATTATATTCATGGTGATCCGTAACTGTATTACGGACTGTATAGGCCTTTTAGGGCCTAATTACAGAGGTATGACCCTACAAAGTTTTAAAATAAAATTTGAAATTTCTTAATAATTTTGAGACGATTTGAAATAAAATGTTGAAACTTGTATGGGTGATACAAAGTGCTATGAGGCATAACTTGATGGTATTGCTGAAAAATAAAATAAACAGTTTAGATAGGGGGTAGTACTTTTTATAAATAAAGAAATAGTAAATTGGTGTTTTTTGAAGCACCCCGTAAAATTTTTGGAAACAATAGTCTTTTATCCATTGGATATTGGATATCACAAATCATATAGAATACATGATAGCTTATTTTTTTTTAACTTTTTGTTCACGGTTTTCGACATAGACAATAATAAATAAAATAAATTAAACAAAATAGTAAGAAGATGAAGAACGACATTTAAACTGAAATATCTATCTATATATTTATTGAAATCAACAACATTAAAAAACTATCGGACAATTACTGAAGTTGTCTTATTTTAGCAGCGTAAAAGCTTTTCAAACAACAGTATTGAAACTTCTCAAGAGATACTTAAAATGCCTCTTTATTGTCCCTTCTACCTTATTTTTGAAATAATGGGTCTGTTAAACTGAGCGGTTTTTATAATTCTTGAATAAAACACAGATGACGTTGTGAATTTGCAGAGGTCTAGTCTCATTTCAGAAGGGTAATTTGTGACATTTATAAAAATGGAGTCGTACACAATATAACAACGCGTTGTATTGTGTAAAGGCAAATTGTTGATTTATTTTATGAAAATGGGCTTTCAGTGAAAAATGTTTTTAGAAGGTTATGTGATTTTACTGTCACAATCATCCATCTGAAAGCACTATCAAACGAGTTGTTCAAAAATTTCAAGAAAATTTCGGTGGAAGATAAAAGAAGAGCAATATATAGGCGTAGTGGTCGTTCACAAGAGCATATTGATTTAGTATGTAAAAGTGTTGCTGAAGAACCAGGAATTACCATTAGTCTTTCACAACAATTTGGGCTCAGGAAATTGGAATCTCAAACATGAAGAATAAATCTTTTGGCCATATGGTTTCAAAAAACAGGCTTGTGTCTTGATTTTTACTTATTAAGAACTGGCATATTTCTTCTTTCAAGTCGCAGAATTATTTAAGAACCTTGGAGCAGGATCTGAAATAATTACGAACGTACCTCGTATAGTATGACGTTTCACTTAAACTTGATTTGTTCCTGTTGCATGTCAGAAAGTGCATTAAATCTTCATTTTTCAACTGGATTGTAGCGAAGTGCAGAGAAGCTTCGCGAAGGTTAAATCGAAAAAGAGAGACCGTGTCTCCATCAGAAATGGGCTGCCTAAGTCTGACGTCATAATGGTCCAGGGGTAAGAGTACCCCAAAAAAAGGAAAAGTCAGGACCCGTTTCGGGGTAAATTAATCTAATAAAGGTCGGGGCCTACGGGTCAACCTAAAACAGAATGAAACAGCGGACGTCATAATAGGGCGGAACTTCAGAACCTTTCCAAACAAAGGGAAAGTCAATTGAAATTGTCATAAGAGCTAGGTGTGTTAGTCATTTTCTTCTCTTTACAAATTTAATAAGCAGTTTCTATCACAGTTTCGTGATTTTCAGTGTATATTTTACATTTACATATTTGAATTACTCGAAAAACGTATTTATTCGGACTTTTTATTGTGTGGAAGTAAATTTAAGGTTGTTACTTTGCTTTTTATGAGTGTCGATTTCAGTTTATTTGTTATTATTATTATTCAGTTATTTTGTTGAATTTATTATTGGTAAGTTGGTTTTTTTACATCTGTTACATAAATTGTATTGACAATATTATTGTTTCTGTTTTAGTTGAAAATTGTGATGTGTTTTGTGCCAGACTGTAAACATTTCAGTGAACAAAAAAATTTGTTTTACTTCTGTTTTCTTAGAAGTCTACACATTCCAGGAACATTCTGAATGTCAGTCATTCTTAATGTCAGTAATGGATATATTATAATGTCCTAATAATGGCAATGTGGCGATATGGTGACATTTTATTAATACATTATTTTTACATTTATATGTATTTATAAATACATTATTTTTACAACATAAAATACATCTATAAATTGTCCACAACTTTACCTCAATCTTATAAGTTTTATCTTTCATACTGGCATGTACTTCTCTGATTTTCATTAAATCTGCATGGGACTGCATACTCTACATTACTTGACTCTGGTGCATTTTCACCTTTCTTTATATTTTTGGTATCATTTTGAAAAGTCATTTATACTCGAAATCTTTAAAACATGTTTCGAAGCCATAACTCAACAGTACACTAGCAAAACATTAGAGCTCGCTTATCCCACTAGACGCTAATCGGATGAACATTTTACCGAGTGGATATATACACTTCACCTTTTAATACTTGTTTAAATAACTGAACAATGTTCTAATGACACGCTAACATGGAATTTCCAATTGTTTGGAGAGATTCGATAAGCTGTGCCAATCACTTGACGTCAGTGCTTAGGGTATCCATTGAAAACTTATCACGTAGAGCGGTTAGCTTTTCGGATCTTATGCAAGTCGGAACCCGAGAAATTCAGGCCTCATAGGCTTGCTACCGAGGGGTTAGGGGGGCAATTTATTGGGAAATTGGAGCATTGTGTTCAACTGAGCTCCGGTTCCGTTGGGACACCCACACTAAGATTGGTAGAGGGATCGAAGGATTCCCCGCAGTTGCTGCAAGTGGCGTAACATTTCTTTACCAAATTGCCAAAAAGTTGCGCGTAAGGTCACACGATATTTAAATGCCGTTATATTGGCTGAGCCGCACAAATAAACGTTAACGGCTGCGAGTTTAACGTGGTTTGTTTAACGATGTCTTACTATAGCTTGTATAAAATTAAAACCGTTGCACGTCATTAAGCACGTGATCAAAATTTTGACTGCGCTGTTGCCAGATTGCGATTAAACATCATAACCCTACTTTAGCGAATCATTTTTACAATTTTACTTTAAGAACACTTTCGTCTCGTTTCCCATGTTGTGCGCATCGTGTGAAACGAGACGAGAGTCAGTCGCCGTGATAGCCACGTGCATCTTTTAATATCGTAACATTTTTGTTTTGTTCGGACGGGTTTTATCTAGAGAAAGTAGTGACGAAAGTCAGTGAAGTAGTATTTCGGTAGCCCGTCTACAATAATTATATAGTCGGTGGCCTGGATATGGCCTAAGAGCCGGACAACCTCTGGGCTGCTAACAAATTGAGCTGGCAATTGCCTCGCAGCAAAGCCAAAAGGTCCACCTCAGGTCACCTCAAGCAAGCTACTTTAAGAACAATTAAAAAAAATATTTCCAAATTACAAAGCAAATTACAAAATGAAAATAAATGTTGACAGTCTTGCAAGTGTCGTTGATTTGGTGATTTAGTGACCTCTAGATAGATTCAGCACATGTAAAAATGCTTCGTTCGAAAACCATCGACATTTTTTTAATATTTGAATGGTTATTAAAATAAAAAGATTATATAATTATCAGTGAAATTTATTGATATATAATATACAAGTACTAAAAAAAGCAATGAAATATCTGCATGAACTAATTTTCATTAATCAGATTCTGAAAAGTACTGACTAGAATCATCTGCAGTATTTATAATTAAGTGAAGAACTTTCTTGCCACTATCTAAAATAAAAAATGTCAATAAAAACTTTTCATATTTTTTGCATATTTATGTAACTTACCTTTTACCGTCAACTTTGGTGGCTTTTACACTCCTCTATTATCTTGCCATGAATAACGTACAGTACCATTTTGAAAAATCCAGGTTTCATCTAAGACAAATTTGTACAAGGTGTTTTTTCTTTCCTTCATATACCCTCAAAAAATCTATATGTTTTAGGGCAACATTGGGAAGTTCTATAAGGCCTCGTCTTGGATCATCTATTTTCCATTTAAAACCTACATCTTTCAATACGTTGCACAATGACATGCGGCATCCGTCAAATAGTTGTTTATCTTTTAATTGTTTTGGTAAGGAATTCGAAAGTTACATGCTGCCCTGAAAATTAAAATTAAACTGTAAATGCTTATGATAGATTTAAGAACAGTCTGTTCTGCAATTCTTAGGTTACAAATACTTACTGTGTTCATATATGATGTAAATGGTGTAACGAATAGAACTTGTATCCAAAGCTGCAGCATTCGTAACCCTTTTAGTAAAATTACGTTTTCTAGGCGATTTTAAAACTTCATTGTTTTTTTAAAATTTTTGTGAAATAGTACTAACAGTGGACATACTCACCCTTAAGACTGCTGTAACATGCTAAAAAAATATGACTTAAACTAAACATATCCAAGTATTAGCAATATAATATAAATAACATACTTCTCCAACAGCCGCAAAGGGTATCAAATGGACCATTATTGTCTCGTTCTTGTTAAATAGTGTATAAGAGATGCCACAAACTCTTGAAACGACGATTTAAATGATTTGGCATTTTACAGGCGCGACTTAAGTTCTTAAAGAAAGTGTTTTCCATCGCAAGGTAAAACCACGGACCACAAACCAGTCAGCGCCTCAACACTCAAATAGCTGCCTCCAGCAATTGAAGCTTCTAACCATGATGGGTTGTGACCGTATACGCGGACGTGCACTTGTGATTTTGACTATTGGAAATGGTGTACCACAATGAACATCATGGACTTCAAGTATTATCAACAGAATTAGAAGTGCACGAGAATCGTTTGCTTGAGAGATTTATTGAAGAAATTTGAATGGATGTTACAAATGTTAAATCGTTAAGGAAAATTATAGTTTGGACTAAAAAAAATTGTTAGTGGGTGATATTTGATTATTTCAAATCATTCAGTGGTATTACAATCATTTTATATTATTGTCTCGTTCTTGTTCAAAATAGTGTATCAGAGATGCTACAAACTCTTGAAACGACGATTTAAATGATTTCGCATTTTACAGGCGCGACTTAAGTTCTTAAAGAAAGTGTTTTCGATCGCAAGGTAAAAATGAAAGTAAACGTTTAGATACAAATGGGATAACCATCCAGCGTGTCAATAAATATCAACAAGACAAATTTTAAACACGACAATGTCGCATATATTGCCAACCAAACACAACCACTAAATTTTAAATTTATTGAATACATTTCATTAGATTATTTTATTATTTAATTTTTGTAGTGGTATTTCTGCTGTTCTTTAATAGCGTAATCGATGACGTGCAACAGTTTTAGTTTTGTACAGGCTATACTTAGCCTCGCATTATGAGCTGGATGGTCGTTCTGTAGATATCACATTTGAAATGATAAAAAAGCTGTGATAAGACTTCAAAATACTCTTGGTATTATGCTTGGGCATAATGGACTCTATTGGGTAATTAAATGGATTCTAATAATAATTGTCTACAACACCGGCCCGCACATTCATTGAAAGTCGATTTTGATTGGGATTTTTTTGACTGCACATGCTCATTGTACTTATTGGAAATGTCGCCGTTAGGAAACATAACTTCGTCTGAAAAAATAATGTTCAGTGCATTTTTGAAGAAATCGTGTAAAAGCTGAATCTTATAATAGGGTCTCCTTTGTGTAGTGTACGAAGTTAAATATGATGTAAAATAGATTGTTGATATATTTGGAACTTATTCTGAGATTATTGTCCACCAAATCTTAGATTTGTTTCTTCCTGTTAGCATTCCTAACTCTTCGCGGTCGGTCAGCAATATTATTCTGATATCTAATACATTTTCACGCAAACTCCGATCCCCTCGGTAAAATGTTCATGCGGTTAACGTCTAGTGGGATAAGCGAGCTTTAGGGTTTTGCTAGTGTACTGTTGAGTTATAGAAAATTATAATTACCTCAAAAATCGTGCCTCCTACTAAAAAATGTTAACGATGTACTTTTTATGGACTAAAAACTGTTATTTACAAAAAATGTTTACATCTGTAGTTTTAATCTGTAAAGCTCTATCAACCAAAAGTAAATTAAGAAAGTTTTCTTCATTTTCAATTCTTATTACCATAGTAGATTTTGCAACACATAAATCTTATGTGTAATAATTACATCAAAAACCAGTCTTCTATCAGGATCATTTTTAATTATTCCATTGAAAATCTTTGACAATGAAGATTGGCTAATTTCCATGATAATATAATATATTTTTCAAGTAATATTCCAGATACTACTGTCTCCTTGAATACTTAACATTAACATTGAGTTCAACATCATAGTTTAGTAAGTGCACTTTGGCTCCTGTTTTTCTTACATACCTTTTTTTCCACAACTTTTTTCAATATTGATGTACTTTGAGACATTGTTTATTCAATGGTCTTGATAAATAATCTATAAAAAAGGTTTCGATTAAAAAAATTGTTGATAACTGTTTATACATAAATATTTTTTTAGAAAATGCGTCAGTTATGCGTCAGCTCAAAACAGTTACTGCTTTATCTCAACGTTTTTTCGAGAAAACAATTCAGTATTTTATATATTCAATTTATGCTGTTAGAGACTTTTACTATATGTTGATTTAAGGCAGATAATTTAAATGACAATATAAGACATAACAGGGATAGGTTTGGCTTCTAGGTTCTTTGTTCAATGTTGGGAATATTTTAAGATGAAGCTTCATACCGTTCATATTCGTTAAACATATCAATTTGATGCCTTTGGAACAGTTTTCTTGATCAAAACATTTATTTTTAAGTATTATTTAAGCATAAATATCATTATTAATTGTTTTTCGATAATATATTCATAAATCACTTTATTTTAATTTATAGAAAATGCGGCAGAATTTTTTGCGCGGACTGTTCCGAACATGCAACCCCTTTACCATCAGAACAATTATATAATCCCGTTCGGGTGTGCAGTGGCTGCTATTCAGAACTGAGACGCTCAGATCGAACTCCTCCATCCAGTCAAGCCTCCGAATCACCTCCTGATCGATGTAAACGGTTGCCGCCTGGACCACAAACCAGTCAGCGCCTCAACACTCAAATAGCTGCCTCCAGCAATTGAAGCTTCTAATCATGATGGGTTGTGACTGTATACGCGGACGTGCACTTGTGATTTTGACTATTGGAAATGGTGTACCACAATGAACATCATGGACTTCAAGTATTATCAACAGAATTAGAAGTGCACGAGAATCGTTTGCTTGAGGGATTTATTGAAGAAATTTGAATGGATGTTACAAATGTTAAATCGCTAAGGAAAATTATAGTTTGGACTTCTAAAAAAAATTGTTAGTGGGTGATATTTGATTATTTCAAATCATTCAGTGGTATTACAATCATGTTCATTTTAAAAAGTGTAAAACAATGTGTTACCCCACTGCAAAAGTTAAACATAAAAATCCGTCCACTGTATACAATAATAGGTTATAAGTAATTCAACTGAAATGACTACCACTTTCCAGGTTATAAAATATTTAATTGCTTTGTAGCTTTCCCAGATAACAACCACAACTATTTAAAAAAAAAATATCTGTTCATCAAATTCATATATTTATCAACCATTAACACAATTAATTAACCTGTAACTACCTCTATTTAGAATGATTTGATAATAATAAAACTCTCCCCTAAGCATGTAAGTTATTTTGTTATCAGTTGACTATCCAGATAAATTATAACTGCAAATTATACACCGTTTACAAAAAAAATATAAGATACTCTTCAAGAGATGAATGGGCACTTGGATAACTTAAAGTTACTTGTATATGAGGGTAGGCAAAAATAACTCAAATTTGTACGATATTGTCTTTTCAAAAATGCAATTTTTTGGCGAATATGTGCCTTTATATATAAGATAAAAAAAAGACAGTGAAATTTTAAAATTAAAAAAAAGACTGGTTACCAGGAGGATTTCTGTCCGAAAAATAACAGTTAATTTTTTTTGTAACACTGATGGTAACAATAAATGGTCCGTTTTTAAATAAAAAAAAACCCTCAGCAAAACAATTACCACTGTGATTGAGCGAGATTTTGTAAAAATCTAAACAAAAAATACTTTTAAAACGTGTAAATGAAGTGCAAATAACCTGTTAAAATTTAGTTTCTTCTTATTTTTAATCAACAAATACATAGTTTGTACATTTACTAGTCTGATGATGTGAAAGTTTGTCTAATTTTATGCTGTTTCATTATTTTAATAAACTATTTTTCGTGTATTTTTGTTTATATGTTTAAAACATTTTAAAACAATTGAAACATTAAACTTTGAAAATTTATTATTTTTAATGTTTTAATTCAAAGAATATTTTCAGTTATGAGTCACCAAATATCAAACTGTAAGTACTAACAAAATCTTTGTACTTGATTCTTCCTGTACATGTTCAGATTTTATAGTATGAATTATAAGTTTCTATATGTATATTTTTAGTAGTTTGAAAACTAGATTGGCTCTAATTTGAGGGAGAAGGGAGCAAGATATTAAAATAAGAATATTTGATCAGATCAGAAGCAGTGGAATAGTTTTTTTTAACATGTAATTACAGTTCCTTCAACAGTTGTAGGTTGATAAAAAGGCTTTTTAGGAATCTTTTAAAACCCTCTGCACTATTATCGCTTCAAAACATTATTTTATTTCCTTATATATCTCAAACAGTATCTTATAATTCTAAGAATGTCCCTTAATTATATGTGAATGTTACCATTCCTTTGATTGTAAATATTGTTTTGAGATTCTTGGGAAATAATTGGTAAGTTTTCCAATTCCAATAATGCCAACGGGTTACTATATATAAATATTGGAATGATGGAAAACTATAATTATTATATGCAAGGCATTAAAGGGGTTTACCAAAAGCTTTTTAATTGTAATAAATTTGATTTAAACATGTTTTTTTTTCAGCGAAAAGAAAAACGAAATTTGGTTAACATCTAAATAGTGCATTTAAAATTTAGGCTACTACTAGTAGGGTTATGATGATTGTACTTTATAATTTTAGTTGCAAAATAAAAAATATCTTTAATTAATATACATTTGTATTTTTTTTACTCCAATTTGTTTAATAATACGGATGTTTAAAAATATTTTATAATGAATATATAATTATAGTAACAAATCATACAGATGAATTGGAACATTTCCAAACTAGAATGCACGAAAACTTTACGAAAAAAAATACGCCGCTGAAAACGTTCAACCAATGCTAGCACAGATTTTTTTATGTCATTTTCGGAATCGCATCAATGGTCCTCGTTACGGCTTCTTGGACTTACGTAACACTATCATATAACGCCCCTTTCATGGCCAGTTTGAGTTTCGGGAACAGGAAATAGTCATGCGGAGATAAATCAGGTAAATACGGAGGATCTTGAAGCACACAGGCTTTTTTGCTAACAATTCACTAACGGCAACGGTCCTGTGCATTATTACACTTTCCTTTTCTTAAAATCATTTGTCAACATTTCTTGAATCATGTCTTTGGTCGTATTTAATTCCTCCACTATCTATGTCGCAGTCCAATTCGCATTGTAGGCGATTATTTCACGCACTTTTTCCATCTACTCATCGCTATTTTGGTTCACGTGACGAGAATAGACATGATAGCAGTCAAAAGGGAAAAGAAAAACAAAATCGATAGACTAGTACAATGTTTCAGGTGCCAACGATTCGGGCACACGCAGGGTTTTTGTTGACTGGTATCGAGCTGCGTGAAATACTCTAACAGCCTCCTACCTGGGGTGCATTGAAGCGCCAAACAATATTAAGAAGAAAAAGGCTTTCTTCACATAACAGGCGAGACAATCAAAACAAGCAAAGCAATAAGAAGCCAATGGAGGTGCAAGCAACTACACCACAATGAATGATCTTGCTGTCATCCTTAAACAAATGGCAGAAATTACTCAAACGATGCTCAGAGTCATCGAGATGCTTCACTCCTAGTAGCTAGCCTTAAGTTACGTGGACCAATACACAAAGCGAAGATAACCTCATAGATCATCAATGGGCTAAAGGAGAAGAAGCTAGAAGTAGAACAATTTCTAGCTGAATACGAGCCAGACATACTTGCACTGCAAGAGTTCGGAAATAGTTTAGAATTAACGTCCCGAACTACAGATGCTATCGAAAGGACGGGCCAAATGCAGCGGCTGCTAGTCAAAAAAGAAATACCTCAGGAACCAGGAAAAAAACAGCGTAAGAGAAATAATAGCTATCAGTGGTATTGATAGGTAGACCGATCGTGGTCAAATATGTCTACCGCTCCCCGAGAGGATCACGAAGAAAAGAGGACATAAACGAACTTCTGGAAGGATCACAAGCGAAAATCCTCATAGGAGAAATGACTGACCTGCAAATCTGGAGAATGGAATAGCAGACTCACCAGCGGTAGAAGACTGGGGGAATACGTGAAAAGAAGGTGCGGACTACCAGACGTCATAGATATAGCCATCATCCACAACATAAACTTAGATATGGAAATCAGGACGATAATAGATGGAACTTCGGACCACAACCCCATATTAATTGAGATGGGAAATGGAGAAGATTTCAAGGATTCCATGACAATCAATAAGACGGACTGGCGCAAATTCCAGCAAAAAGTCAGTGTTAAAATACAGGTACCCCGGATTCAATCATCGATGAATTGGAAACTGCAATCCAGGAACTCGAAGACACCATCTTGGTAGCCATGGATGAATCGATCACGGCAACCATCAAACACAGAGAAAAGTACCTTTACTGGGATAATTTCAGACCGCATCCTCAACCTGATAAGAGAACAAAGAAGGATCAAAAGACGATACCGAAACTTCAGAACGGATCGCAACAGAACCGAGCTGAACAGGATAATGGCTGGAGATCTCAGGAGATAGTTCCAAAAACCAGTCGAAAGACGATAAAAGTAGAGGACTGAAAGCCTGCCCGAACACAGGCCATCAGCCTATGGGCCATGCAAAGAGCACCGAGATCCAAAAACCTCACCAATACATGACAGCCACGGGATCGTCTACTCAGATCAGGAAAAAGCAGAAGAACTGGCGAACACACTTGAATGCCGCCTGAATCTTCACGACGAGCACAACGAACGCCTCGAAAGGAAAATGTAAATAATGCTGAAAATATTCGAAATGTTGCCTAAACCAGGAAAAGATCAAATGTTCCCGCAGAACTACCGACCGATAAGCTGCAGCCTTCTTCCATCAGCAGGATTGCAGAAAGTTGACCTGAGGATACTGACGAAGGTAATTGAAATGAAAAATCTCTTGGCACCTGAACAGTTCGTCTTCAGTTACCAACACTCGGCGGAGCAGCAGCTCTACAGAAGACACCGTTACGACAGGACATGATGACATGGTTACGCTAGACGTCGAAAGAGCTTTCAACAGAGTCTGGCACGACGGGCTAATACACAAAATGGACCAACTAGGATTTCCGGCATAGATAACTATAATAGATAGTTTTTTAACAGGGAGAAGCTTCCAAGTCGAAAGAGGAAAACCGGATCTCTTAAAGAAGACACCTTGCCTCACACTTATATAATATGTACACAAGTGACATCCCCATAAGTAACAACACCAAAATAGCCGTCTACACGGCCATCTTCGCCAGATCCACCCAACCAAGCTTTTGAACACTCATCTGGATGACCTGAATCAAAGTAAACGTTGACAAGAGCAAAGCGCTGTATATTACAAGAAGGCAAATAGAACCTGTCGAAAACCTTCAAATAGATGACGAACAAATATAATGGACCCAAACCCTAAAATAATTAGGAGCGCACATCGACAACAAACTCACATGGAAAAATCTTGTGGAAGCAGTCAGAAATAAAACGGCTGCTTTAAAACGATACCTATATCCACTCATCTGTCCAAACAGCAAATTACAGACGAGGCTAAAGGTACTGCTAATCAAGGCAATAGTAAAACCGATCGTCACATATGGCTCAATAGCTTGGGGACAAGCTGCAAAAAGCCATATAAAGAGAATAGTTACCTGTGAAAATAGGCTAATACGAATCGCAATGAACACACCATGGTTCATAAGTAACCGCCAGATACATAAAGAGTTTCGATGGACCCCATTCGGGGACTTCTTAAAAGCAAAAACCGAGAAAGGTTTTGCAGCAGCAAACCACACCAACGACGATTTTCGAAATATCGTGGACTACGCCCTAACGTACTTTGACGGAAAAAGGAGCTCCGATACTTCGTAGACCAAAACACCAGCTGGATTAGGATTAACATCCAAACCCAGTCAGGTAAAATAAATAGGAAATAATAGGTACTCCTCGGTTGTATCCCCTACCCCCATCATATCATATTTAATTATCCCAGCTTTTCAGGTAGATAATCCCTCCCTTTGTTTTTATGTCTTGCAGGGGGAGAGGGAGCAAAACGAACAAACCCATTCGTCGCGGTTCTAGCGCGGAAACTCCTAACAGAAGGATGATAAAGCTTAGAAGGTCTAAAAAAGACCGATAATCATTATTACTCTACCAGCTGAGGCGGGATTCTTGGCGGCAAGAAACCTGGTTTTATGGACCTCTACATAACATTCTTTCGCTGCAGTTTGCAAGTGCATAGTTTATAAAATGGCAACTAGAATCTTCTGGGTGTAGCAACCACCAAAACAAAACCTTCAAATTCAAACACCACGATAACTAAAGTGTCAATAAAAGCCTTTCAGTGCTGTACGATTTAGTTTTTTGAAATGAAAACTCCTTTAGCCTCGTTGCGATTTTCAGTAGGGGCAAAGCTATGGGTTCGCGTCGCCGACATGCTAGTGACGTGTTGCGCCAGACTGGCAACGCCAATTATGTTTTAAATTAAATTGTGTTTTAGATAATCAATATTTTACTACTATTATTTATACTATATACTACTATTATACTACTATTTATATGTAGAAAAATGAATAACACAAACAAAGCATTTATTTTCGAATATTTCCAATATTGGTATCAATATTTGCGTTGAAAAATTTGATATTATTTATTTTTCTAATACTTAATCTCTATAATATATCGTGCAATGAATATTTCATAGTGGCTTAGGAGTTATCTTACTAGCATGGTAAAACAGATTTCTAGTTATTCGATAGTATTTTTGTCGCGGATTTTTAAATTAAAATTTTATAATAAATTTAATTTCTCAAAATTATTGTTTATTGGTTTAAATTGTCAGATATTTCAACAAGTTCCAATCCAATTCCAACAGTTTGCAAATCGTTTTTAACGCGCATGTCTGTTAAATATTTCGACCCCTGAACAATTTATGATTAAGTTGGAACAGCTGATTAGTTTCAGGCATGCGCATCAAATATTTGAAGTCTTATAACAGATGGTTCTAATTCATCCATTCAGCGTCAATACACAGTGATTATGTATTACCGATGCTAGCATGGATTTTTTCGGAATGGCCTCAATGCTTCTTGGAGTTGTATAACACTATCATAAAACATCATGGCCAGTTTGAGTTTCGGGAACAGGAAGTAGTTAAACGGAGATAAACCAGGAGAATACGGAGGATATGGAAACACACCGACTTCGGAATCGCTTATACAACTCGAACTGTGAATACTACAATAAACTCACCCGCCCACCTAACTCAACGGTACCACCTTCTTTTTGGATGGAACTAATGGTTTCTTTCTAATTCTCTAATGACGTTTTGATGTGTAATTGGACTTATAAGAGTGTTCTCGTCCAGGGCATCCTCAATTCGGCTAATAACCGGTCCATAGGAATGAAATAGACAAAGTATCTTTCTGGAGCAGCGAATCGGATTACAATCTTAAAACGGAAAGACAAAAAAGAAGTTCGCTAATTTAAAACAAATAGATTCTGAACGTCCAAAAGAAATCCGAGATAACAACAAATTAGTTTCAACAAATTAGTATCTAACCACCACTTATCCACAGATGAAGAATCCATACTAAGCAAAGGCTTCAACTTTGCCATTGCCCCAAAATATATACCAATAAAAGAAATAAATTCGAACGTCAAATCAACCTTAGACGACAAGCCAGATGAAGAAGTGGAAATAATCAGACAAGATGTAGCGCGAATACTACGATCCAACAAAAAACCAAAACCAAATGTTAATAAGACTGAAATCAGCGCTCGAAAGTTTAAAAAGAAATGAGGATATCATTATATTACCGGCGGACAAAGGAAACGCTACAGTCATAATGAACACCGAGGACTATATGTCAAAGATGACGAATATTTTACTGGAAAAGACATATAAACCAGTGAACAGAGATCCAACAACCTATCTAGAAAAAACGATCAAAGCATGGAAACTAGAACCGGACATTGAACGAAGAATATTTCCAAGGGAAAAATCAAGCAGATGTCCTAAACTTTACGGTCTGTCTAAAATACATAAACCAGAAATGCCATTAAAGCCCATAGTAAGTGCCTTTGGTTCTCCAACACAAAATTTGGAAAAATATCTAGCAAGTATCATGCAACCAAGCGTCAAACTTGCCGAGTCCTATGTTTATAACTTAGAACGTTTGATAAGAATGATTAAATATTTCCAACTAGAGGATACAGACATACTGGCAAGTCTGGACATTGTCTCACTATATCCAAGTATCCCAATAGATGAGGCCCTGGACCTAATGTCGATGAACGAAGACTTTCCACCATATGTGGGGGAACTCTCCGAACAATGCTTGAAGAATACATATTTTTCCTTCAACCAGCAGATCTACAGACAGACCGACGGTGCCCCAATGGGATCATCTTTATCACCCGTTATACCCAACCTGTTCATAACCGACTTCGAAACAAAGGCATTGGCCAACGCTCCTTTAAAGCCCAAACTTTGGAAACGCTACGTGGATGATATCTTTATAATATGGCCTCACGGAAACGATCTTCTAAACAACTTCTCAACCGAGTTAAACGGAATCCACCCCAGAATACAGTTCACTCTGGAAGTCGTTTTTAGATCCCCTTAACATAAGGAAACTTTCTGGAACCCTCGAATACACAGTCTATAGAAAACTCACACCGATCGATACCTCAACGCTAAATGCCATCATCATCCTTCTCAAATTCAAGCAGTAGCGAACACTTTGATTTCCAGATTCTTCCGACTGACACTACCAGATACACGAAGCGAAGAACTACCAAAAATTTCCACAGCCCTTAAACAAAATGGATCATGAACCAAATACTCCAAAGGTCCTGCTATCATACGTAAAATGAATCACAGATAGGACAAGCAGACTACTAAGGAAACATAAGATCAGAACAGCCTACAAGCCGCACAAAACTGTCGCAAACATCTTAAAAAATCCGAAGGACAAAGTTAGACTGGAAAATCATGGGGTGTATAGTATATCTTGTTCCGACTGCAACAGAACAGAATACAAGAACATAAAAACAACTTAAAAAACAAACCACTTCCGCTCTGTTCCAGCACCATCTACAAACAGGACATAAAATTAATTTTGAAGGAGCCAAAGAAATAGCGAATATTGAAAACTACAAGGTCCGAACAATCAGAGAAGCCCTTGAAATAGAAGAAAGGGGTAAGCTAAATACGCGAAACGACGCTCGCAACATTCCAAAACCATGGAAACCCTTTCTGAAAAAAGAAGACACGCGGCAACATGGCGGCGAGGTAGAAAAATTAATAAACGGACGCCCGATAGCGTTGCCGAGCGGCGCAAATTGTCCCGAACTACCCCGCTATAATCTGCGCAGTCGCCGGCCGGCTATAAAAACGAGTACAACGGCCCGTGCACGTCAGTTGGCAATGCCTAATGAGAGACACTTGAAAATGCCTAATGAGATTTTGGCGAAACGTCGTGACTCTTCACAGAATATAATAATTACACATTACAGCTAAAACGACATATAATGTTCAGTTCAAAAAAAACTTTCTTTTGTACACAGTAAGCAACAACTGTATAAGTTTACGCGGCTTACGATGTTATTTTTAACTCGGATGTTATATTCATTCCAATTAATTTTGGCATTAACAGAGTTGACTTTCGCAAAACCTCTTCTGATCTCTAAGATAACTTCTTAGCTGATCTCTACATAGCAAAAGGAACATGCCTGCCAAATTTTAGGTGTGTAGGTCTTATAATTCCGGAGATTTCGTGATAAGTGGTATTTCTCCTTTATATATATATATATATATATATATATATATATATATATATATATATATATATATATATATATATATATATATATATACTATTGCAGGTTTGGACAGAGAACAAAATGCCAGAGGAATAGGATATTGATGTAATTGTACCAATTCATAAAAAAAAAGATAAAGAAATATGTAAAAACTACAGGCCAAAACTGGCCAATAATCTAGAAAATCCTTGCCAATATTATTAATAGTAAATTAAGGTATACACCGAAAGAATATTAGTGGACTACCAAAAGGTAGGTTAGCCGTAAATGCAATACACATCATTGAACATATCGTACAGAAATCATGGGAATATAGTAAAGGGTATATTGTTTTTGTAGACTTTAGAAATGCGTTTGACTAGCTTATCAGACCAAGAATGTTAAATGAATTAAAAACATTAGGAATACCTAAAAAATAGAGTTATTGGAAATGACATTGACGAACAATTGGAGCAAAGAAATATTTCAAGTAATGATGATGAATGCAACATAAATAAAGGAGTGAAACAGAGAGACCCAATATAGCTAACGATCTAGAACCAGATACTGGAAGCTATTTTAAGGAAGGCAAAACCTGAACAATAAAAACATTATAACAAATGATATCTACCCAATTGCCTACGCAGATCACCTTGTTGTAATAGCCAAATCCAAAGGAAACTTAATAAAGATACTGGAGCGACTAGTTAGAGAAGCCAGAAAGTTCTGATTAAAGGTGAATAGAAAAAATAAAATGCATGAGAGTGTGAAGGGAAATTCGGAACAGGAACACCCATCTAATCAGAAAGAATAATAATTTTGAAACGGTACAGACGTTTACTCATTTAGAACAATAGGTCAAAATAGGAAAGAAAGAGTAAAAGAAAGAATACTGAAAGGAAATCAAGTCTTTGGAATTAACAGAACACTGTTAAGATATAAAATACTAAGAAAATTATAATTTAGACATTAATAAAACCAGGCATTACATATGCACTAAAATCAGTCAATAAGAAAGAAAAAGATCTAAAAATACTGAGAAAAATACTTGGACCAGACATAACAGGAGATGGAGAAAGGAGACTTTAAAAGTATCTTAAAAGAAATGAAGAAATAGAGGAAGAATTGGGAAGATAGAATATAGCCAAATACATAAGAGGAAGAAGGCTAGAATGGACAGTTCACATAATGAGAAGTTCACCTATATAAACAATTAAAAGAGTAACAAAATGAACCCCTTTAGAGGGAAGGCCGATGGGGAGATGTTTAGACCAGGTCGAAAACCACTAGACGTTCAGACTGGAAGGGCATAACCAGGAGGGCCAAGGGGTAATTCACCTCATTAACAGAATTAAAAAACGCTCTTAAGCGTTAACTATAATCCATAGGGATTGAATGGTTATGATGATGACGATGATGATGATAATCAATGCCATATATCACTCACATGAAATTGACAATTTTCAAGATGAAGTTAATTTTCAGCTAAC
The DNA here is from genome assembly GCA_031761425.1 of Cosmopolites sordidus. Lineage (NCBI taxonomy): Eukaryota > Metazoa > Arthropoda > Insecta > Coleoptera > Curculionidae > Cosmopolites > Cosmopolites sordidus. The sequence continues at coordinate 48,961 of JARFXV010001987.1, forward strand.
TGATCAAGTGAATAAACAGAATAGCTGTCTCTGTGCAAGAGAGAATTCCAGTCACATTTATCAAACGCCATTATATCCAGTTAGAGTGACAGTATAGTGGGCATTCATGCTCAAAACATCATTGGACCTTCTTTTTTTTTGAAGAAATGTGAAGTAACAGTCAACGGTGAACGCAATAGATATTTGATTCAAAACTTTTTGGTAGCTCAATTGGTAGAGCAAGATGGTGCCACTGCACACATCTCATGTAAAACAATCAACACTTCCCTAGTCGTTTCTTGAAATGGAAATTTATTGTGGCTGTCTAGATCTCTTGATTTAACGGCTCCGGATTATTTTATGGGAATTTTTGAAGAAAAAGGTTTATATAAATATGGGCAACATCCATGCTGAAATCGCTGTATTAACACCAGATATCTTAATAATTTATGAAAAATGCGTTTAAAAGGGCACAAAGTTGTTAATGACTCACATTGGATTGATTGACATAGTTTTCAAAAATTAACACAAAAACATGTTTTAGAAAATATATAATTGTCTTGTTTCTTTTAAGTTATACATAATTAAAATGGTAGCATGATACTTACCTCATCCTATCTCTGGTACGCTGGAATCAGTCCAATACATCTTCAATTTACAGCAACTTAAATGGTCCTTGATTATTTCTTGATTTAATTTTGGTTAATTTCAAAATATTCTTGCAATTTTTTTATGGCTAAGGTAATCAAACATACAACATTGGATCAAACAGCTGGGTTGAAATATGTCTGATTTTAAGAATTGTTCCTTTTCTCCCTTTTTATTAAACTGACATTTGCCAATTTTGGCGTGAGCCTAGAAGTCCCATCCCGGAAAACAATTGCCGTCATCAGACCTGACTCGCTATTGAGACTGATTTTTTTATCATAAAAAGTGCATTTGTATATTTCAAAGTAGTTGCCTTGCGAGGGCACACAACGCTAGAGGGTTTGTTGGCTCTTCATAGCAGTGCTGGAACCCAGATACAGGAATCGTCTTTAGCTGGTCGGTTACGATCTTTTTAGTTTTCCAATATCTCAAAATGGTGTCCTGTGAGGTGCATTTTTAATTTTGGGAAAAGGAAGAAGTCTGGTGAATAAGGAGGCTGCGGAGTCACAGTGATGGTTTATATTGCTAAAAACTCGTTAATGAAGTCGCTTGTTCTTGATGTTCGGTCGTTCGATCCTTTTTCGAATTTTTTCAAGAACCTCTCGGCAAAAAATACTGGAATTGAAGCACAGATTCCTTATGGGGGATTCCCAGGCTATAAAAAAACAAATCAGCATTCTTTAATTTGCTCATTCATGGTTTTTTTAGCCTTAGTGGGGTTGGAGTCTGTCATTTCAGGTTGTGGCTCTTCGTTTCCGGGTCGTATTCATTTTCAACCCTACTCCAAAAAGTCAAAACACGTTTCCCTAGTGCAGTCCTTTTGAAAGGACCTTTCCTACGAAATCTTTTTCGGAATTATTTGCGCGCATATGTTCTTTTTGTCCAATTCATTGGTAAAAATCAGATGAACAGTTATGCGACTCAAATCCAACAATTTCTCGTGCATTCTAACGATCAGACCATACAATACCCTGGATTATGTGGAAATTTTCCTCACCGTTTGCAGTTGAAGGCCTGCGCCGCTGCGAGGTTCATTTTTAGTCGAGTCTCGGCCTTTTGAAAATGCCTTAAAAAAATCACCTTAAAATATACACTTTTTCCATAGGACTGTTGAAGTTTTACATTTTCCGTTAAACTGTGCCCAAGTCTGAAACAAAACTTGATAGGGTACAGTTCCTAGAAATTGTCAGTCGTTTTCAGAAAGCACTAGAAAAATTCAGTTCACAAAAAATAACACGGAACACCAACAGACCCCCCCCAAGAAGTTCAAACTCGTAATGAAAACGCATCAGATCTTTGCCTACCACCCTTCTAAAGAGGGTGCCAAACAAGAATGTTGCCAATTCAAACGCTACCCCACCAATCTTATTGCTTTGTGGCCACGCTTTAAACACAGCTTCACTTTAGATTGAGTCAATACATTGATTTGGTTGGATGCGAAAATCAAAGGAGGTTAAGGCTCATTAACGAGAAGAAGAACAGATTTACCAATCTTTTTCCCTAAATTATTTTTTTGTCTCGTTTTCTTTTTGGTAATTGTCTTGATTCTCTTAACGAAAAATCATCACATCATAACTGTTTGGACTGTTTTCAAAATATTGCAGACCAACACAAGATCGCATAATTCTAAAGTTTACTTAACGTTATTTACTTTCTTATAATATTCCTCCAATTCTAAAAATAATTAATTGCTTGTAAACTGTTATCTTGTCTCAATTGACATTCGTTGTCATACAAAACAGCATATAATGCTTGAACTACTTTTTCAATATTGTCAAAACTTCCCAATGAAATAATTTATATCAAATTTCCTTATCAGCCTTAATTCCTTCCGGTTTTCTTCTGATCAAGAATAGTGGTTTACTCACATCATGGTTGCAGCCACCGTGATATGCTCAAAATGAACAAAAGTTGACTCACTGTTAGTTTAAGCTAGTTCAAGGGCGACAAAACAATAAATTATAATATATTAAACATTTAATAGAATTTAATTGTACAAATTTTAATTGCAATCATCGAAGCAGTAACTTCATGTTTCTGTAAAAATACAAAAGTTAACTCTCTACACTTTCATTTTTGTTCATGTTTTCAATAATTGTATCTGTATAGTACTCTCTGAAACACAAACAAATATCTAATGACAATAGAAATACTGGATGGGTGGATGTAGTCAATACACAAAATGCCTATATAATAGTATTTGAAGTAGATAAAATAATTTGGAAAAACAAATCATATAGTTCCAAATCAATATAAAGCAAATCAAAGTTTGATTAACATAGTCAATGTTGTGCTTTTGTTAATTTACTATTTTCTGCAAAATTAGTTTCTAATCTTTAATCTATACACTTAACTTAATAAGCACCAAACATAAAAAATATCTTCATATATTCTGTAGTCTTTTATATACAATTTCCATTGATCAAAATAGTATTGGAAATTATGTTAGTCTTTTTTCTCTTCAGAACTATTATTAGGTGATGTCCAAGACAGCCTTTCTTCATAAAACTTTATAACAACTTGAGGGCATTTAACATTTGCTTGTTTGGCTGGTACTAAATCTGATTCATCAGTTCCAATCCATTTCATTAAAAACATAAGAGGACCTAAAATGTGTGTCATGTAAATATTCCCATTCCATCTGTAATACTCCAGTATTATATAACAAAACAATAGCTGATCTAAATTCAACGATATTTACTACTAAACACCAAATCATTTTTTTCAACTCCTAGATGCGCGATATGCTAACCATGTTAGCATCATCATTAGATGATTTAGATTAACTCATAATCAGTGATTTGGTGTTTAGTGATAAATCTTTTCAAGTTTAATGTTTCACACTGCATATAAGAATTACCTGAACTGTCTGTAGCACCAATAATTTTTTCAGGCTCCAAACCTCGGTCAAAACCATGTAACTTTTTATCTTCTGTTTTACCTTTTTTGGTTGGTTTTAAATCAGGTGTTGGTGTAGTAGTACTTTTTCTCTTTTTATTTCGTTCAGCTTCTTTGACAGCTCTATCAGCTTCGAAAGCTTTTATTAGACTAGGGCAATCTAAATTACCTAAAATTAACATTAATTACATATTTGCATTATATTAGTATTATAAATAGTATTATAATATTATAAATAGTATTAGTATTATAAATAAAAATAAATTAAAGTAACTTGCTATTTTTATACATAAGTATGTACATTACTTTCTGGTTCCCAAGTATTATCCTTATCGTCATAACCTATCCATTTCAGAAAATATTCTTTAACGCCGTTTTTTATACGAGAATCGATAATTTTTTCAACAACATATTCTTCTGTAGGCTCATCTGGTTCTAGACTAGTGGAAGACTTTTTTGAAGTCATATTGTTTATTATCACTTTATTTTGTATAAAAATAAATAGGCTCTACCGGCAAATGTCAAATATAGCAGAAACTCGCGGTAAAATCGTTAAGTACTGTTCACAAGATGCCAATTTTGACATTTTAGGGAATTAATCTTTATCTTAAAAACCCAAGAGCTTTGAATATACAACCACTCAAGGGAATGTTTTTTATTAGATGGATTATAAAATACTAGCTGTACCCACCCGCTTCGCTGGGCATTTAAAATTAACATTATTATTTATTGTCATTATTACAGTTTATAAAAAAATTTTTAACTTCGCCTTCCCGTCTTATATCAAGATTACATATAGTGCCCTCAAATATAGTATTTAATCTTCCTAACATTTAATCTTCGTCGTCTATATCATCTTCTTCGATGATAGTTTCGATTGGCCGCAAATCGTTCATGAGCCCCATGTATTTATTAGTTAAAACGACATCTTCATTGCACCGAATGATGTCATTTGAAAAGCATTGTTGTAAGGTCTGATAGATTTTCAAAGTACATTTGATTTTACATGTGTTCCATGGAGTAGCGATTTTAATAGCTCTGGAAGTTGTCGCAAAGGTTCTAGCTTTATTTTGCCAGCTGAACAGCATAAACCTTCACATTCACCAATCCACTTTAATGCTTTAGAATAACTACAAATTTTTGTCATTGAACTTAATTTTGAATCTTGTTTATAATCAACTGTAGGATCATATGAAAAATCACAATTTATTTTTACTTTCCAACGAATTTTTAATTTCATACGTCGTAAATCTTCTTTCCTTTTTTGTTCTTTTTGTAATCTATTTTCCGTTTCATCTTGACTTTCACATGCACGCTTAGCTTTCATATACTTTGATTTATACGTTACCAAATTTAATTTGGACTTTCCTTTTTTAGGCATTTATGACTACAACAAATAATTGGAAATAATTAAGAAGTATCTTGAGATTGACAACCGAAAATTCATTATAAAAAGTTGAAATAAATATCTTACTAATTTAATGCTGGGAAACTAATTTTTCGTTTAAATCTAATTATTCCACGCTTCCTTCTTTTCTTCTTTAATTAATAAATATAAACATCTATACTAATATATAAATCTACAGTGGTTTTTAGGGATGTTCAGTTATAACTACTGAACCATGCATCCGATTGACTTGAAACTTGGTATCCATGTAGAAAATACATGTATTTAATGTATAGGCTAATATTTATATGAGTGTTAGACTCCCTACACCAGTTATATTGTTAATAATTTTAATGAATTAATTATTAATTAAACTATTAAATTAATATTTTTCTGTAGCATTAAAACTTTGTTTGCTTTTTTCTAACCTAAACAAATTTTTTACCAAATGTCAATTGATTGATTTAAAAAGATATTAAAAACATATATATCTATATGTATATGTTTATATTTATATATGTATATGTTTATATTTATTAATTAAAGAAGAAAAAGTTTATAAAAGCTATAAAATCAGATAATTAGCGATTCTCATCATTAACGCCACCGCAACTGGTGTAGGGAGTCCAACACTCATATAAATATTAGCCTATCCATCAAGTACATGTATTTTCTACATGGATACCAAGTTTCAAGTCAATCGGATGCATGGTTCAGTAGTTATAACGGAACATCCGTAAAAACCACTGTAGATTTATATATTAGTATAGATATAGATAAAATATAAACATATACATATAGATATATATGTTTTTAATATCTTTTTAAATCAGTCAATTGACATTTGGTAAAAATTTGTTTAGGTTAGAAAAAAGCAAAGTTTTAATGCTACAGAAAAATATTAATTTAATAGTTTAATTAATAATTAATTTATTAAAATTAATAATAATAGTAGTTAATGTACATGATAATAATAATAATCAATAATACGTTGATAAAAGCTGAAATTTTAAATTTAGCGTTTTTGATCATTAGCGCCCTCGCAACCGCTTTAGGAGTTTGAACTCCGTTGCAGACGTTCTTAATTAGTCTTAAAATAGCCCAAGAAAGAAAAAATCATTTAAAATTTTCATTTTAGTAATAAGTTTATAAAAGCTTTAAAATCAGATAATTCGCGATTCTCATCATTAACGCCCCCACAACTGGTGTAGGGAGTCCAACACTCATATAAATATTAGCCCATCCATTAAGTACATGTATTTTCTACATGGATATCAAGTTTCAAGTCAATCGGATGCATGGTTCAGTAGTTATAACGGAACATCCGTAAAAACTACTGTAGATTTATATATTAGTATAGATATAGATGTCATATAAACGTGCATTTACTTGAAATTAAGTTTTCTTAATTACATTTTTTTGTTTTATGGTGGTTTTTTTAGTTATAATTTTTTTTTTCGCAAAAAAAATCCGGAAAAGGTTCGGTGGCAAAGCTACATACCACGGTAACAATTATGCTTATTAACAGTAAGCTTAATGGGATGTTCCAAATCAGCAAACAATGCATTTTTAATCATAATTTGGTTATTATAAAACTAATTAGCTTTGTTCTAGCATCAAATTTCCGACGGTTTGAAGCCAGTTTAGAGGGATTGACTAACTTCGCATGTTCGTCCTTAATCTTAGTTGCAAACGGTGTGGGATTTTTATCTTAGAACCTTTGAATATAAAAATATTCAAAGGCTAGAATACTTATTTTGAGTGACATTTCTCTACTTCATTGAGTTACGTTAGTTTATATTTTTATTCCAAAATAGTAAAGCCCACAAAGTCATTTTTTATCATAAATATAATACAGTTGCTAATCACTTTTTTTTTGAACTGCTCGACGCACGTTTCGCTAACCATGTTAACATCATCAGGAGATGATTTAATCTAATTCTAAAACTAAACTATGTTCTAATTATATGAAAACCATACCTAACGAAGCGGGTAAAAATCATGAACCGTGAAGTGTACCAAGCCTTACATTAATAATTGAAAAAGTTGACTGAAAGGAATCGGTCCTTTATCTCGGTTCATGATTTTCTTACATTTTTCTATTTGAATGCTTTTATATGCATCCAAAGCCCTATTATTATTAACACTTTTAATTAGTTTTAAATTACTAATATCTATACTGTGGTCGTGTTTGATTGCATGTTGGGCAACACAAGATTTTTCATTTCTCCCATATCTAATGTGGGCAATATGTTCTTTATATCTTGTCAATATGGATCTTTTTGTTTGCCCAATATACCTTCGATCACAGTCTTGGCAGCTAATTTCGTAAATCCCCGACTTTTCATGTTGCTCTACTTTATCCTTTGGATTACCCAGAACTTCTCTTAATGTATTATATGGTTTGTACACAACCTTAATGTCCACTTTTTTCAAAATTTTGTCTAGTCCTCTTGTTAACTGGGCATCAAATGGTATTACCATGAATTTCTTTGTGTTCTGATCCTTTTGAAAAGTCGAAGATTCTTTCAATAATTTTCTGAACTTATGTTTTCTAATTAGTTTATCTACAATGTTCCTATTATAACCATTCACTTCAGATACCTCCCTAATTAATTTTAATTCCTTGTTATAATTATCTTTATTTAAAGGAAAATTAATTAATTTATTTACCATAAAATTTAAACTAGCCATCTTATTTTAGAAGCTATGATTTGAATCATTAGGAATGTATCTCGAAGTGGTAGTGGTTTTTCTGAAAATATCAAAATCTAACCTATTTTTATTATTTCTACTGACTAACACATCCAGAAATGGTAAACTATCGTTGTTTTCGAGTTCATGCGTGAATATTATATTTTGGGATTTACTATTTAGGTTCTTAATAAAATCATCTAAATTTTCATTTTTCGAATCGAAAATGGCAAAAATGTCATCCACATATCTTAACCATACCTTCGGAAAGTAACTGAATTCATGTTTTGCCTCGGTTTCAAATTTACTCATAAATAAGTTGGCTAAGAAGGGTGACAGAGGATTGCCCATTGCCGTTCCTTTTTGTTGTTCATAAAACCTGTTATTAAGCTGAAAACAATTTTGCTTCATACATAATCTTGTTAAGGAGATGTATTCAGAAACACTCTTGTTATTAAAACCGTTTAACTCCAGTAACTCCCTCAGGTATTTCAAGCTATGTGGAATCGGGACCCTCGGAAACAACGATGAAACGTCAAAGGAAACCAAAACCTCACCTCCCTGTAGATGTGTATTTTTGACTTTTTCTATGAATTTGGTTGAATTTATCACAGAACAGGAAGGTAGTTGGTTTGGTAGATTTTCAAATTCCTTTGTTAACCACTTTGCCAAGTTGTATGTTGGAGAATCAATGGCTGATACAATTGGTCTCATTGATTTTCCTGGTTTATGAATTTTTGGTAGAACATACAATTTTGGCACTTTTGGATTAAAAACATGTAATTTGCTTTTCAGAGAAGGAGAAATAAGGCTGTTACAAGATTTCAATGTATCTCTAACTTCGTTAATCATTTTTGACAATGGACTCCTAGGTAATCGTTTATAAGGACCGTCTTGAATTAATTTTTCAACGCGTTCAAAGTAATCAGGTTTGTCCATCAATACAACCATATTTCCCTTATCAGCTTTTAAATAAAAACAATCCTCTCGCAGACGCTTGACAATCTTAGAAATATTTGGCATTTTTTAATTTTTATTTGAAATATTTTTTGCAATTTTGCTTTTACATGACTCTCTGACGAAAGACTCCGGTAAGTGTTTAATACCAGTTTCAATACCGGCTAGCATATCCTCCAAAGCACTGCGGGATGCCGGCAAAGCAAATTAATTTTTTACTGAATGAATTAATTAATTTTCCTTTAAATAAAGATAATTATAACAAAGAATTAAAATTAATTAGGGAGGCATCTGAAGTGAATGGTTATAATAAGAATATTGTAGATAAACTAATTAGAAAACATAAGTTCAGAAAATTACTGAAAGAATCTTCGACTTTTCAAAAAGATCAGAACACAAAGAAATTCATGGTAATACGAACGCAAATTCATGGTCGAAAGAACATATTCCAGAAAAGAGCATCAACATAGTAGAAAATCTTTCAACTCAGACGTTCATCAATCCAGAACTAGATCTTTTAAATAAATGCCTCAATTTTGCTTTGCCGGCATCCCGACCACAGTATAGATATTAGTAATTTAAGACGGATTAAAAGTGTTAATAATAATAGGGCTTTGGATGCATATGAAAGCATTCAAATAGAAAAATGTAAGAAAATCATGAACCGAGATAAAGGACCGATTCCTTTCAGTCAACTTTTTTAATTATTAATGTAAGGCTTGGTACACTTCACGGTTCATGATTTTTACCCGCTTCGCTAGGTATGGTTTTCATATAAATAGAACATAGTTTAGTTTTAGAATTAGATTAAATTATCTCCTGAGGATGCTATCATGGTTAGCGAAACGTGCGTCGAGCAGTTCAAAAAAGCGTTTAGGTGTTTAGTGGTAAATCTCTTAAAGTTTAGTATTTCACCTCAAAGGTTCCAACAGAAGAATAGAAAACATAAATTAAGAAAATTATTGAAAGAATCTTCGACTTTTCAAAAGGATCAGAATACAACGAAATTCATGGTAATATCATTTGATGCCAAATTAACAAGAGGGCTAGAAAAATTTAAAAAAAAGTGGACATTAAAGTTGTGCACGAACCATATAATAAATTAAGAGAAGTTCTGGGTAATCCAAAGGATAAAGTAGAGTAACATGAAAAGTCGGGGATTTACGAAATTAGTTGTCAAGACTGTGATCGAAAGTATATTGGGCAAACAAAAAGATCCATATTGACAAGATATAAAGAACATATTGCCCACATTAGGTATGGGAGAAATGAAAAATCTTGTGTTGCCGAACATGCAATCGAACACGACCACAGTATAGATATTAGTAATTTAAGGCTAATTAAAAGTGTTAATAATAATAGGGCTTTGGATGCATATGAAAGCATTCAAATAGAAAAATGTAAGAAAATCATGAACCGAGATAAAAGGTCTATCCCGTTTAGTCACCTTTTTCAATTATTAATGTAAGGGTTTTTCATATAAATAGTACATAGTTTAGTTTTAGAATTAGATTAAATCATCTCCTGATGATGCTAACATGGTTAGCGAAACGTGCGTCGAGCAGTTAAAAAAAAAGTGATTTGGTGTTTAGTGGTAAATCTCTTCAAGTTTAGTATTTCACACCAAAGGTTCCAATAGAAGAATTGATAATACAGTTGGTTAAAATGGATAATATTGATGTTAACGGCGAGTTTTTGTGCCACATCTACTGTGATTTTCTTTAAATATACAATTTTCTATTTGTAAATATCTCAAAATTTCTTATAATTTCGCCCCCCTCCAACACAAGCAGTGTGTCTGTACCAACACAGCAGTATTCTTGGTGCTGCTACAGCTGGAGCCTTCTACATCAAAACTTTTGTCAGTAATTAACAAAGATGAGATAAATCAGTATTGGATAAAAGACCCTACACTAATTTGTATCGACAGTTACAAAATTTTTAGACATAAAGTAAGCGTTATAATGATAAGAAATTTGAAAATAATGTGGGAGGTCATCACAACATATATGTATGAAAAATACAACATTACATGTACTATAGCAAAATGTGAGAATCGATGGCATGCGTTGGAAAGAAATAATAAAAAATATATTGAGAATAATTCACGAACTGGGAGAGGAAGGAAATATTTTGAATTTGCTGAAGAAATGAATGCCATTTTTAGAAAAAAAAGGAGTATTCGCCTAGAAATTTTTCTGAGCTCATCAAGTACTATAACAATCAAATCATATAACAAAGTTTGGCAAATGAAATTGAAAATGTTGAACCCAACTTGGAAGTCAAAGATGCAAATATATTTGCCGTAATAGTTTCCGATTCCGAAGTGCGGATTTTCTGAGGAACAACTTGCTTTTTCTCTCGTTATTGTCTTTTCATTTTCTTCATCTATAGATTGTTCTGTTTCAGTTTCATTTGGAAAAATTTATAATTTTATAGTAGGATGTATTCTTAATAAATGTTGTTTCAAATTTGCTGTTCCGCCAAAATATTTTATTATTTTATCGCATATCTTGCAAACAGTTTGTTTGGAGTAAATTTTTTTGAACCAATTCCACACAAGCGAATGTTTTTTACAACCAGGCTTCATTTTCTATTTTCTCAAAATGAAACTTTTTATCGTAAATTAATTTACTTAAGCACTCAACAAACCCAACACTCCCATCAGTACCAACACTAAATCTCGGAACAACCCAAAATTCATGAAATAAAACAACGATTCTTGATTTACGATTCATTCAAACTAAAAAAAAAAAATTAATTTCTAATTTCATTCATCATTTATAAATAACTAAAATTTAAAATAATAAATTAATAATCATTAATCATATTAATCGGAATGCCCGCTGTGTAGACTCAGCATCAGCATTATCATTTATCAGCATATCGAATTTCGGTCGTTAGTTAAGTTAAGATTAGATTCTGTGCATGCAATGACAATAAGTGAGAAGTGAGTATGCGACGATTTTTAATTCGAATTATAAATAATCCGGTTATCAGAATTATTCATAACCTGAGATTCCGATTATTAAAATAATGCGATTATGCATATATATAATACTACTATATTGCTAACATCTGTAAGTGGAGGTGCCGCGGAGTAAGTGAGACAGCAAACGTCTACTTCTATTTCTTTTTCTACTACTCGACCCGTTGTGTGCAAATGTCGAAATAAATAAACGTGACACAAAAGCATAAAAATATGCAAGCTGACGCACGTCTATAAGCATACTCAATTCTCGGACATGCGCATAAGACTCGAAGTAGTAATGAGAGAAACAGACGCATATATGTCTGCACCGTAATGATTTCGCCGATCTCCAGACCTTGCTGGCAATATAGTAGTATTATATATATGCGATTATGCCCACTACTATCGGCAAGTGCCGCGTACTGTGTAGTCGCCTTTAAGGATGTTCGATACTTATGAGCCAAAATAAAGATTTGTTTGTCTTCCTAAACCTTAAAATAGTTACAGAAATTCACAATTTTTATTTATAATACTAAAACAAACTTTATAACTATTCATAAACTATTATTTAATTATAAAAAGTGACGAATTGACTTATTAACACGCGGTTCAACAAAAAAGATGTGGCAACAGCGCATTTGTACTTACATATATCAGCGTATGTAATATATGTGTAGGAGAATTTTGACGCTACAAGATGAAAAATTTATTATTAATTAATTTATTATTATTATTAAAGAAATGTGCATTCTAGACACAAAGGTAAATTCTGTAAGAAAAGCGTAGTATTATATACAATGTAGTAGTATTATATATTACTACATAGACAGCAAACGTCTGCTTTTATCTCTTTTTCTACTATTCGACAAGTTGTGGGGAAATGTTGCGACTCTAGTGGGGGATTGGACAAGCGTTCTGAGAAAGCCTCCTTCATTCAAAGCTTAAAATCTAGTTATAGCAAAAAATAATTTCATATACTTCGTAGCTCAGCGGTAGAGTTCTTGCATACATAGAATATTATTGAAGTTTATAAACAATTATTTTGAAGAATATAACTTATTCTTTATTATGTAAGTTGTTGGATAAATTGAAACATTTTCAGTGTCTGAACATAAAAGCTTTTGACTAAATTTATTGTATAATTATCAATTACTTAATTATTACTTTCAACATAAGTGGTTTGTGGTATTCATAACAACTGTATTAGTAAGCATTGCAAGCAGAATCCTGAGCTAGACACAATGGAAAAGTTTAGAAATCTTTTGACATCATTAGTAAATGTAAAATGTATTAGTTAAGAGTAGATAGATTTAGGATTAATATTTGGTATTGAAGAAAGGATAAAAAGGTTTAGTTGATAGCATAAGAGCAGGGGAATTGGTTGAAGGATATAAAGCAAGAGCACACCAACACACAAAATGTAATATTCATCAACAAATAATTTATTTTTTACATATTTACATACAAAAAAATACACAAGTTATTGGTTTTTAAATAATACAAGTTTAGTATACTTTTGCCTTACGAAAACATCTTTTTCAGGCATTTTTTTACAACGTATATTATATGTATTTACAACGTTCTATGATTATTATATTATATGTATTCTACGTTCGATGATTATTCAAAATATCTTGGGTCAGAATATGATTATTCATTGGTCTATTATCAAATCTGATTCCAATGTGATATTTCCAACGTGAATTTTATTCATAAAAATTTATCTAATGTTTGATTGTGTTAATTTTGATTGATATTTTCACATAATCTGTTCGCAAACTTTGCAAATAGTTATTACGTCGGAGGAAGGCGTTATATAAAGTCCTCGATCTTTGATTTGTGACAATAAAGGCATTGGGACTTTAGTAATATTGCCTTTCAACTGACGAAGACAAACTTCACATCTAACAATTTTTTGACAATTTATACACGAACAATGAAACCTGAAATGTACAAAACAACATTTTCTACAAAAGCAGATAACTCCCAAAATGGGAAATTATAATCATGATCAGCTTCGAAATTAAAGTTGAGATCGATCATTGTAGTTATCTATAGGATTTTTTATGTTGTTTTGCCTACTTGTAATGTGTAAAATTTCAATATTGTCAAATAAACAATTGCTATTATCAAATTCTTTTAATTCTTGTCGTATAAAGAGACGCTTGTATTCACTTGCAAGTATGCAATTGAAGGGTGTTCGAATTGTTATTGAAATCCGCACGGTTACGAATGGCACTAAAATGTTTCAATATAGTCTTCAGATAGCTTGTAGGTTAATAATAGGTAAGTCCTAATTTCTAAAACTATTCGAATAACGGAAATATATTCCTTAGGCATATGATAATACCAAGAAATCCAGTTTTTCGACTACTTTGTACAATTTTTTTTATCAGCACTATACAAAAAATTGATATATGTCTCAAAATTTTCTGTTGCGTTCTTCAGCTTCTCCATATTTTCATCATTCAGGGGAATATTCTGTGTCTTTTGCAAATCTATATTTACAATTTAAAATATTACTCGTGTTAAAATGTTTACAGAACATAGCAGTAGCCAGACCTTTTTCAAAAATTTGTTATACTTCATCATCGATTAAAAAAAAAGTAAAGAACAGTACACACTGTTGCTTAATGTTTGCATCGCCCGTTTTACAATCATTTTTGAATTATGATAATGGATATGTTTTTTAATTAATTTATTTACCAATCTTACGTCTTCTTTTGTCTGTGATTCCAATAGTTTTTCAATATAACTCGAGGCTATTTTCTCTCCATCAGCAGTTTGCAGTACTTTTAAATCACCTAATGTGTTACATACTAGTTTTATCATCATTCAATGACACAGCCATAAAAACTAATGCATTGGTTGTATGTGTCGCATTATCATTCTGATAATCACTGCCATCCCCGAAGTAAACACAACCATGAAAACGCCCTTCATTATAAATTCGTTGCTCGCAAATAGACATTTCATCGAGCACTAAATTAATTACAACAGTTTTTTTTTCAGTTCGCAATTTAATGGCTTGCAATGCTTTAACTGTAAATCTGGGTGACCCACCTACTACACGATGTCATGATTTTAAAGTTGATGGATTAGGTAATTTGTTAATAAAGTTTCTTCTCATGTAACTATATGCATTTGTTGTGTAGAAATGCAGTATCATCGCGAAGCTCCGGATTTCTAGTTTGTATTCCCTATTAACTTTAACTTAGGACGAAATCACATCTTTGCCTGCCATCATAGCCTATAAAACATAAACATTCTTATTGAGGGCTCTAAAAGTTGCATATTTGTTTTTCATGCAATTACAAAGTAAAAAATGGCTTAAAATAATCTCTTTGACCATAATTCAATTTTTTCGTTGATAGGAGTGCGCTCTTTAAATTGTTGTATATAGATGATCGGAGGTTTATTGGCAACGCAATATAATACAGATATTTCAGCATTTTTTATTTATAAAATATATAATAATTCAGTAGTTAAAAATAATACTGTATCAGCAAAGTACCTCAAGTTCTATAAGAAAACATGTTTTTCTTTTTTAAATGTGCAATTATTTGATCTAACGAAGATACCCGCTCCTCTAACTTCCGATTTCGGTCTTGCAGCGACTTGATCAATTTCGATTTTTTTTATCTGTATCTCGGACAAACTTCAAAATTCTTCTGGTTCTTTCCTGATCTCAGAAATATACCGAGGCTCTTCTCTTGATGGTAGTGGAGCAACTTTCTTCAGCTGTGAAAAAAAATTGTTTAAATAAATAAAAAATTAAATTAAAAACTGAATTACACTGCCTTCATTGTTACATAATACTCACACTTTCTGACATTTTCATTTACTTCACATTCCAGAGTAGCTTCATATAGAGTATACGCGATAAACCACAAGCTTTTATCCACTTATTACTTGCTATAGCATTTTTGAAAACCTGTTGGTAAGTAATATTCAAAATTGGATTAGATATGTATTGCATACAATAATAGAAAAAAGTACACTGAATTAAACTTACTTGTATAATGAAATTCGATCACCCCTTGATGCTTTTCGTCGGCATATATAGCACATCTGGCCCATTTTTTGAATGTGATGCTTACTGTTCAAAATATAAATCAAGTAATTGATATAAACAAATATTTACAATCAATTCCTAATAAACAAATCAGCCTAAATAACCTCTGAGCTAACACACGTGCACGTACTCGAAACTACACACGTGGAAACTTATCAGTTTTAGTAATTTTTAATGTTCAGTGTATGAAACAAGTAGTATATATACACGAATACTCAATATTAATTTGTAATAAACAAATCATTGCTAATATTCAAATAAATAAACCCAAAAATAAAAACATATGCAAACAAACTGATACAAACGTCTATAAAAGCATGCTTAATTCTCGGACATGCGCATAAGCTCAAAGTAGTATTGAGAGAAACAGACGCATATATATCTGCACCGTAATGATTTCGGTGCATATATATATATATATATATATATATATATATATATATATATATATATATATATATATATATATATATATATATAATATACAATATATATTGTATATACTATACAATATACAATATATATAATACAATAATATATAATAATGTAATGATTTCGCCGATCTCCATACTTTACTAGTAATATAGTAGTGTGTATATATATATATATATATATATATATATATATATATATATATATATATATATATATATATATATATATATATATATATATAATATACAATATATATTGTATATACTATACAATATACAATATATATAATACAATAATATATAATAATGTAATGATTTCGCCGATCTCCATACTTTACTAGTAATATAGTACTGTATATATATATATATATATATATATATATATATATATATATATATATATATATATATATATATATATATATATATATATATATATATAAGAACTGCAAAGGGCTGGCGAACCATTTGGCTTGAAAATAAACCTGAAAAAGAGTCAGGTTATGTTCAATAACTTCGCTCAGGACAGAAGAATTTCAGTTTTAGGAAGGGATTTAGAGATTGTGGACAGCTTTGTATATCTTCGGCAGAGGATTTCCATGGAGGGGAATACCGCCCGGGAGGTGGAACGGCGTGTTAAATGTGGCTGGCAGGCATTTGGTAGGCTCAACATAGTGTTTAAGAGCAGACTCCCACTTTGCCTGAAAAGAAAAGTATTCGATCAGTGCGTTCTACCCGTTATGACATACGGAAGTGAAACCTGGATACTCACATCGCAATCAATTCAAAAACTTCGGGTGGCACAGAGGGGAATGGAAAGATGTATGCTTGGCATTACAAGACGAGACAGAAAGCGCTGCGCATGGATCAGGGAACAAACAAAAGTCTGTGACATCATTGGAAGAGTAAAACAGTTGAAATGGAGATGGGCAGGCCATATAGCGAGGCGATGGGACGACAGATGGACCAAGGCAATCCTGGAGTGGATACCGCTTGATCGCAAACGTCCGCGAAGAAGACCGAAAGCACGATGGACTGATGACATCTTTAAGTATATTGGACCCGAGTGGCAGAGGAAAGCCCAGGACCGTGAAGGTTGGAAGCATGCTGAAGAGGCCCTCATCCTGCAGTGGATCGATACGGGCTGATGATGATGATGATGATGATGATGATGATTTATATATATATATATATATATATATATATATATATATATATATATATATATATATATATATATATATATATATATATATATATGTATATATATTTCGATTTCTGTAATATTTCCCTCCACGGTTCCGTTACGCTACCTTGTGGGCATACCTGGTACTATACCCGAGGTTCCAGGCAGAAAGTTACGAGCGGTCCTGAATGCTACGAGCATTCGCCGTATGATGGCGTGAGTTGTGTGCGATCACGACCCGTCATTAAAATGGCCAGTTAATCTGGTCTGGCTCCGATCGTCTCTCCAAACTGCTTTCCTTGCGTTCGTCTAGAGCTCGGCTGATGACGGCTGCAAGGCTAGAAACCGGTCCCGAGAGACACGTGACGTCGCATGGTTGACAGTTCGGCGAAGGCGATCAGTGGCACCACGTGGAGAAAGGGTGAAAGATTTCTGTCATATATATATATATATATATATATATATATATATATATATATATATATATATATATATATATATATATATATATATATATATATATATATATATATATATATATATATATATATATATATATATATATATATATATATATATATATATATATATATATATATATATATATATATATATATATATATATATATATATATATATATATATATATATATATATATATATATATATATATATATATATATATATATATATATATATATATATATATATATATATATATATATATATATATATATATATATATATATATATATATATATATATATATACATATATATATAATTATTTTCTTTTCTATCTTTGCTGGATTTTAAATGAAGTACAGGCTGCAATGAACAGAATGATAGTAGCTGCATATGGCCGCGTAATGTTGGTTGGCGTAGGGCAGTATGAATAAAAACAAAAAACTGATAAAAGTTTACTGTTGTTTAAAACAATAAATTATTGTATATAGACCTCGCGACAGTAAGCACCGAAGATGTCAAATGAGTTTTTGGCAAAACGCCTGCAAGCCCCCGACAAGAACTAACTCGACAACCGGATGTACTCCCGGAAAAAACCCAATATATATATAGCGTCTGTTCACCAGTGGTGCGGCTGATATTTAAATTCTGGAACTAACCCCTCCCGTCTTAACCTCTGAACCGTCATGGTTCAAACCTTTACTTCAAAGTACAAGATGAAGCGTTCTAGTAATTACAAAATTACCCCAGGAGGTAGACAATCCTCTGCCAACTTTGCTGGTACAACCGGACTTTCGGATTCTGGGGCGTCCGGGCTTAAACGCAAAATCTTTCAGAGGGAGTCGGAGACCTCTGGTCAACGTCTGAAACAAAAAAAAAATTCTTTGGAACAGGAAAACTACACGAATTGGGGCGAACACTGAATCAGCAAAAAATCCAAATTTTAGCTTTACAAGAAACCAGATTGACAAATGATAACACCTTAGAATTCGGCAACTACAGACTTTTTAAAAGTAAAACGGACAAAAGAATACTCAAAAATACACCACATCTCGGTATTGCTTTCGCTCTCTCAAGAAACATTCTTGGTTCTATAACTAATGTCCAGCCAGTAAATAATCGACTTATGACACTATCCCTCAAGTGTGCTAACAAAAACTATACATTAATCAATGCACACCTCCCAGTTAACGAAGAAAATAAATCTAATCCTAAAAAAGTAAATAAGTCCTGGGAAATTCTGGAAAAGACTATCTCTAAAATTCCCTCTAACCATGTAAAAATCCTATGGGGTGATTTCAACGCCCAACTAGGGAAAGAAAAAAAGCACAGGAAAACAGTCGCCAGTTTTCCCGCTCATAAATGGACTAACCATAATGGTAGAAGATTGGTTGAACTATGTTCGCAGTTCAATCTAAAAATAATGTCAACCCATTTTAAGAAGAAAATAACAAAACAAAAGACCTGGAGGTGCCCAAACACGGACATAGGTGAATTTCAAATTGACCATTGGTTGTTGTTTTTGCCGTTTCGTACCCCAATTAGAAAGAGATTTTGAATATTCAAGTCAGGAAAGGAGCTAACATAGACACGGATCACTACTTGACTAGAATCAAACTTAGTTTAAAACCTCAAAAACTTATTCAAAAGAGACTGCTAACACCAAAGTTCGACCCAACGAAAATAAAACCAGCCCTTGCAGAAGAGCTGGCTAAACAACCAGCACAGAACTGGCAAGAATTGAAGCAAAAAATTATTAAAACAGCCTTAAAGTTGGTCCCTTTACAAAAACATAGAAAACATCCGTGGCGGGATGAAGTTTGCGACCAAGCAGTGTTAAGCCGAAGTAAAGCATTCAAAGAGTGGAACAGTAAAAAAACAGCAATAAACTATAACATCTTTTTGGAAGTAGAAAAGAAATATCGAAGCTAATTACACAAACTAAAAGAAAATATCAAAACAATCAACTTAATGAAATAGAAAAAGATTTCAAAAAAATAACACCCGAAACTTTTACAAAACATTTAAAACTAAATTAACAGGCTATCAACCGCAAAGTATTTGCTTCCAAAAGGAAAACGGACAATTAGCTCTAAATAACCAAGACAATTGCAAAGAACTTGTGAAATATTTTGAACAAATGCTAAACTGTCCTGAGCCCTTAAACAAATTACCAACACTAAACCCTAAACAAACAAACCCTGATTCATTACCATCGAATGAAGATGAAATAACTAGGCAAATCAAACAGCTTAAAAATAACAAAGCTTCTGGTGAAGATGGAATCACTGCTGAATTTTTAAAATCCGTCGGTCCAGGTACAATTAAGGAAATAACCAAAATTCTACAAGAAGTTTGGCGAACCGAACGGATTCCGGAAGATTGGAAAGATGCTCTAATCCATCCACTACACAAGAAAGGAGATAGAACGGATGTAAACAACTACAGAGGGATGTCTCTTCTTCCAGTTTGTTACAAGATTCTATCTCAATGTCTACTAGACAGAGCACAGGGACAGTTACAACCTAAAATTGGTGAATATCAAGCAGGTTTTCGACCGGGCAGATGCTGCCCTGAACAGATCCTAAATCTAAAGTTGATCCTAAGGCATCAAAAACTGTACAATAAAAATCTCGTGTGTATCTTGAAAGAACAAGGACTAGATCTGAAACGCTGGCAATTATTAAAGCAACATTAACTAACACAAGGTCAAAAGTTAAATACATGGATGACATCTCAGAGCCCTTCGAAATTAAAACTGGAGTAAGACAAGGGGATGGACTCTCGCCACTCTTATTTAGCTGTGTTCTAGAAAAAGTAATATAGGAGTGGCGTGAAAAAAGTCGGAACTGAATATTGACCAGCCCATTAAACTGGGGAGAATCAACATCAAAATTGATTGTCTGGCGTTTGCTGATGATCTAGCAATTTTGGCTCAAGATGTATTAACGGCACAGAAACAGATTGAAATCCTAAAAGAAACAGCAGATAAGGTAGGACTCCAAATTTCCTTTGAAAAGACACACATATTTGGGTGAAATAATCATGGAAAATGGGTTGGAAAAAGCGGCCAATAAGGGTAGATGTCAAAAAATGGAAACGGCATTGTACACAAAATATTTACCACAAAAAATGCCTATCTAAAAACACAAAACTGAGACATTAGAACATAGTTATTAAGCCAGAATGTCTATATGAGGCAGAAACGCTCATTTTGAATAGAAAGAGAGACATCGAGGACATTGAAAAGAAGGAAAGAAAAATCATAAGGAAAATCTTAGGCCCCAAACAAATAAATAGCACAACATATCGACTTCGAGAAAACCAAGAAATCAAACAATACACAGATATACATAGCGATATGAGAAAAAGAAGACGTTAAGTTTTACGGACACATAAAACGGATGAATCCGAGTAGGCTAACTAGACAAATAGTCGAATTTTATGAAAATAGGAGTAGAGCTAAAGTAGAAATAATTAAATGGATTGCTGCAATTAAACAGGACCTAAGATCAGCAAATATTACACAAAGTGAAATTCAGGATAGAGGCTGTTTCAGACACAAGGTTGACGTTTGGAAGGTTGGCCAGAGAGAAAAATGTAGGAAGACTGGAACAACTTGGTCTGACGAAAGGAAAAAAGCTCATAGCGAAAGAATGAAATTAGTATGGACGCAAAGGAAGGCTAACAACAACAAACCCCTCTAATTGTACTTCCCGTGGTCCACCAGGGCCCATACGTGAATAATAATATATATATGGTATTTTTGGGACGTTAGCCAGAGAAAAAAATGTAGGAGAACTGGAACAACGTGGTCTGACGAAAGGAAAAAGGCTCATAGCGAAAGAATGAAATCAGTATGGGCGCAAAGGAAGTCTAACAACAACAAACGAATCTAACTATACTTCGCGTGGTCCACCAGGGCCCATACGTGAATAATAATAATAATAATAATCTTTTTTTAAATTTTTCAGGGAGATTCACTTTCTCCAGTTTGGTTTTGTCTAGCCCTAAACATTATGTTCATATTACTGAACAGTAATATAGGATATAAATTAAACATGAGGAATCCACCAAAGCTCGCGCATCTACTATATATGGATGACCGTAAACTCTATGGAGAAACTAGAGAAAAACTAAACTCCTTAATAAAAATGGTCAAAGGATTTTAGTAGGGATATCAATATGTCATTCGGACTTGACAAATGCTCTACCAATAATCAACATTCAACACACTGTAACATACAACTGGCACCAGAAGAATCTTATAAATATTTAGATATTCCTCAAAACGAGAAATTTAACTATTATACTATAGGACTTTTCTATTATGTACGAAAAGAGGCTTAAAAAACTTTAAAATAACCTGGTTAGAGCGATCAATGGATTGGCAGTACTAACTCTGACTATTCCTTTGGTATTGTTAAATGGTCAGAAACGGACCTTGATGGACTGGATAGATTGACGCGTTGAACATTGACAAAATTCCGATGTCTGCATCCAAATTCATCTATAAAGCGACTATACATTCCAAGAAAGTTGGGAGGCAGAGGCCTCGTGAACATTAAGAACCTTTGTCTGAACCAGGAGAGTAAGATGGGAGAGCGCTTCATTCATTCAAGCAGCCCGCTAATGAAGTTGGTTGCTAAGGAGGACCGGGGTTTCACCCCGCTGAACCTAGATAAAGTGAACCGTGTTGATGGTAGAACAACACTTATGGATTGTGATCCAAAGTCACTCGAGGATTATACCATTGAAGAATCATTGTCTCTGAGATGGCTGACCGATGGGCTGTTGTATCCAGAAACAGAAGGTTTTGCGACATCTATTCAAGATAAGGTAGTAAGAACACGTAAGTACGAAAGGCATATACTACACATGGATGTTGTCGACC